>NW_024121099.1:9054514-9230375 GCF_016745375.1 Pimephales promelas | reverse complement strand
AAAATATAACCATTAAATTCCGAACATAATCAGGATTTCTTAACAATTGCATTATTATTGAATTAGTATTAGTTGACACTACATGGAATATTTACAATACCGTTCAAAAGTTTGCAGTCAGGCTGGTTTATATTTAAATCTTTTTAATAATTTAAGCATAATAATAACCCTCTTCACCAGTTGCAGAATGACTGCTAAAATCCCAGTACTGGGTGTTCACCAGAAGATGGAGTCATTGTGACGTTGTTTCCCAAACTGCTCCACATTTCTCTCTTTGTGCGACTGGGACCATCCCACAAGTCCCTAAAAAAAAAAAAAAAAAAAAAAAACGACCAAAGTAATAATAATAACAATAATACATATATTTTTTTTATTTATTTTTATTTTTTTTAAGAATAGTCTCACACACACACACACACACACACGCACACACACACACAAATTACACTGGTGGTGATCCTTGAGTGTAATGTTAAAAAGGAGGGGGGAAAAGGCAATAATTTAACATTGCCATAGGTTTACAAACAAATCAAATATAATAAAATAAGGTGTGTGTGCAACAGGAACGCAACACAAGATCACACACTGTAATAGCAAACTATTCATTCATTTAAAGAATCCTCCCTACTCTATCCCTTAAAGTGCTGTGAGTCTGAGGAAAGAGGAGCTTGATCATCACAGCATCGGCGAGGCAGAGTGTATGAGTGTGTGTGTGTGTGTGTGTGTGTGTGTGTGTGTGTGAGCAGTTTATCAGAAGTGTGTGATCTTGTGTTGCGTTCCTGTAGCACACACACCTTAAAGAGTAACGTGAATCTCCAATGAGCACAACACACTCCTTGTCAAGGTTTATAAAGGATTAGTGGATGTTTCACGATGCCGCTCTAATGAGAAAGAACAATTTATTGAATTATTGTGGAATTATGGGACTTTAATAATAACTAAAAACCGTTGTTGTTTAATAGAAGTGCATGTTTTAATCTGAATCTCCATTCCTCGTGTCTGGAGACGATGGTGAGGTGATGGTATTATTCCAGGAGACTGGCTTCAAATGAGAAGAGACGAAAGGAAGAAGAAGAATTAAACATAAGCTCAGCGTTCTGTGTGTGTGTGTGTGTGTTTGTTTGTTTGTGTAACAAGTGAAGGAAAGAAGTAGACAGGATGTAAGGCAGACATTGGATTACTACATTATTACATTATTAAAGTGCATTATTAAAAATAAAACATTTAAATGAAGTGTTGTGCATCACCGGAAAACGCAGTACCGTATGTTTATCATCATCATCATCATCATCATCTGCTGTCCTTTAATGAGAAACGTTTCCTTGCAGATGTGAGCGTGATCAAATGAAGGTCAGCCAGAGGCGAGAGACCATTGTGAGATCTGAGATGGGGGAGGTGAAGCCAGGAGAACGACAGCAGATCCATACGCCACATCCAGCTTCATATCTTCTCTTATATCTTTATGTCTGACTATTAAAGCTCCTGGAGCGTTGGAGGAGGCCGAGAGACTGAGCCAGACACAAGGGAATTTCCTACAGAGTCTCTCTCACACACACACACTCCATCACACACACACTTTCGGTTCTTTCTTCTGTTAAACCACAAATCTAAATATTAACTCATATGGGGAAAACCCCAAATACTCTGTTCAGACCGGACTAGTTTCTCGAAACTCGTGTTTCCCTGGTATGTGGTGCTGGTATCTTTTCGGGTTTAAGACTGCCGTGGACAGCTGACTGCTAAAGTTGAGTTATCCTAATTTTGCGCCATGGCAGTGACAGAAATTACATTTTCCAATAAGTTTGAATTGATTTTTACCTTTAATGTGCATTTTTACCTTTATTGGGGCAATAATTTTAGCATATGCATCATTTACTGTCAAATTATTACATTTAATCGTATTAGAATAATAAGACCCTACAGGGCTGTTACCAATGAAATATACAACGCATTCTCATCCCAAAGCGCCATATACAACGCTTTTGCAAAAGCGTAAATATCCAACGCACATGGCACCCTTTAACGTCTAATGAGACGCTTCGGTTAATGGTTAAGTTTAGGTATGGTGTAGGGTAAGGGTTAGACCACTAGGGGGCGCCTTCTGCCCAAATATATCTGCGTCTCATTTCACGTTAAAGGGTGCCATGTGCGTTGGATATTTACGCTTTTGCAAAAGCGTCCTATATGGCGCTTTGGGATGAGAACGGGCTCAAATATAATCAGTATCAACAAAATCAATCTTTGCAAACACAGAAGCTGATGTTTTGATGTTTTAAAATAATGTTTTAAAAATAAAACACTGATAATACTTATGAAATTATTTTAAAATGGAAAAGATATTTAAGTATGAAAGAAACTAAAATTACCAGTAGGTGGCACTGCTCACTTCAAGTCACTTCAGCTGATTCATTCGAACGACGCATTTGACTTTCTTAATGAGTGAGTCATTGAATCATTCATTAAACCATTTGTTTAAATGGACTGATTCACATTTACGTTTATGCATTTAGCAGATGCTTGTATCCAAAGCGACTTGCATTGCATTACAAGGTACACTTTCCCTGAATCTAACCCATGACCTTGGTGTTGCAAGCACCAATGCTCGACTGTTTGAGCATCAGGAAAGCCTATAAATAACTAAATCACAGCAGAAATCGTCGTTTAATGAGTGTTGCCGCCAATCATGATCTTTCTAGTGGTAAATACAACTTGAGATGGTGAATTGATCCTGTCCGAATCTGCCATGTCTGTGTTAGCAAAACCTCCAGAGCAAATTACCAGCAAACTCAAAAGTCCTCAGAGAAATCAAATCCCGTCTGATGCAGTATTACATTGAAACATTTTTCTACCTTTATCTAAGCAACCGCTTGCCCACCAATCTAGCAAATTAGCAGCTAACTGAAGTTTCTGTGGCACAATAGAGTTACTAGCATTTTAATTAGTTAGCAAGAGTCTGGAGCTCTCGAGACCTAGACAAAGGTCAAGCAATCCATCACAGTGAGGACAAAGAAACACATTTGCCAATAGCAGATTCTCAATTTCACGACTTCATCAAACCAAAACATCAGCACAAATGTCCCCGAGGAGGCGTTTAAAAGTGAGCGTCTGATCAAAATTACACTTTTTCCCTGAGGTTTGTCCACCCCTCCTCCTCCATCCACACTTACTCTCTGTTTACTGTCTAGATGCTGATTGGAGCCCTTGGCTATGACAAAGATGATGTATTACAAGTGATACTCATTGGTCAAACTTTGGACGTCAGTTTAGCCCAATTTATTCACCGCTCGTTGTCAGGCTGAAGCTCTGCGGTTCAGGTGGTTTGGATGAGCTGGTCAATGTCAATCTGTTGAAATGAGATGAGAGTGTTGCATAGCATTTCTGAGAATCTCATCACACATGACAGCGTATTCACAGTTAGCAACTACAGCTTAAGCTGAAGTCAAAAGAGTCTGTGATAGTCTGGTCACGAGATTGTTGCTTTAATATAAGAGATTGTATACTTGTTTCATCATTCTGATCACGTAAAAAATGTAATAGCACACATTTCTGAATGATTTGAGGTATCAATATGTGCAACATTTTTATGTTTAATATACCCAAATGCAATAAGATTCAAGCGACAAGCATTTTGTATGTCCACACCAGATGCGACATGAATACAAGACACACTGCACTCACAACTAAATCGATCCAAAAATCACAGCCAATCAGAGGAGTTTGTGGGTGGAGTCTATCTGTAAGCTCACTGCATTTACAACTAAATCAATCCAAAAATCACAACCAATCAGAAGAGCTCAAAATCACAAAAAATGGTTAGGACATTGTGTAAGACATAGAGTAAATGAGCAATTTTAACAGTTTCTCATTCATCTGTACCCGTCTTATTATTGATGCAGTGTGAATGGCTCAAATGCACTTAAAGGGGTGATGAAGTGAGAAATCAAATTTTCCTTGAGCTTTTGACATCTAAGAGGTTATCATATTATTAGGGGCGGAGTGGGACCAAAAAATCTACCGGGAAATTTCGTAGATCACCGGCCCTCGTCGCCGGCACGATTTTAATAGCCGATAGCATTTACAGTTTTACTGATTTAAAAGGAACTTTGTTGTACTAGTATGCTGGAGTAAAGTTCATAAATGGTCATTCTTTCCCATAGTAATTTCTAAAACTATGTTGGGAGGACTCTGCCTCTAGGGGGGTTCGGGGGCATGCTCCCCCGCAAGAAAATTTTGGACATTTTAAGGTTAAATGCATCAATCTCGTGCTCTCTGAGAGATCGGAATTAAGAGCTTCAACCCATGAACTGCTCGTTGAACAAAGAAAAAACATTAATTTGTACTAGGACAATAAAGAGGGATCAAACATCTTTTTAGTTATGAGAGTCTCAGTCTGTATTACATTATCAATGGTGTTTTAGGATGCCAAACAATTATTATAATAATGTAATAATGATTTATAATTATTCCCATGACGTACTGTAAAATCCATTTATAGCCTTAATGTACTATGTAAATGAAAATGAGTATTTCAAAAGTATATTTTAACCTACATTACACTATAATATAGGAAAGTTAAAATACTTTTGTCCTAATTTCTTCACTTGCAATTAATAAACCCTGGAGGTTTTATTTAGGAGAAAACACCAGCAGCCTGATGATGATGAGCAAAGTAATCACGCAGCACAAACAGGATGCTATTCTAATGTCAGTTATTATAATGGCGCAGCGCCATATCAAGGTTTCAATTTTAGTTCGTTGGCAAAATATAACGCTAGAGACCTTAATGTTTGGTTTTACATTTTACATCTTTACATATCTGTGTTGGGAAAAGGGAGAAGAGAGAGTTCGGCAAGGCGGATTCGAACTCGCGTTCAGCGCATCAAAAAACTGCTTTGCAGTACTTCACGCCCTACGACCTACGCCACTGAGGCTGTTTCATGACGTGTGTCGTTGTGCTGTAAAGACAGGCACTTAGTGCAAATATATGCTCCGTTATAGAAAATGTAAAAAAAAAAAAATGTTTTCTTCCCTTAGCTTGGGCCATGGCGAACTTCTAATAAATGCATTTTATCAGACCGGGCCGGCCCTCGCGGCCTCGAAACACTACCGGCCCACCGGGAAAAGTCCCGACTCTCCCGATTGCCACTCCGCTACTGCATATTATAAGAATATCCTGTAAGTTTCAGAACTGAAAACGTCCTTGTTAGTCCAATAAAAGCTTTTATTGACACCAGCCACTGAAAACGACTCATTTTTAAAAGTGGGGAACTATGACGTCAAAGAGGTTAAAACACCACCCCCGCAGAAGAAGATCAACTCCTACTTCAATATGGCCGGTTTAGCCCTGCCCACCGATTCACGCATTACACGCATAGCTAAACATAGCTAACCTAGGCCGAGCTACCGAGCAATATTGTGCAGTGCCTGGTTGAGGAAGACAGTCGCTGCATATGCTTCCTCTGGATTCCAATAGGACTGCATGGATAAACTTTATTTTTAATGATGTTCCAGCTGATGAGGGTAAAACGTCTGTTCGCTTAATTTCACTGAGGATTGTTTTGTAAACAAGACTGGATTTGCAGACCGATTAGGAGTAAAGAACAGTGCTGTGCTGCCTGGATCTGACAGGAATTGTGCAACACACAGACTCTGGGTCGAACATGTATGGGCGAATCATTCCGGTTGCCATTTTTCAACATTGGGCGTTTTCAAAACAGTTTTCCCCACGTACACAAACTCATTATAATATACAAAACTGTTATCCACTCACAGCAGTGGGCGTTTACTTCCAAGTCTTCAGTGCGAAAAACCAATAAAATCCGTGCGTTTCTGAGTTGGTCTCAAAGCTAGGGTAGAAAATAGCTTATTAGTTATTCATTTTTTACGTTTTTGAATGCAAAAAACCAAGCGAATGTCATAAGTTCACCTCAGAAAACAATATAATAAAATTTAAAAAGCCAGTTCATGACCCCTTTAATAAACCACTGTTAACGACTCACACTGCTTGATTTGTCTTAATGGTTTGATGCTAACAGTGCCTTGATTAGTGCAAGGATTATGTTTGCTAGAGTTCTGGAGCTCATTGACCATCTGCTTTATGAGGGTTTTTAATCCTGTGGGTGCTCACATTGATTTGTGAAAATGTCCGTATCGGAGCCGGCAGACGAAGGTTAATAATGAATCTGAGGAACCTCTTATTAAAGCTCCTATTAAAGCAACAGAAAGAGAGGGCTATTCTGCAGTCTCTAACATGGCTTGTTTTCAAATTTCCAATCCAACATTCTCCAACATCAAGATCTCCTGCATTCCCACACACAGTACTGTATATATAAACGCTCACATTCTGCAGGATTTCTAACCCAGAAACACACACACAGCTCGAGTCCCTGGAGGAATCACCCTTTAAAACAACCTCTGAATGAAGCACCTTACCCGATTTAGTGGCTCGGTTAACAAGCTGTCACACGCATGCACACGCACACACACAATCACCCTGCTAGATGTCACTGCACTTGTAGCATTCGGGTGGATATTATTTATTTAAGAGACTTTATTTAATACATACTGTATTTTATAATGGTTAGTTACGTACGTAAAAATACGTACGCACACACACACACACACACACAGTCACACTCACTCACTCACTCACTCACACTCACACTTAGTTCCACACACGCACACACACAAACACACACACACTTGCTTATTTAAGATTGTTTGTTTATCAAATGTAGTATACTGTTCATTTCGGACACATTAATGACGATATTCTCCATATACGAGAATAATAGTGATCAAGTAACAAGTGGAAAAAGTCCCATCAGAAGAAGAGCTCCACACAAGCCATGGAATCACATCTCTCTAGCGATTACATGACTCTCAGCGATTAGTGAAGCCAGCGGCCGCTTCTATTTCTGCTCACCGGCTCTTCTGATCCTGCGATTATACACGAGTGAAGCAGCGAATTTCTTATTACAGCGAGATGGACCGCAGGTGTGAAGAGGCTGCAGTGCTTTTCACCTGGACCTTCAGTTTCTCAAACCACACAGCAATTACCAGCACAACAGCAGGGCTTAGGAGAACACACACACACACATACAAGCTAAAAACGAGCTGAGAGGATACAGTAATTGAAGTTTAGTCTTGGCAGGTGTGTATGTTTGGATGACCTGTGTGTGTGTGTGTGTGTGTGTGTGTGCTTACCCTCTGAGCCAGCTGTGTTGTTGTTGTTGTATCCTCCACAAAGGTGAGCGATTTCTTTCATAACTCAGCATGTTGCCATAGACACGGCTGTTTGCTGTTCTGCACCTGCAGGAGAAGTTTTGCTCGTAAATCAGGGACATTTTCCTGGCTTAAGGCAAATGCAAATATTTGGAAAGAATTTTTTTTACCTCCTGTCGTTTTTTAAATAAATGAAAAAAGAAAAGAAAAATAAATTATTTCCCCAAATACTCCATCTCTCTCTGTCTCTCTCTCTCTCTCTCTCTTCTCTCTCTCTCTCACACACACACACACACACACACACACAGACACGCACACAGCTTACCTAATTTTCTATGAATTTTATATCAGTTAACGGTGGGATCTAATTCTATCCATTTCTTCTGCATTGATTTACTGAGATTCATAATAAAGTTGTCTCTTGAGCGGTGCCAAATCGATGAATCCCCATTAGATGCCGCTGTGATCACTGGAGACAGAAGATTGTCATTAGTTCTTGATGAAAAAGGACCTTGAAATTGGATTAGATGTTTCACAGGTTCACAGAGCTGAAGAGCAGAGAGAACACGTCTGAGACTCTGTCAGAAATATAGAGTAGGGTTTGCTTAAATGTGTCATTACCAAATAAACATCTAGTCTTAATATTTTTACATTTACATTTTTTTTTTTACATTTTTACTCATTTAGCTGACGCTTTTATCCAAAGCAACTTACAATTGCTATGTATGTCAGGGGTTGCACGCCTCTGGAGCAACTAGGGATTAAGTGTCTTGCTCAGGGACACATTGGTGTCTCACAGTGGATTCGAACCCGGGGTCTCTCACACCAAAGGGTCTTATCCACTGCGCCATCACCACCCTCTTTTTATTAGTAACAATCCATCCATCTAATCGTCCATCCATCCATCTATCTATCTATCTATCTATCTATCTATCTATCTATCTATCACCATCATCCATCCATCTAATCATCACCATCCATCCATCTAATCATCATCCACCCATTCATCTAATAATCCATCATCTAATCATCATCCATCCATCTAATAATCCATCCATCCAATCATCATCCATCCGTCCTTCTAATCATCATCTATCCATCCCTCCATCCATCTAATCATCATCCATCCATCCATCCATCCATCCATCTAATTATCATCATCATCATCATCATCATCATCATCATCATCATCATCCTTCATCATCATCCATCCATCCATCCATCCAATCATCATCCATCCATCCTTCTAATCATCATCCATCCATTCATCTAATCAGCATACATCCATCCAATCATCATCCATCCATCAATTCATCCATCTAATCATCATCCATCCATCCATTCACCCATCCATCCATCCATCCATCCATCATAATCCATACATACATCCATCCATCTAATCATCATTCATCTGCCTGTCTATCCATGCATCTATAAGTCACCTCAGATATTGTGAAAGCATCAACAGACAGATGTACGAGTCGGATCTACTACTGTCCGGTTCAGGTCGTGACTGTCATCAGTCAGACCTTGAAAATAAAGCCCTGGGTGGAACGGCCATTTGTCTGCACACATTGTAATTGGTGTTTTGGGCTTTTAAATCAGTGAGGTTTGCAGAAGCATGTGTTTTTGGGTGATTGAGTTAGGCGGCTGTGTAATTAAGGCTGATTGTGGCTGAAAAGCCGAGATGTGGTTTCATCCCTGTGTTTAGTGTTGATTTGATTATGGAAATGAGGCAGTCTTGCACTTGGCGCAGTGTGTGATGTGGTGAAAGAATTAACTGATAATATGATCCAAGTTTTAAGAAATCGGTTTCTGTTTCTCAAAGATAGCTTGTCAGACTCATTCCTCCATCACGTATTTGTAAAACTTAATACATGTCATTTCAAGGTCCTATGCTTTAAGAGTTGTACATTGTGTTGTGTTGAATTGAAGCTCATTAATATTCATCGAAATATTGTTATATCCCCAATAAGTGACCTGAGTATAATGTTAATGAAACCGAATCCAGTTGCACTCTATGTTATTGTTTCCAGCACTAGAAATCGGTGTTTCCAGGACTCAGAATGGCATTAATTTAATAAAGAGGAACCACACAACAGCCAACTTTCCACATAAATATATATTAGAAATGAAATCAACATGGAAGTGAAAGAAGTAGACGTGATGGGATGATTACGTCCTCTCAGTTGTTGTTGTAAAGTGATGACTTCCTGTATTAGCTTCTTCCTGTCTCGATTCCTGCTACATCAGAAACTGAGAGTCTAAACTTAAAATTCATCTTGTGCTGCACATGCAGATATGGGTGAGGGTTATAAACTATAATCTGCAATGTGAGGAATACAAAAATTGGTTTGTTTAAAATCCTTCTGTCATAGATACAGTCAAACCGAGGTTTATTCAGACACCTTCAACATATCTCACATTATCACAGTTTATTCACTATAGTTTAGAAAATGGTAATAAATATATAATAATATAAACTCAGATCAGGGGATATTTGACTGGTTTTGTCCATCCTTCTGTTAGACACATGAATTGGCGCAGTGGATAAGACACATTCCTTTGGTGTGAGAGACCCGGGTTCAAATCCACTGAGAGACACCAATGTGTCCCTGAGCAAGACACTTAACCCCTAGTTGCTCCAGAGGCGTACGACCTCTGACACATACAGCAATTGTAAGTCACTTTGGATAAAACTGGTTTTACTAAAATCAGTCAGCTAAATGAATAAATTTATCTACTCAATTAGATAATACTAGTTTAGCTCAATGGCCAATCAATGCTTCGTGTTGTTCAGTGTTTGTGTAAAAAGAGCATTGGCAATTACAGAAAACACACTGAAGAAAACATTATCAGCTCATGGAGAATATTTAGGTATAATATGTCACAGTTGTAGTGTCCTGCACACACAAAAAAAAATATCAGAAATGATATCTGGGGTCTGAATAATTATTGGTTTGACTGTATACTGCAACCATAAATAAAATATGAAACTACCCAACTAACAGGAAGCCTCCACAGAACTTTGGCTATTAATATTAATAAAATATGTCTTCAAATTTGTTTGAAATGTTTGAATGTTTGAAGAATGATAAAAACGGAACGTTCAAAAGAAGAAATTTATTTTTATTTTTTTTATAAAATCGTGAACTGGACGTTTGGAACGTTCAGAGAACAATCAGAAATATTTTAGAAAAAAATTATTATTTTTTATTTATTTGTGATTAACAAGGTAAAAATGGTTTGAAAGACTTGAAAAGCACTGTATTCCCAAAGCACTGACATCATATAAATGCGATTTAAAGTAGCAGTTCAGAAGCTGAATGCTGTAAAGCAAGCCTGGCTGCGCCCTCCTACGCACTTCCGCTCAATTTCATTTTTTCATTTTTTCACTATCTGGGACTGCTGTATATCCTTAGGTCCAGAAATCAATTTTTTGTAGGACCAATCAGCGAATAGAGGGAGTTGTTGAGAACGATGACGTTGATAGTGCGTCAGTTTGAGTTCAGTAAGGCATGAGAAAAGTTATTCGGTCCGTTGTTGGAAAAGAAACGGCCGAATATACAGAATTTAAAGCTGGACTGATGTTGTCTCACCTCTTTTTGCACAACGGATGACCACGTGAAGGAGGCAGATAGGTTGGAAGTTTGTACTGGGCAGCTTGGTGTGCACGATGACCGTTACATTTTGGGCGGACGTTTTAGCCTGGTGTTCGTGGTGTTCAGAAGCCCCGAGTCCTGGCTGCTAAACTATTGTTGAAGATCCGCTCATGAGTCATGTCAGTAGCTCATATTCCCAACAGTAAATTTACTGATTCTTGTGATGAATAGAACATTTTGAGCCACTTGTGTACTCATGCAGGAGGTTGGTGTGTCAGTTTTACATGTTGTAAATCATACAAATTGGTTGTATTTTTTTTTTAAATAATTCTCATAAATAAAAATAATATAAATATATGTAATATATAATATAAATAAAATGTACTAGAGTCTGGTTGAACCAGGCTACTGTAAAGCTGCATCTTCTCAAAAACGACATGACATCCAACAAACCGCAAATCACCTGCCAAAACAACACGCTGCCACTTCTGAAACACACATACACACACACCTGTGACTCCAGCAGAAGAGGCACCAAATTGCAAATTCATCAAACTTATTCATGCAAATCATGCAAATCACAGATCGCCATACAAATATATTTGCAAAAAGCCTCTGCAGCAAAGAGAGAATATAACGGTGTGCGTCGCCTCAACACTAAAACGAACGGAGGGGACACTCATCCCCCCTCTGCAAGCGCTCGTGTCTGTCCTCATTCGACTGATACTGTTTGAATCAATATTGATGGGCCGAATAGAGGTCTTCTCCCTCTGGGAAACCTCTACAACTGAAGGACATTGAAAATGATCTTGGCAAAGACTCGTGAACTTCCCCGATTTACCCACATACCATTATTGCTCAGAATGAGTCATAAATAATAAACGCTGAGAGAGAAACACATGTGAAGGGACAGTGGGTGTGGGGAGTGGACGCAGATAAGGAGGAGTTCACACAAAATAAAGCTTCTGGGAGGACTTTATCATGTTTGCATGAAGATCTGTGTGTGTGTGATTCTGTCTAATTCATAAATAGAAAAAGGAATAAAAGGTGTTGAAACACCTTCGCTGGTGCCATACACCGTTCAGAACCATTGTATCAGATCATAATCAGATGATGTATTGAGACTGTTTTCATGGGCAAGAAGAGTTTGAGATGATTCATAAACACTGATAACAGCATGTTTACATTCATAAATCAGTGCAGAAAGACATTCGCAAAACAACTGCAGTATAGACTTACATTATACAGTTCGTCCTGAAATGAGGAGTTATTAGTAGTAACAACATCAACGAGCAATAGCTCTGTGTGTATAGTGGCATATTCATGTGCTTTATTGTTGCTAAAACACCATTATATGCCAAAAGCGCTGTCGTAATGTAATAGTGATGCTGCTAGCGGTGAGAATTATTCATGGGCCTTTAGAGAAAAGGCTGTGAACAGCAATAGAGTCTTAATGTGAATGTTCATATCAGTGGTGCGTTCACATATTCTCACATCCGGAACAGACGACCACTGTCGGAAGTATAATACTGTATGAGGAAAACACGCTCACACGGTCAAAATAGCAATTTGATTAGCCGGCAATTTTATCTGAAGCAACTACTGTTACACATCTGTTTGCTTTTGGACTTCCTTCTGTTCATTTTTTTCAGTTTCCCATCACTCAGTCTTCACTAGTTCATTCGGTTCGCCTGTGTGTCTGTTGTTTTTTTTTTTGTTAATAATTAGTCTAATTAGTAGCCTAATCAACAGAGTCTTGTGCTGGTGTCTGTCGTCGTTGATGTTGAGCTGGTGTTTCCTAGGCCACATTTACTGGGTATTTAGAGAAAATAAAAGTTGACATTTACATCAACCTGCATAAATCAAGTGCCATCTGGGCTTTCACATGACGTGAAGCATTTTCATTTCTCCCAGTTTACACAGAAATCTCCACTTTGGCCAGAGTTTTTAAAAATAATCGTTTTCTGTGATAAAAACGGGGAAATGAGACTGTTTCCGCTTTTCTGTAACCAGACACCCAACTATAGGGACAGTCCCACTCGATCATAGGTTATCCACAGGGTTTCATACTTTTGAATTGACCCTTTGTGTGGAGCTTGATTGACAGGTGATCTGACCAATCATACTTTGCCATCCGCCATTTTGTCAGACAAAGCAGTCAGGAGAGACAGAAGATTAACATGGGGGGATTTTCACTTGAAAAGGGGAATTTACAGCCCGTTCTCATCCCAAGGCGTCATATACGATGCTTTTGCCAAAGCGTAGACATAAAACGCACATGGCACCCTTTAGCATCAATATGAGGCGCAGATATATATGGGCCAGAAGCCGCCTCCTAGTGGTCTAACCCTAACACTACCTGGTGCCATGTGTGTTGGATGTCTACGTTTTGGCAAAAGCGTCGTATATGACGCCTTGGGATGAGAATGCAATGGAATATACTGACGCAACCCGGTCTCATCCCAAGACGTCATATAACTGACGTTTTGGGACGTCTTTTGACCATACGTCAATATTCGCCCTTTTAGGGCCCCCTTAAACGTCGGTAGATGAGGTTATGGGATCCTAACTCCACCCCAGACCTAAACCTAACCCTAAACCTAACCCGTCACCTAACTGACGTTAAAGGTAAAGCGTCAGTTGTATGACGGCCTGGGATCGCCATCTACCGACGTTTTAGGGGGCCCTAAAAAGGCGGATATTGACGTATGGTCAAAAGACTTTAAAACGGTTAAACTACAGTTAAAACAACATTCATTCTTATGTTCATTCATGTTTATTTGATACTGTAAATAAACTAGAAGGAAGAGATGATCGGATCACAAGAAGCTTTAACTGATGCTCTACAGCGATCTGACACGAGTCACGACACATTAAAGAGCCATAAAACGTTATTTATTTATTTTAATTCTTTTTAAAAAAAATGACCAAATTTGAAAGGTGAGACTTTGTTTAATATGTTTAATATCAAAAGTAACCGAAAAGTAACCTGGTCTGTCCTGTCAATCAGCATGTTGTCATAGTGTCATAGTCTCTCTGCTTCACGATTTTTTTTTCACTGTGTGAGAACATGGTGACGGCATGAGAGCGGCGTAGCTTGTCGGACATAGCGACAGTAACTAAGAGGGGCAGGTCTTTGCGAATGGTCAATTGTATTGCACTGCGGCTTCAAAACAATCCGACCCCCACCTCCACAGTGACCACTAGTGGTCAGAACGTAAATGCAACAAAACCCAGGCCAAACATGCTTTAAAACACCTTTTACAAATCTATTGCAATTTTTTATTGCAAGTAAAAAAGTGTCTATATGTCATTTTATCAATTGTCTTGTTTTGTTTGTTTGCTCAGCTAAACAGGCCAATATACATTTACTTACTTTAAATATACTAATGTCTAATTAAACTGTCTACAACTGTATAAAAATGATCAGAGATCAGGTAAAACCCACAAACATTTGTTCACTGATTCTCAGTGACTCTCAGTGAACGATTTGTGAAACGTTTCGAAACAGTTATGATGAAATGAAGCCTTGTTTACCGAAATCACGTGATACACAATGATTCTTGAGAAAAGATGTGTAAAGGTTTCGAAGCTTTGAAGCTTCATGAAGCACTGTTTTCATCATCAACCATCAGCCTTTGCTTCTCCTTTTAGCTTACAGTAGATAAGGCTCTGGGCTTCTGCTTGACAAAAACAAAAGCCTCAGAGGAGCGTTTAATTGAAGTTATTAAGGCACAGCACGAGCTCTGGGGGTCTGCTGGAAATACACTCAACACTCGAAGTACAATCAGTACTAAAATACTCTTTGTCTAATCATAATTAGAGAAGTCTCAAGCACTGTACAATCCAGTTGTTTGTGACAGTGCTGGAGTCATATGAAACGGCTTACAAAATAGAAAGCATGTGATCTTTCGTGCCTCCAAGAGACCAAATCCATTAACACGAATGTCTAGGAATCGTTACTTGCCTTAAAGTCTGCCTTACAGAAATAAAACTGCCCCAAATAGCCTTATCAAGAAGATCAAATTACTCTTAAGCCTTGTTCACACTCCATCATTGTAAAATGTCGGGCTGAACTGTGCGGTTCACACAACACACGAATATGGACGTCAGACAGAAATTAGTGCTGCAAACTGTTTGCGCAATGATTTTCTCTGAGAAAGAAAAACATAAAAATAAGATGACCTCAACCCATGCCTTGCTCTGGGGTGCGTTTCCCATACAACGACGTAGTTCACTGCTTCACTACCATAGTACGATGCATCGTTGGAAAAATCAACTAGCTAGTCACGACTGTTTCCCGAAACCCACTGCCGCAAAGTATTGTTCAACCACTTTGGTTTCGCACGTGGTGGAGTAATAACTGCTTTTAATGAAACTGTTTGAGATCCAATTAACGCTAGATTTGTTTTATATAAATTACAGACATGTCATCTGAGGACTACTTCTAATTGTTCTCAGTTGTTTTGCTTTATTACCAGACTCAATATTTGGCTCGTTCTTATATATGGAGCGAGTTCGCACATGCGCACTTTTCAAACACGTTACTTCAAATCTCTTGACAAACTAAAAGACGTAAATTCCATTTGTAAGTATTCTAAATAAAAGACACCGGTTGTACTGAATGTCAGCTTGCTCATTATGCTCAAGATAAGGATTTATTACCTCCAAATGTGTTGCAATATAGAAACGATGCTTCTAACCATAGGTCGAGAGCTGTCGTTCAAACCACCCAACTTTGCGATGCTGTTAGCGAATGTTCGTTGGAACGATGGTTTCGGTAAACACCGAATCGTTGAACTATGCTGATAAGGACGGAACTTGCGACCATAGTTGGCTAACGATGCTTTCGGGAAACGCACCCCTGATTGATTGTAGCCTGATGACATCACTGAGGTTGAGTCGCGCGACAGCTCTGAATATCTATATATTTTTCTGGGCTCTGTGATGCATCTGCGAGCGTCTTTGATGCGTTGTTGGCTCTTTCATAATAACAGATTGGCCCGCAATTTGCACGCGATAACACCCTGACCTGTCGGCAAGCTCAATGATATGCAAATCGGGCTTAAAATCCTGTAGTGTGAACTAGGCTTTAGTGTAACTATCAGTCTTCCGTCATACAGGTGAGTCGCAATGTTATCAAATCACGAGAACTACAGGTATTTTTTCTGGTTTTCCCATACAAATATCTGACCGTTCTTAAATCAAGATACATTCACTTTTGACAAAACACCATTTTAAACTAAAAACGTTAAACTTTATGCGTTTTGGCCGTTCATTTACACAACAATGCCTGAAAAAAGTTTTAAAAGTGAACGTTTTTCAAAATGATCTCTGTATAAACGTTAAAATATGAATTTCTGAAGACGATGACGTCTTGCACATGTGAACAGTATTATGTGTTCAGTCTGTAGTGTTTCATTGCCATCTACTGACCTGGCAGCAGAATACAGTTGTATTCGCGAATCCATGTGAATGGGGATTGTGTTGACACTGAGTTGTCAGTACACGGACAACTCAACGAAAAAACGTCTCCGTTTTAAGCATATCATTGAGTGTATACCTACCCTCAGTGAGGTTTTAATTAAGATGGTCAATGGTCAGAAAAAATAGGACAAAAACAACTGCATCTGCTACTTTACAGTCTATAAAAAGTCAAAATCAATAAACATGCCTTCCACTCCACTTTATACTGTCTGTCCCACTTAATTTTTATCTCTGTGTCCAATCTCAACGGGTTCCCTTTTGTTGTCATCACAAACAACAAAAGTGGTAAAATATAGTCAATAAAGCCCCAGCAGGCTGATGTGGGAACAGTTCAGATAGATTTATAGACTGATACATCACACAAACTAACCACTAGATTTACGGTTTTGTTCCTTGTCTTTTAGCGCGGGACACCCACAAGGCCTTTGGCTATTTCCATCAGGCTCAGTAGAAGCTACATTTATGGGCCTAAATGAGTCCGTCAGGTGCCGTGAGCACGCAGCCAAAACATACCGCAGGAATGCTAAACACTGATTCAAAGAGTTCACGGTGGGTTTTGATGGGGAAGGAGAGAGAGACACACAGTTTGACCGAATGTCTTTCGGCATGCGCTCACAAATGCTCAAAATTCCTTGTGGGCACTTAATAGTCAACAACATGAACTCCACTGGACTTGCTCTGTAGCTCCTAAAACGTCTCGGTCACTCCTTCACTGCAGGAGACTCTTTTTTTTTTTTCCCTCCTCAGAAACTCTTAATGTTAACCGCAGTGATCCAGACGTCTACAACATCTCTCTTTAGTGTGTGTCTGTGTGATGTTGCTGTTTAAAGATGAGGAAGCTCCAGTTATTCTCTATATCAGTGTTTCTGAACTCCTGAGACGCCTCCATTGTAGTCTTGAGTTTCTTCCAGGAATGAACACGTCACAATATTCTTCATAATAATAATTCATACGCAGAATAAAGGGGCAGGGTCTGGTTGAGTTAGTTAGTAGTGTGTTAAACTGGCGGTTATGGGAAGGGGCGGGACATTTCCCAAACACACTCGAAGCGATCGACCAATCACAACACATTCCTCATTATAATAATTCATACGCAGAATAAAGGGGCGGGGCCTGGTTGAGTTAGTTAGTAGTGTGTTAAACTGCCAGTTATGGGAAGGGGCAGGACGTTTCCCAAACACACTCGAAGCGCTCGACCAATCACAACACATTCCTCATTATAATAGTTCATATGCAGAATAAAGGGGCAGGGTCTGGTTGAGTTAGTTAGTAGTGTGTTAAACTGGCGGTTATGGGAAGGGGCGGGACGTTTCCCAAACACACTAGAAGTGCTCGACTAATCACAACACACTGCTCCGCCTGACCAATCAGAGCACAGTGTGCTTTCAGAAGGAGGGGCTTCATAGAGACAGGAAGTAAACAGAGAGTTACTGACAGACTGGGAAGAGAGGACCCGCAATGGAGAATATGAGGAAAATAATCAATATTCCTGTTTTAGTAGAGACTGAAAACAACATCAAGAGTTTGTGCATAATAATTTCTTTTAAATGTACTTAGTCATGTCGAAAAAAACTAGGCCTTATTTAATATAGAGATTACCGGGAAGCCCATTTGTTTTTACACGTGCCTTGCTGCAAATAGTGCCTCGCTCACATACAGTAAAGTCAATAGTCTCACTGCTTGTGGCCTTGCCTTTTATACAGTACAGTAATGGCTGAATAGACAAATGACAGTGATTATCTGGGGCTTGGCTGGGGTTTTGGCTTCCCACTATATAATTATACCTCAGCTCAACTTGTTTTTTCACATTCTACTGGCACTGGATGGTAGACGGGAAAACGGTGGCCAAAGAAAACGTCCACCGTCTAATTCAGGGGCAATCCGAGCCGCTAATGTCAGCTTCTATGCTGGGACTTTTCAGAGACGATTTTTCTTGACGTCTCAAGTGTGTATGTATATATATTTTCCTCTCTTTGTCCGTGTGTGACGGACTCAGAAATCCCAACCACAATGACACGGCAGGCCTAAAGGAGGCTGAAGTCATTGCAATGAGGGATCTGTGAATGATTGGATACTTTTCTCATTACTCACTCGGGAAAGAAAGCACTCAGACGTGGCTGTCCAAAGAATCAGACGTGCACAGACGTCGGTTTGCTTAGTAAAAGGATATTTGCACAGTAGAATTTGTACACCTGTTGAAATGGAAGGTGTGTCTGAATATGCAGGTTTCATCAAGCTTACAGCAACAGCACTGTGATTAAAGACTAATCCAGCAGTTATCATCATTCCCCGGGCCCTTCCTACTAAGTGCACTGAGTAGTGTTGACAGTGTATGATGACCCTTGTTACACCACAACCTCTTTTCACACTATGTCATTTGTACTCATGTTTATGTCGTTTCATTTTATTTTTGTTGTATGTAATTGTGTGCCTTTTTTTCTGTTTAAAAGTGCTTAACAAATAAAGTTGGATTGGATTTAATCTGTCAAATAAAACCATCTTTAGAAATAAACACAAAATGAAAAGGCCACACCATGCATCCGAATGCGTCTGAAAGTTCACCAACAGTTTACAAATCCAGTTGTCATGATTTGGTCTTGTCTTGGTCACGTTCACGTCATTGTCACGTGACTCCTTGTTAGTCATGTGATCCTGCCATGTGTTCCCTTGTCTGATGTGTCATGTTGTCATTGGTTCATTGTTCACAAGTGTCCCTTTCTTGTGTGTATTTAAGCCCTAATGTTTGGCTGTGTTCGACATCGCCTGCGGCTGGATGCAACCGATCGGCGAGAACAGCCGCGTGCAGGCGGGGAGGAGCTGCAAACGGAGACGTGAAGTCGGACAATTTCTGGTTCCCGTAGTGACCGCTCACGTGGTGCTTGCATGCTTATACCACAGCTGAAGTGAAATAAATGCCAAATAAACAGATATTTCAGATTTCAGACACATTTTCATTCAATAGTCAGTCCCTCCAGGATTTCACGATTTTTTTTTGTGATTTTTGCGATCAAAATGACTGATTTTGTGGTGGTAATTTCCAAAAATTTGTGAAAAAATTTGCGATTTATATATAACATTTACCATAATAGTATTCATTCCTTCCAGAAAAACGCTGAGTTTTTTTGTGATTGTTGCGGGCAAAAATTGATTGAT
Source organism: Pimephales promelas (assembly GCF_016745375.1). The sequence goes on along the minus strand of NW_024121099.1, from coordinate 9,210,909 downwards.
TACGTGGCCCATTTTCTTTAAAAATGCGATGGAATATGCAAGATATTTATGCAATTTTATGCGATGAAAGGGTTTGATGAAAAAGAGAAAAAAAGTGGTTCCCCAACATCCTTTTCTCACTAGGCTAATGTAAGAGTCATTTCTTATTACTTCCTTTGATAAGCAAGCATTCCAGATCATAGAAAGTGCTGGAAATATTTAATTTCTCATCTTGTTTTATTTCAGACTGCAACAAGTGTAAATAAGGTGTGGCACCTTTAAGAGCTGTGCGCTCCCTGTTGAACTCTCTGCAGTGTTATATGTGCGCCTCGAACACCCCATGTGTGCGGGTAATTTCTTTTTGAAGCTACTTCTTTTATCTTATGTTGTTTATTAAGTAACGATGTGACAGTAGAACGTGTGACAGACAGTTACAAGTTCGATTTGTGAGATGTCAATCGCCTCCGTGAGTCTGTCTGGCGTCGCGTAATTGACCCTTCGCTAAGCTCCGCCCTCCCTAGTTACTGTTGCTACGCCTGTCAAGCTTTCGCGGCTGGCCCATCTATTATAGTGTGGATGCACCCGGTGTCAGACATTCCCAATGAGATAATTAGTAATTTTCGGCGAACAAGTGAAATATCTGAGAGAGCAAGACAAAAGGGACTACAGTATGCATTCGAGGGATATATTCACGACATTATATGCAACCGATTAGAGAATAATTTCTTAAAAATTGAAGTTAAAGCCTAACGTTATAGTCCCAGCGCAAGCAGCAGCGCCTCATACGCTGACCGTTCAAATGGGGAAACACAAATTGAGGAACAGCTATGTTCACCCAGACAGCAAACTGACATTGAATCAACGTGGAAACGACGTCTCTCATGACATTGAAACAACGTTGATTTTGCTCATCGAATTAACGTTGAACCAACGAAATGAAAATCGAAAATTGGTTTGCTTTCATAACGTTGAAACAACGCGTTGATTTCAAGTTGATTTTCCGTTAGTTTTGAAAGAATGACGCGTCTGACGTTGGTTCAACGTTAATTCGATGAGCAAAACAATGTCAGATCAACGTTGTTTCGATGTCATATTTTCACGTTGATTCAATGTCAGTTTGCTATCTGGGCATGAACAGCAGGATATGTGAAAATAATCCTAATAATTATAAATCAAACAGCTTATCAATAAATCTTGTGGAATAACACTAATACCGGGAGAGCCGCGATCGGATTGGGTTAAGTTAAGGGGTAACGTTAGTAGGACGTCGATTAACAAAATGCTGAAATATATTTTAAAGTATGTCAGTGAGCCTTTGTCTTGTCTCTTTAATCGTCTTATTTTACGTTATATCATTATGACCAAAGAACCGTCAATATTTCCAAGCAATAGGTGTTTTTGTTAAGCATGTCGACATTTACCACAATGGGTCTCGCACATAGATGCTAGATCACGCCAATCATTTCTCCCCTTGGCTTTTAGATTTTCTGGAAGGAAAACAATTCCTCTCCCCCGTCCAAACTTTTAGTATACCGGTATCAAATTTGCACAATCCATACGCACAATGCTTCAGCATGTTTCCCTCGTTCGAAAGCTTGCCAGACCTCCCGCGCATAGTTACGGTTGCTAAGACATGATTGGCCAGTGGCGGTTTTCGGGCGTGGCTTAGCGAAGGGTAAATTGCGTCACTTCATAACGTTCCCATGGAAACAGGGGCAAATGGCTGCTCTTGTGTGAAGCAAACGCAACATTTTCAACTTTCTGCTAAGATACATGTGACTTTTTTTGCAACGAAAATGCGAGGATTATGAAATTACGCAAACCCCGCATATTTTGCACGGAAATCGGCAATTTATGCAGCGAAAGTGCGGCGTATTTGAAAAAAAGGGCCCCCCGCATAAATATGCGGACTTTGGCTGATTCTGCATTGAATTCAGCGATCGCATAATAGCGTTTTTCTGGAGGGACTGAATACTATACAGGTTCATACAGAACCTGTTTGAACTAGAATAAAGTTCAAAATAAGCCTATAATCAATGACGTGGAATCAACGTTTTTTAATCAGTTTTATTTTGATAAACATGATAAACATGACACAATATAACATTGCGACTACATAAAAAGACTATTTACTGTTATAAAAAAAATGATTTGTGAGCTTTAGTGGAACTAAATGTGTGAGAATAAACACGAAACGCACGTGATCGTTGTCATGCGGTGAATCCGGCGAATCGTGGAACAGCTGTGACATCATCAGAGCTCGTGCAGCCGCTCTTGAGAAGCTGCGCTGGCTGAGTCCTCCGGCTACTCTCGTATCGCTCTCGCGGTACTTTGATGGCATATGTCACAGTCACGTGGAGTCAGCGCTGCATCAAGTCGGACAAAATTTCTAACCGGCATGCACTGTTTCAAGTCAGCCGCCGATCGGTCTGCGCAGAGCTGCATGAAGTCGAACAAGCCTTTTGTCATGTGTCTTTGTCAAGTAACAGACTGATCTCATGAAGTAGCATGTGTATGCCACGTGCTATCAAGACGCATAATCGACTTTCAGCGTGTTTATGAACGCCGTTGACTTAACGTTATATAAATATATGACTTACCTCAACCCCGTCCCTAAACCTAACCGTCACTGGGGTTAATGGCATTTATGACTGTTCCCTTACCATCCTAGGTAAAAAAAAGATATGACTTACCTCAACCCCATCCCTAAACTTAACCGTCACTGGGGTTAATGGCATTTATGACTGGAGATTTGACTGCGTGTACAGACACGCGGATACACGCGGATAGCTCAAAATGCGTAGAGATAACACGCCACCTGACTCGAAAGTGGCGTGTATGTTTACGCAAAAGTCATGATGTCATGTTGCAAGTAACCAGTTTGTGAACTGTAACCACTGAGTCAGTTAAAGTTAGAGTTCTTTTTATGTTTGATCTTGGATTTTGTCATGTGTGAATAAACTGCACTTGGTTCTCTTCAAAGTTGCCTTCAGTGGATCCTTTTACACCATGTTTACGCGGGAGATAATAACTGAAAAACATCTTCACTTATAAAATTTCTGCCCCGGTTCTGAGTTGGTGATTGCTGTTTTGGTCACTCATTATCCTCCTCATTATCTCATCTACTTAAGTTCAGTTCTGTTTGTGTTTCATTGCCGGGTATCGTCTTTGTTACAGGTGTGTATAGCTCTCTCTGTTCAGATTTATTAAAGACTGCATTCTCTCTTCATCATCATGTTCGAGTTTGATCATCTACACAACATTGTGGCAGTTTCAGCATCTGAGTCGTTTGTCCCGTATTTCCAGCTGTTTAGAATCGGAGCTGATGAATAGGACCGGGTCGGATAATTTGTTTTTTCGTTTTTGACTTCAGATTTGTTTATGTTCATGAGAAGGGTTCAATATGTGATAAATGAGCGGTTTCTTCGTTTTTCCGTTTAGAAGTCAAAAACAAATTTATACAGTATAAAAAGTCACTATAAAAAGTACTATAAAAAGTTAGTGGTGTGAAATGTTGGAATGGTCTGTGCACAGAACTAAAGCAATGTCCAAATATATTCCAGTTAAATAAAAAGGTACAAAGCAATGGTTTTAAAAAAAATTATAAAAGAAAATGAGGCCTATAAACAGCTGCAATGTTCATTGACGTATGTGTATGATGTGTGTACTTTTTATATATAAGTATAAGATAAATGTGATAAATTTAAATAAAATAAAAATATGTGGTAAATAAAATAATATAAGGTAACACTTTATTTCATTTTAGACATTCTACTAACTATAAGTGCATTTTCCAACTACTGTACATGACCACGAACCCTCAGTAAAGTATTAGTAGACTGGTAGGTTAGGGTTAGGGTTCGGGTTCGGGTAGGAGAATAAGTTGACATGTAATTACTGATAATCAGTAGAATGTCTAAAGTGGACTGTCGAAATAAAGTATTACCTAATATAATTATTTACTAAGTATGGATATGGGGATTAAATTAGTGTATACTGTATTTCTTCCTACTCCCTTTCATACATGTTTATGTTGCTAAATATTACTAATTATTAACTGAAAGTTTTGCTTATTCAACTTATTAGTCCTTTTTTCTGATGTTTTGTTTGGTTTATTTTTTGATATGATGAAAATAAAATTTCTTCATTCATTTCTTCATTCAAATTATTCAAAGGTACATGGACCGAACAGAAGCCGGGTCGATTCTTTTCAATGGATCGGTCAAACAAATGACCCAAACACTTGGCATCCGGTTCACGATTCACTCTGAATGGGATAATAATACAGACTGAGTCTTTTGTACAGGCGTCTCACTGAAGCAAAACATAAATACATGTGAACAATTCATATTTTTATATGCAGCTTATATACAGGTGAGCAGATATGGAAGCTTGTTTCTGCCACTTAATAATGGTAAATGCATTACTTTTGCATTACTGCATTACATTAATACTTAATACACAAGTAATTGCGACTTTTTATGTCACAATACTGACTTTTTTTCACAATTGTGAGTTTACATCTCACAATTCTGACTTTATTTCTCAGAATTGTGAGATATAAAGTCAGAATTTTGTGATATAAAGTCGGAAATGCATGATATAAAGTCAAAATTGCGTGTTGTAAAGATATAAACTATTCTGAGGGAAAAATGTATCTTAGAATTGGCCTGATAACTCACAATTGTGAGTTTATCTCACAATTCTGAGATAATTGTGACTTTTTATCTCACAATTGTGGAGTCGCAATTTTGAGAAATAAAGTCGCAATTGCGAGATATAAGGTGGCAATTCTGAGAAATAGTCGCAATTTCGAGATATCGCAATTATGTGTTATAAAGTCAGAATTGCGAGATATAAACTCGCAACTGTGAGAAAAAAAGTCAGAATTGTGAGATAAAAGTCTCAATTGTGACTTTGTTTCTCAGAATTGTGACTTTATATCTTGCAATTGCGACTTTATTTCTCAGAATTGCGACTTCATTTCTCGAAATTGCGACTTTATATCTCGCAATTGCGACTATTTCTCAGAATTGCCACTTTATATCTCGCAATTGCGACTTTATTTCTCAAAATTCTGACTATATATTTTACAATTGTGAGATAAAATGAATTAAAAAAATTTTTAATTCAGTGGCGGAAACAAGCTTCCATAGAACCCAGTGTAAATGCAAAACGTTTATGCATAGACATTCAGAGCATTACGTTCATATTCTGGGCTCATCTGCTCGTCTGTATATAATACGCATCATCAATAATGTGAAACTGAATTTGGTCTTTTAATATCTGTGTTTATGTTTATTCTGTTTTTCACGTAGAGTGTCCTGCAGTTTTTGAAAACTGAAATACTGCAGGATCACAAACTTGTATTTTGTTTTTTGTCTTTTGAGATTGAAAATGGACTGGCCTGTAATGTATGTATAGTTCTATGGATGTTCGTGACGGGAAAAGATGAGGAAGTTGATATTTACCTACAATCTTGTTGAAACCTAACCAGAGACCTCGCTATCGGCTGTCTGCGATAATGTGAATTAATCTGAAGGATATTTCAGGGAAATACATTTTCCAACAAGGAGATTGAAAACACTAACAGTGTGTGAACACTCTTTAAAGCACCATGGTACAACCACCATGACTTTACAAATGCATAGGTTTATATATGTTCTATATATAAAGTTTGTGATATTTAGCTACTTGCGAAATGAGTTTGGTAATTCTGTTGAAATGACTTCTTGAGTAATTTGTCGTGCATAAACAATATATCAGAATGGAGTATGCAGGAATATTGCTCCTCTGTTTTCGCGTCCCGGCATTACATCAATGCTGTTGTTTTTCTTCTGTTTTTCTTTCTTCTTTTTCTTCTGAAATAATCACACGCATTTCCTAGTTAATATGCCAATAAGAATGTCATCTGCATTTTACCACTTTTAAATCTTAATATTTTCCCTGTGTAGAAATTGCACAACAACTGGAACTGTAAGATCATTCTTCATGCACCAATTGAAAAGTAATAAGTAATGAAAATAAAAAGATGAATCATTTGTAAGAGTGAGAACACTTCCAGCTCGAGAAAGAAAGGGATGAGAGTCTGGATCTTCTGTCTAAAGTCTGGAAACACATGAGAGGGAATTGATTTGTTTGTTGCTGGTGTTTGACCCATTCCCGTCTGGCTCTTTGTCTCCTTACACGTCTGCTTCTTACGGGACATTAGTCTTGTTCAGGGGGATTTGCTCACTTATCTGACTGATCTAGCACATCTCATCCATCTTTTGTAAGGAGAAATGATCTGGCAAAAAAAACTCAGAATGGCCCTTGGAAAAGAAAAAGAATATAATTGACAAATGAATGGTGCAGTGTGGTTTCGATTAGCTTTTTCCCAGCTAACTGTGAATTCACGGCAAGCTTCTGGACGGATTGGTTGAGGGAACCGGAGGTCGGTTCTGCTGCTCGGGTGAAATTGCTCTTAAAAGGCAGGGTTGCTATTTGTGAGCATTTCTTTGGATTCGGATTCGAAAAGCATTGGCCTTGTGAAATATCCCTCTGAAAGCTGTGTTTGGTGTGTGTTGGCCTTCAGAACAGTTAAAGGGAATTCTTCGGGAAAAGACTTTAAATACATGAACAAAACACTTGAGTTTTGAGGCATTGCGACACTTATGTGTTAAAGAGCTTCTTGGCCTTTTTGGTCTTTAGAGATAATGCATTTGTGGTGTAAAGTAAAGGTTTCATATGGAAAATAGAAAAATACTATTGTTCCATATTGTGCTACTCACAAAAAACACCTAATATTGCTACTTTAAATGGACAATATGTAGTTTTTAGAGTATTTTATTATCTAAAATCAATATTTTTTCATAAATATGCGCCACTATACAGTATATGACGCCCTAGGATGACAATGCGTTGGTAAGTCAATGTAACGGTCTAAATTACAAGCTTTTTTTTTTTTTCATTGCTTTTTACTTGGTCGCTTCTCTGCATTTGCAAACTTTCAATTCTATCAAATATCCGTTTGTTCGTTGTGTCAAGTTGTAGTTTGTTTGAAATGACAAACCTGTTTAGGTTCAGGTTCAGGTTTATTGACAACGCATTCTCACCCCAAGGCGTCATCTTTGACCATGCTTCAATATTTGACGTTTTAGGCGCCCTTTAGCGTCACCCACATGACGCGATCCTACGGCGTCATCTAACTGATGCTAAAGGAAAGCGTCAGTTAGAGGACGCGGTTAGGTTTAGAAGTGGGGTGGGGGTAGGGTACACGCAATCCTAGGGCGTCATCTACCTGACGCTAAAGGGCGCCTAAAGCGTCAGATATTGAAGCATGGTCAAATGCTTCCCAAGGCGTCAGTTAGGTGACGCCTTGGGGGTGAGAATGGGCTGTTATTGACATAGCCCATTTCATACACAGGTAGCCCAATGTGCTTAACATAATCATAAGAAATAATTTATATACATCAATCAGTTCAAGTAATTACACACTGTAAAAAATTTGGAGTAGAATTTACTTGAAAAAACCTTGCTAACAAATCTCACTCAGAAAAGGCTAGTAAAATTTACAAACATTTACTAGCAGCCTTAATTAGAAATGTTTAAGTTAAATTTACTTGGGTTTTCCAAATAAGTTTTATTGACTCTTTGTCTGTAAATTTTACTTAAGTAAAGCTTATAAATGTATTGAGTTTTTTTTTTTGAAATTGACATGAGAGTCCTAGTTATATTTTTTTTATTTATCTTGAGTAACCTTTACTTTAAATATTACGTAAACATTACTTACCATTAGTAATACAAATTATATTTTCAATAATAATAATAAAAAAAAACAAGACATTTTTTTCTGTTTTACAGTTTTATTTTAATTAAATTCTCGAAAAACAAGTGCACAAAAAAGAAATGGACACATCAAGATTATCTGCTATTGGCCAAAAAATACGACCAAAATTGTTCAGCATCTTTAAACCATCACAGATGTTTTAATGTCTTTGTGTAGGTCATAACAGACCAAACATTTTATGCAAGATGCTTAACTGATCTCACATACAGCATTGAAATAAAACTCTGCTTCTGTTTTCTATGCAAAGAGCTAACTTTTGGAGAAAACTTTAAAGCATCCAGCCCAAGAAATATTTTTTGAAAGACTTTAAATGTGTTTCTCAGCTTTGGTGGATAGCTTAAGTTCAGGGCGTAAATGAAGCCCATGAGCAGAAGGCACGCATTTGTGAGATTCTTACATCCCAACAGCACCTCAGTTCCCTCAATGACGACGATGACATCAGCGATGTTGGCCTGCAGTGTTGCCCAGTACAATGATCTTCATAACATGATTGGTGATGTTATCTTTAATCATGTCTCTGCTTACATCCTGTCAAAAAACACAAATAAGAGCAAAATGATTACAATAATGTACACCAAGTTGCATGTTCTCTTTAATTTATGTGATAAGTGCCCCATACAGATTTGGTCTCACCATCATTAAATCTGTCATTACATGAAAAGGAAAGGGGGGGGGGGGGGGGGGGGATCAAGACAGACAAAGTACAGAGGAACTGTCTGCAAGACACCTAAACTACCTACGAAGCTACAGTACTGTAACAAGGTTAAGGCACTTGTGTAAAAAATCTAAAGTGGCATAGCCTTTAAAATGCTTTCATAACTGAACAAGCTTGGTGTGTTTGTCGCTGTCGTGCTAGCGTTGTTGGGAAAGATGGTGACGGTGACGTAAGACCTGGCTCTGTGGTGGCTCTAGCCTGTGGAAAGGCAAACCAGTTCATCGAATGCTTGTCAGTCGTTCCCTCTCCAAACCGGCAAAAGCACTAGCTCTGAACTAATACCCGGTTCATTCTGTTGAAAAGGGGGTATTAAAATGACCACTGAAGCACCAAGATTTGGTGCTATATAGGACTTAAAGTGCTTCTCCTGTGATTACATGCTAAATAACCATGTTCATGCTATGTAGAACCTTTTGAGTTGACAAACTACAGCACAAAGATATAAAAGAAAAAAAAAAAATTGGCAAGAAAATAGTAATGTGCCTTAGACTTTTGCAGGACTGTACATCTATAAAATCAAAACAATTTTAATTTATGCATTAATGTACCTGGTAGACTTCAATGAGTTCTTCAGATGACTCTCCAAGGTAGGAAAGAAGGCAGCGAATCACAGCATCTCTCTTATCTTCAATTTGCTTTTAAAAACAAAAGTAAGAGCAAACATGAACAGTGTACACTTCCATCTACATACAACTGCATATCTATAAAATCAGCAAGCAGCAGGACATCAGATGTGCAATATATAAATTTACCTGGCAGAGTGAATCTAGTAAACTTCGAATTTTTATGCCAGCATCCCCACCCTTCATTCACCCTTCATTACAGTGGAGGTTAAAGTGATAGTTCACTTTGAAATTAATTTTTGATATGTTTTATCTTACTTCAAGGGCATCCAAGGTGTAGGTGTCTTTGTTTCCACAGTATTTTCAATTTTGATATTTATGTCATATAATGGAGGATTTAAAGTCACCACGTCAAAGAGAATGCACAGAGAAGTCCAAATTAAACATGATTTAATTACTCATAAATGTAAGTACACACTGATGGCCTAAGACACGAAACGAGCGGTTTGTGTGAGAAAATGAACAGTATTTCTATAATTTTTTTACCTCTTGTAACCACAGCCACGTCCAAGTGATCTGAAGGCGCGGGCGCTTTGTGGCTGTGGTTACAAGAGGTAAAAACTATATAAATACTGTTCGTTATCTCACACAAACCGCTCGTTTCGTGTCCAATGTGTACTTACATTTACGAGTCATTAAATCATGTTTAATCTGGACTTCTTTGTGCATGCTCTTTGAGGTGGACCCCCTATACCTCTATTATATGACTGACAGACAACACCGGTTTGACCGAAAAATGGCAAAATTGAAAATACTGTGTAAACAAAGACACCTACATCTTGGATACCCTGCCTTGAGGTAAGCTAAAACATATCAAAAATTTATTACAAAGTGAACTATCCCTTTAAGATTTAATTATGTATTTTAACATATGTTTCAATTTTAAAATATGAAACATATGAATATGTAGTGCTGCTAGACCTGTGTTTAATGTATCTTTTGAAGTGATATACTGTATATATATATATATATATATATATATATACACACACACACAAAACATTAGTAATGACGTTTTAGCCAAAAAATCTATTGAAATCTGTGTCATACTGCAAGGTTAATCAGTGTTGTAGGGTGTAAGATTTATTGCCAACTTACCTTGCATGGAGCTTGAATAGTGAGTGCAATCTGTGAAAACATTAGAAATGTTAATGTCAGAAATATATGTTTTACCAATTTTGAATAAATATACTGATCTTATCGATTTGAAATATGAACAGTTATTTGTTTTGGAACAACTGCATTCAAGTAACGTTAGCCTAAGCATCAACATTAAATGTTCAAGACAGCATTGTTAATTGTAACGTTATAGGTTCAATATAATCTCTTCTTTAACTTGATTATCATCATATGCTTATCTATTTTATCGATAAAACAAAGCAGTCTATTGATGTGAATTAATGGGGGATTAACAGTTCTCCGTCACATTTAAAGTTAATTTCATGCTGGGCACGGGTGAGTTATCATTCCAGGCTCGTAACGTTAACCGCGACTTCCAAGGCTGTAGGCCTAAATTACATCATGTCCAATTTTAATTTAAACTTTCATTTATAATTCTGATAACACGCAAGGTCACGATTATTTATTCACACAGATGAATAAACACACACCCTTGGACGCTATTTGTCTCGACGCGGGGGCAAAGTTCATTTTAAAATTCACTGTAGCCTACATCAAACGTCTTCGTATATTAACGTGTTTATTAACAACCTATATGTAAAATACAAGACAATTGTTTTCGACACAGAGATGGCGTTTGCTAATAACGGATGTTTAAGTTATGCAAAAACTCAACTCTGTCAACTATGTTAACAGTTAACTTAACGCTTTACTAACCACCAGCTGCAGATAGGTTCTGCAAATGTAACTAAATCGACCAAATAAACAAATATTTCATAACTTACCGTGTAAAAATCACATCAGTCTTCAAGAAAAGTTCCCGTTGCTTTCTTCTTCGCGCCACTTCTGAATCTGATTCTGTACCAAGAAATCAATGCGCATGCGCTTGGATTGCCTGGCTTCTTGGAGTAAGTTTTACTTGCGTTCGTCATTTTTTTGCATTAGTTCATTAGATGACAAAACACTAGTAAATATTACTTGGGCAGTTCCAGTTGAATTTATTTATGTATTTAAGCACAATAAATTAAAAAGAAGCCTCAAGTACCATATTGAATTAAACGTGACATTTTTAAGTAAAAAGAATAAATATGATTTGTTTGTAAAATTTACTTAAATCATGCTACCTTTATTTACAAGGTCAAAAAATCATTTTTTACAGTGCATAAAATAAAAACATGTGACTTTACAGGGAACATAATATAAAAAAGGTGGGGAAGGGTTAGTAGAAGGCATTGTAGAAGAGTTTTGTTTTTTATCTGGGTTTAAAAATAGAGATAGTGGGAGAGGTCTTAATGTCTACAGGAAGACGGTTCCAAAGACGGACCGCATAGCTGCTAAAGGCTGCCTCTTCCGGCTTGGTACGAGTGCTTACGAGTGATTGTTGGAGTTTTCCAGCAGATCTATATGTTTCAATATGGCTATATGTTTCAAGCATCTCTGCTATATAGAGAGGTCCTTGACCATTTAGTGGTTTAAAAACAAGAAAAATAACTTTAAAATCACTGGTAACCAGTGTAGAGATTTTAAAATTGGTGTGATATGATCTTATCTTTTGGTTCTGGTCAGTAGCCTTGCTGCTGCATTTTGGATAATTTGAAGAGGTTTTATTGTTTATTTAGGGAGACCAGTAAAAGGACCATTACAATAATCCACCCTACTTGAGATGAAAGCATGAATAAGCTTTTCTGAGTCTACCGGTTATATGAAGTTTTTCTTTGCAATGTTTTTTAAGTGATAAAAAGACGATTTTGTGACTGCCTTCATGTGGCTATTGAAGCTTAGGTCACTGTCAATATTGACCCCAAGGTTCTTCACGGTTTCCACTACCTCAAAACCTTCCATTCCCAATAGTGTGGCAATCTTTAGTCTCTGATCCTATTTCCCAAAGATAATTACTTCAGTTTTGTCTGTCTTCAATTTTTGAAGATTTTTTGACATATAGTCTTGAACTTGATTAAGACAAAGATAAAGAGATTCAACGGGAGCAAAGTCGTTGGGAGACAAGGACAGGTATATCTGTGTGTCATCTGCGTAGCTGTGGTAACTAATAGAATAATATTTCATAATTTGGCCAAGTGGGAGCATGTACAAATTAAACAAAAGAGGGCCAAGGATTGAACCCTGAGGGACACCGCATGTTAAGGACACAGGAGCTGAGGCATGATGACCAATAGAAACATAAAAACTTGTGTTCTAACTAGGACCCCAAAGGAAAAAGTGCTATTAGAAGACATGGTATAGCTTTTGGGTTCATAACGGCTACAGCACGCGTTTGAAAAAGCGATGCGCTGGAGGTCTTCGTTTCAATGCAAAATACAATTTCACCGCTAGATGAGAAAAATTCCTACACATTGTTCAGCGGGAGTCAGAGAATGTAAGCTTTGAATGCTTAAATCTCCCAAATGCAAATTTTGTCAATGTTTTGGAACACCAGCTTATTCATAACCTAACATATTTATACTAAAATCTAAAAAACTTGAAAATGAGTTTGTCTGCTGCGCCTTCATTGGTTTTAAATAACTTTGTTACTTCAATTAGTCCTTCTCAGAGTCAGTCTAACTTTGTTGCAGATAAAATCCATGTAGGAATGAGCAAAACCCCAAAAAACATCCATCAACTTTTGGTAGCAAAGCATAACTTTCATAACAATGGATTACTTTAAGTATACAGTAGCTAACTTTCCTGAACCCTAAACAAAATAGATTCTAGTTTTCCATATGTGCGTTTCTGAACTATAAAAGGAAAGTTCCCTCAACTTATGACCAATTGTCCTTTATGTATTTAAATAACAATGAACTATAATAGTTGGCCTATTATTTGAGAAATGTAAATAGCTGAAAGTTCTGACAAAGTTTTGGAGATAAAAGCAAGTTTTTTTTTTAAAAAACTGTCCACATCACGGCACCCGACTAATGTCTCAAACGTTTGGAAAGCGAATCCCGTGGAGATTTTTCACATGCATTCAATTAGGCTTCAAAATTGCAAAAAGGAAACCGTTGATTATGTGCATTAACTCTAGAATGATTCCTGTTAGCAAACATCATGTGAACTTTGTGTTTCTACAGCAATGACAGACGAGCCGCATGCCATCTCATATAAAAGGCTAATTAAAAGTGCAAGATGTTCTGATGTAGTAAATGTCAAAAATCTGACTCTCTGAAGGACTGGCGATGAATCTACTAATGTTTATTCACTCAATATTCGTTATGAGAGGGCTCATCTTTAAATTGGCTGGGATACATAATATAGACTGAATGTGAACTTTTGAAATAATGTGCTTTGGGGTTTCATGTAATGAAACTCAGATGTGCTCACAGCCTCACACATAATAATAAAAAAATAATAATAAAAATAAACATACAGAGATGGATGCTGCACGGATTCATTTACAAAATGCAAAAAGGCCAACATGGATTCTGAGCTCGCCAGATTTCCGGATAATTGCAACACCTGCCATTCATAAAATGTTACCATATCACATTTTCGTTATGTTTCACAGGGTGCTTTTAGAGACTTTAGAGAGCGTTACTGACCAGTGTTGTGCAAGTTACTTCCAAACTGTAATACATTAGGTATTACTTGTTACTGTTATTTAAAAGTAATTCATTACCTTATATTACTGTCCCAGAATTGTAATGCATTACATTACTCATCTATTACTTTTGAGTTACTTTCACCAAAATAACTAAGCAGAACTTAACTTTTGGCCTGTAACAATATGCAATATGAAACCGAAATCGCGATTCGCCACACGACTCAGATCCACGAACCTACAGAATCGCGACACACCTCTTCCAACTTCAGCGTTATTCTCCTTACCGTCCATATCCAATGCTGCCTTATCTTTAAATTAGGCTATTAGTATTATTTGAAGTTAACATTATAAAATACGTGGACCTACACCACAAAACTAGTTGAGGATAAATTATTTAAAATTGGGGAAGTCCAGCATTATGGACATGACATTTGCAGTCAAAACTTGAAATAAAAATTCTCAGAAAATACATGTATTGAAACGTATATAGGCTACTTCCTTAAAGGACTCCAGACATTAGACAAATATCAGTCTATGTTTTATTTTTAATATTAGGGAAAAGACACACATTCATGCGTGACAAAAAAATAGGAGGCAAAATATATTTTTTGTAATTCTGTTAATTACACTGCGCAAATCGGATGAGGAAGGGTTGGCTCTCCAGTCTCCATAGAACTTAAAATATTCATTTTATTTTAGTTTTCGTGTTCGCATTTATGAGGAAAAAACAATGTTACAGACGCGACCGCTCTGAACTGGCACTAAAAGACTGCTTTAAAACTTTCACATAGTCTGTTGCCTTTAAGAAGTAAAAGCAGACAATACACTGTAATACAACTGTAATACAAGCCTCACTGAACATGTAACGAGTAAAATATTACTGAAAATTGATTAGTAATGCCTTACACTACTGCGTTACAGCAAAAAGTAATATGTTACTGTAATGTATTACTTTTGTAATGCGTTACTCCCAACACTGTTACTGACAGACTAAGAAATGAGAAGCCACAACAATGGAGAATATGAGGAGAAAAATCAACATTTAAACCTGTTCTAGACCCTGAAAAGTTAATAATGTTAAATTATGTTATATCTCACGTTTAAATCCAATTCTGATGCATACCACAGAAATCAGCACAGAAAATGATGAAATAGCTATCCATTTAATTCTACAAGTATTCTACAAGTAAAACATGTTAAACAAGAAGTCAAATGTTTTCAAAAATTCATGCTCCAGGGCTTGTTGCAGATCAGCGTCGGTCATATGTGTGATTTGAGCGCCACAATGAAGCAATTAAAAGCCCTGACAGCTTGATTAATTAATTGATCTGACTATCAAGAGTCTCTGTGGGTAGAGGAGAGAGAAGGTGTGTGTGTATGTGTGTGTGTGTGTGTGCGTATGTGTGTATGTAAGAGAGAGAGAGAAAAAAGGTTGTGTAAGAGAGAAGGTGGATGTCATGTTGTCCCTATGGGGACACGCTGTCTTTTGCCCTGTGTGAGAACTCGACGAGAACGGCTATTTAATGAGTGTCACAATGTTAAAATGTCATCTGTGGTATCTGATAATGAGGACTGTCACATTGTTGGTGCTTATCTCTCTCTCTCTCTCTCTCTGTGTGTGTGTGTGTGTGTGTGTGTGTGTGTGTGTGTGTGTAAGAGAGAGTGTGTGGAGAAAAGTGTGTCAGTGTGTGTGTGTGTGTGTGTGTGTGTAAAAGGGACATACGCGTTGTGTCTTTACTTGATCTCACATGCACCAATGACTTTATAATAACCTGCATCTTTCATTTCTCCTGTAGATCCACATAAACGATCTCAGGGGTTTAGCCCCCATATCACCTTATTGCGGAGAGACAGATCATTTTGTCACACACACACACACTTGGCGGGTCGAGAGAGAGAGAGAGAGAGAAAGAGAGAGAGAGAGAGAGAGAGAGAGAGAGAGGATTTTTTTCATTATATTTTTCTTAAAGGGACAGTGCAGGATCATTGGATAAGTTTAGTCTAGATTTGCCCATTTTGATTCAGTGGTTATCACTGCTAGTTAAATACTTTTATAGAATATCACGTAAAATTATATTAATAATGGATATTTTGAAAAAAAAATATATATAGATTGAATCAATGACTAAGTAAATATTGCACTGTGCAAGGCTTCATGGGATGTGCACATACGAACGTGTTGCACTTGTGTCCTTTACCTTTCCTTTTATGTTTCATATACTTTTTTGCTATTATGATTGTTTTAAAGAAAATAAAAGTGAAAAACACTTCCTTAAAGGTGGAATACCTAAGATTTTCGCATTAAAATATACCAAAATCACAAGGCCAGTGTTATATATTTAGTTAAGATGATAACTTACAATATTCCAAATGTTTCAAACAATGTTTAAATCGCGAGAAAATTGAGATTTTAACCAAGGAAACGGGGCGTATGAGCAGGGGTGAGCTGGGAGTCGCCAGTCAATCGCATCATATCCGCTTACCTCGGTTTCCGCTCGTACTACGTGTAGTCCTGGACAAATGTGGTAGTTGTAGTTGTGCGTTAGTGTCTATCAAGCAACAAACGTCAGCTTGTTTCGCGCATTTGTTATGGAATGGAGCACAATTATTCTTTTCATTTATTCTCGGAATGTGAACTGTTGGCTGTAAAAGGGGTCGCACACCGGATGAGAAGCGCCGCGCCACGTTTAGGACAACTCCACAGTAACGTTATCGAACAACGGACGCGCACTTTCTCATCAGTGTGTATGGCCAGCAATATTGTTATGTTTAATGACAGGAAATGAAGATAATGTCTGTTCTATGTTATGATTGTACTGTATAATTAAATACAATCGTTGCTGAGTCTGCATTCTGAAAACTTTACCTCAGATTATCCGTTAACTGAATGAATTGAGAATCTCACCTGAAAAATCTAATAACATCAGCAATTGTCATTCAAGCAGCTGATTTCTGTAGATGACTGCAAAACTAAATGCATATTGAAGCATAGGGCGAAGTCAGGGTCCATTAGCAACGATTTGAAACAAAAATAATTAATTTTATACAAAACTATGTAAATTGCGCTCTGTGGCGCAGCAGGATTTTGAAAACGGTCCTGAGGCGTTGCTGGGCGCCGCGGACAGACGCCGAATGGCGCCGCCGGTATGTGTACACTTATAGATAATAATGTGTTCGAATTTTAAATATGTGGCGCGACGTGGCGCTGAGCTTCTCGTCCGGTGTGCGACCCCCTTAACGTTAATTTTGTGAAACTGTAGCTGTGGTTGAATACTTACACGACATGAAAAGATGTGTCAAATGTACATGATTTTTTATTTTTATAAAGTTACCAAAAAGGAGGACCAGCCACGTCAACGCCTTGCAAGAGACCTGCCCCTTCAAACCCTCTCCACCATAGCTTCGTCCAGTGACTCGTACAGTAACATCTGTGATAACTAATTTACTTTTAAACCTGACTTCTCTTGCGGTTATTTCAGATTAAGGAAAAACAAGCATGTAAACGCAACATTTATAGAAATCGAACTTTACCTCATCCACGACAACTAATTTTCGATTCCCGTCTGACTGATTTATCCACGGTGGAGTTGAAAACAACAGTTCCCATCATTACGCGTTTCTCCATGTCGTCATCAAGCAAAGCCGTTGTTATTGTTTTGAATGTAGCGCCCTCTAGTGGCATCTAAATCTTAGGTATTGTAGCTTTAACCCAAGGCCACTGAAACGTCTAACTATGGCTTTACAATTTTGAGTGTAAAACAGTGAAAGTATTTCAAATGCTGGCTAACAGGAGAAACTTCCTGAAGTGTGAATTCTCTTGTTTTATTCTGTTTGTCTAACTTTGCTTCTTTCAAGTGGCCGCTTGTTTGCCAAAATAAGCTCCCGCATATCCAGACCTTTTTTTCATCAAGTCAAAGATGGTTAAAATTACTCTGTGAACTCAACCAAAGGCACGGCTTTTTTCCTGGAGAAAGAAATACATAAATGAAGAAGAAAGCCAAAATATTATATGAGTACAGAGTAATCCACTTTTGTAGTCTAAATTACAATTTTCTGAGATTTGGAGCCAATTTACAGGGGGGTAAAAAATAACTTTAGAAAGATGGCAGCATCATTATTTTATTTTTACTCAGAGATAGGTAGGTCTATTAGTGAAATCAATGGACTTTAACAATCTTTGTTGCATTATATGCCAACGATGACAGTTTAAAAATGGGAAATAAGCCATTTTCAAGTTTTTTTCCACAAAGTTTGTATACCTGTAACTCAAGATGTATCAAAGATATCTTAATATCCTTTTAGATTTTGGGTTTTAACAAACTTTTCTTTTAGTATCTCCATTTTGAAGGCCCTATAGAGCTGCCGTAAAACTCCAAGTGGACCTCTAGGTTGAAAAAGCGTCAATGCAAGTGAATGAGAGAAAATAATTATTTCCTGATCCCGTTTGAATTGTGCCATGAATATACCATATGTTGTCTGTGAATTTCTTATAGAATTTCTCATATAACAAGTTTGACAGTATATTGTATGATTCTTTGGCTAGCAGTTGTGGAATAGACATAACGAGAAAGACCGCACGTCGCATATGTGACGTCGCCACATAACACATTTTCCCTCCACAAATCATGGTTTTCAGTTTCACCACGCTCAACTAGTTTGTCCTCTTCCTGAAAGAAGGCGGTGAAGTGCATCAAAGACAGACATGTTTAGCGGGATCCATGTGCTATAGTGGGGGTGATGTACTGTATATCAAACTCGTCGAAAGAGTTGTAGTCCACAAAGTGCTCTCACACAAAGTCTAACTTGCCACTAACCTGCTAAATTGTAGCATTCTTTACACGAAACATTATATAAAAAAATCACAGACAACATATGTTCACATTCATTGCAAAATTCGAACGGAATTAGAAAATAATTATTTTCTCTCATTCACATGCATTGACGATTTTTCAACCTAGAGGTCCAGCGGGGCTAGCGGAAGGGGCGGGACTTACCAGCTCTATATAATTTAATTTCAGAGATATTGTGATCTCAATATACATTTGTACACATTTCCAATGGTCACTAACCAAATGTGTGGCCCTCTACAAAATAGAGGATTTCTCAAATATTCATCCATGACACTTGATATTTTGGCTTTCTTCACTATTTATCTTCAGAAAAATATAAACAAAATTAAAAATTTGAGCTGGGGAAGTTTCCAAATATAAAAAAGTTCCTTATATAAAATAATTGTATTATGCAGTTTAGGTCTTTCTCAGTGTGTTCAATAAAAAAAGAATGTTGCAATACACTGAAAGTCATGTCTGATTAAACTTATGATTTTGAACTGCTCAAACCACTGTCGTCTTTCAGATGTGGAAAACCTCTCATTCCAAAAGACGATTAGCAGATGGTAAATAAAAGAAACGGGTCGCCCTTTCAGAAACCCAGAAGTCATAAAGAACCCGAAAACTCTTTGTATGTGTTGGAAAGACATCATAGGATCACATTCTGAATTACAAACAGCTTCGACAGATGCATCAAACAAACTACAGTAATAGTTGCTGTGAACTTTTTAGGGACATGTTTACATATTCTTGTAGGCAATGGATTGTTTTTGAGAA
Source organism: Pimephales promelas (assembly GCF_016745375.1). The sequence continues at coordinate 9,191,504 of NW_024121099.1, read as the reverse complement.
CATGCATAATGACAAATGAAACATTTACGACTGCTTGTATTAGAACATTGGAGTGATTTAAAACCTGGAAAACATTTCTCAAACAATAGCTGGCGGCCTTTTTTGGCAGGAAAGAGTTGGTTTGGCTTGTAGGGAGTGTATAATGTACCAGTGCATGGGTGTACGACCTTATCCAGGCTATCTGAACCAAGCCAAGACAAACAGGACAGCATATCTGCATCTCTATGTGCTTCTGTAACCAGCGTCCACCCACATGCATGCTATCAAACTTTAGGCCAAGACAATTACCGCACCTCAGAGCTCAGGGTAAGAGATGAGAAACAAAGACAGTCTGGAGGAGGAGGAACGGTAGGGATTTTGAGGTGTGGCATATTAGGCATGAATTTGTCAGGCTCTAAAACCCTCGGCGGTCTCTTTGCTTACAGTTTGGCTTTACTGGGCTGCTGATAAAAGTAGGGGAAAACCGGACAGGAGAAATTAGCCCATTCTAATGGGCGAACGAGTGCCTAAATGGAGTTGCAGGCATGTTTAACTAAAAATATGCCTGTCTCCTTGACAACCCAGCTAAGGGCAGAGAGACTCCTGTCGAGTGCAAGTCTCAGATGCGGAGATTTCTTTTGTTGATGGGGGAATTACTCGCCAGCATTGGACTTGCTGGACCAGGTTCCGTGTGGTAGAGAGCAACGTATCAACCAGACATCAGATCTTAACTGCAGAAACAACAAGCTGGAGTCACTGTAAACACACAAATTAAACCTAAAAAACCCCATTTAACCTAAAGGTTTTGTTTCTGTCTACATTTTTAAAGTGATGTTTACTTTAAGTAGTCAAGTCATGTTTACTGTGGCGAGCGGGACGAGTGAGGGCTGCGGGAGAACGGCGCAAGTCATGTTTACTGTGGCGAGCAGGACGAGTGAGGGCTGCGGGAGAACGGCGCGAGTCATGTTTACTGTGGCGAGCGGGACGAGTGAGGGCCCTGGGATAACGGCGCGAGTCATGTTTACTGTGGCGAGCGGGACGAGTGAGGGCTGCGGAAGAACGGCACGAGTCATGTTAACTGTGGCGAGCAGGACGAGTGAGGTCCATGAACGGGAACGGCGCGAGTCATGTTTACTGTGGCGAGCAGGACGAGTGAGGGCAGCGGAAGAACGGTGCCAGTCATGTTTACTGTATCGAGCAGGACGAGTGAGGGCTGCAGGAGAACGGCGCGAGTCATGTTTACTGTGGCGAGCGGGACGAATGAGGGCTGCGGGAGAACGGCGCGAGTCATGTTTACTGTGGCGAGCAGGACGAGTGAGGGCTGCGGGAGAACGGCGCAAGTCATGTTTACTGTGGCGAGCAGGACGAGTGAGGGCTGCGGGAGAACGGCGTGAGTCATGTTTACTGTGGCGAGCGGGATGAGTGAAGGCTGCGGGATAACGGCGTGAGTCATGTTTACTGTGGCGAGCGGGACGAGTGAGGGCCCTGGGATAACGGCGCGAGTCATGTTTACTGTGGCGAGCGGGACGAGTGAGGGCTGCGGGAGAACGGCGCAAGTCATGTTTACTGTGGCGAGCAGGACGAGTGAGGGCTGCGGGAGAACGGCGCGAGTCATGTTTACTGTGGCGAGCGGGACGAGTGAAGGCTGCGGGAGAACGCCGCGAGTCATGTTTACTGTGGCGAGCGGGACGAGTGAGGGCCCTGGGATAACGGCGCGAGTCATGTTTACTGTGGCGAGCGGGACGAGTGAGGGCTGCGTAAGAACGGCGCGAGTCAAGTTAACTGTGGCGAGCAGGCAGAGTGAGGGCCATGAACGGGAACGGCGCGAGTCATGTTTACTGTGGCGAGCAGGACGAGTGAGGGCAGCGGAAGAACGGCGCCAGTCATGTTTACTGTGGCGAGCAGGACGAGTGAGGGCTGCGGGAGAACAGCGCGTGTCATGTTTACTGTGGCGAGCAGGATGAGTGAGGGCCGCGGGAGAACGGCGCGAGTCATGTTTACTGTGGCAAGCAGGACGAGTGAGGGCCACGAGTCATGTTTACTGTGGCGAGCGGGACGAGTGAAGGCTACGGGAGAACGGCGCGAGTCATGTTTACTGTGGCGAGCAGGACGAGTGAGGGCTGCGGGAGAACGGCGCAAGTCATGTTTTCTGTGGCGAGCGGGACGAGTGATGGCTGCAGGAGAACGGCGCGAGTCATGTTTACTGTGGCGAGCAGGACGAGTGAGGGCCACGAGAGAATTCGTTCAAGGGTCGAGCATATCAGTACAAGGTCCTACCCTTCGGGCTGTCCCTGTCCCCCCGTGTCTTCACGAAAGTCGCAGAGGGGGCCCTTGTTCCCATAAGAGAACAGGGTGTTCACATCCTCAACTATCTCGACGACTGGCTACTAGCACACTCTCGAGATCAGTTATGTGATCACAGGGACCTTGTGCTCAGGCACCTCAGCCAGTTGGGTCTTCGGGTCAACTGGGAGAAGAGCAAACTCGTCCCCGTGCAGAGGATCTCTTTTCTCGGTATGGAGTTGGATTCGATCGCACAAACAGCGCGCCTCACAGAGCAGCGTGCTCAGTCGGTGCTGGACTGCTTGAACACGTTCAAGGGCAGGATGGCGGTCCCACTGAAATTCTTTCAGAGGCTCCTGGGGCATATGGCAGCGGCAGCAGCGGTAACCCCGCTCGGCTTGCTTCATATGAGACCGCTTCAGCACTGGCTTCACGGCCGAGTCCCGAGATGGGCGTGGCATCATGGCACTCACTGGGTGGCAATCACACCGGCCTGCCGTCAGACCTTGCTGCAAGAAGTTCCTCGTTCCTTCGGGCAGGAGTCCCCTTGGAACAGGTATCCAGGCACGCTGTGGTATTCACAGATGCCTCTGCCACCGGCTGGGGTGCCACGTACAACGGGCATGGAGTATCAGGTGTGGAGACGGACCCTCATCTGCATTGGCATATCAATTGCCTCGAGTTGCTAGCAGTACACCTCGCTCTGCGCCGTCTGAAAAGGCCGCTGCAGGGCAGGGATGTGCTGGTCCATACGGACAACACTGCGACCGTTGCGTGTATCAACGGGCAAGGTGGTCTACGCTCCCGTCGCATGTCGCAACTCGCCCGCCATCTCCTCCTCTGTAGTCAGAAGCATCTGAGGTCGCTTCGAGCCATGTATCTCCCCGACGTGCTCAACCGTGTGGCCGACGAGCTATCACGAGCTGTGCTCCCGGGAGAATGGGGACTCCACCCCCAGGTGGTACAGCTGATCTGGAGAGAGTTCGGGGAGGCTCAGGTAGACCTGTTTGCTTCCTCCGAGACCTCCCACTGCCAGCTGTTTTACTCTCCGACCGAGGGAACACTCGGCACGGACGCACTGGTACACAGCTGGCCTCGGGGCCTTCGCAAATATGCGTTTCCCCCAGTGAGCCTTCTTGCGCAGACACTTTGCAAAGTCAGGGAGGACAAGGAGCAGGTCCTTCTGGTGGCTCCCTACTGGCCCACTCGGACCTGGTTCCCAGAACTTATGCTCCTTGTGACAGGCCCTCCCTGGCCCATTCCTCTGACTCAGAGACGGGGCACCCTATGGCACCCGCGTCCAGACCTCTGGAAATTCCATGTCTGGTCTCTGGATGGGACGCGGAGGTTTTAGGTGACTTACCCCCAGAGGTACTTAACACCATCACTTCAGCACGGGCGCCGTCCACGAGACGTGTCTACGCCCTTAAGTGGAACCTGTTCGATGAGTGGTGCTCTTCTTGCAAAGAAGACCCCCGAAGATGTTCGATAGGGTCAGTACCCAGTGTACATGGATCAGCTTCCTCCTCCGAATCACAACCTCTAAGTATTATTAATAATTGTTGCTTTTATGGGTTTTGTAGCATCAGGGCGCAAGGAGGGAAGGCGCAATAAGTATTTGTGTGTGTGTGTGTGTGTGTAAGTTATGCTCAGCACAGCTTCTAGGTCTCCAATGTCATTTTTTTAAATATGTGAAATGTTTGTCGCTGTTATTGGAGTTGTCATAAAGAATAGAGCGTCTTGTAGTTCTGCGGTGCTTTATCAAAATGTTTATGCGTTGGGCTAACAAACAATAACTGACTGGGTCATCTGACCAATCACAGCCGATTAGCGTCACGCAAAGGAGTGGTTTGGAAAAATGAGTCGTTGTACGAATCATTTGGGAGTCAATGAACAAATCAGGTAAAAATAAATGCATATTATAAGACAACAAAAGTGTTTTTTGTCATTGCATTCATGTAAAACTGTTGTTGGGGACTCCCAGAACAATATTAGGAATATTTCAAATGCCATAATAGGTGCCCTTTAAGAGAGACTTGAAACTGGTGTTTGAGATATTAGGTGCAATGTATAGTATGAGATAATTAAAGTATGTTTTGACCTTGGAATGGATGCATGGGAATCTATTGGAGGAGACTCAAAAACAGTATTAGCAACTTTTAAAATAGCACAATAGTGGCACTTTAAAATGTGATAGTTTCTCAATATTACTGCTTTTTGATTAAATAAATGCAGGTTTGGTGAGAATTCTTTCAAAACTATTAAAAATCTTACCGACCCCAAACAGACGCTCGAACACTTCCAACAGTATCTGAGAAGACTTTGGTCCTCTCATTTTCTGTGTTCTGAACTGATGGAGGTGTGTGTGTGTGTGTGTGTGTGTGTTGCCAGAACAAGTGCCTCCTTGTGCACCTCTGTTTGCTTGAAGAGGTGTTTTCACACAGAAATGCATTTCACTGGCTGTTTCAGTGAAATCACACGTGTGTGTGTGTGTGTGTGTGTGTGTGTGGCTTTTATGGACCTCACTGGCTTCTCTGAGGGGAACTAATGGACCGAGATATGCAATGATTTCCTGTTTTCTGTATCAAACTGTGCAAAGGAAATGTTCTAACTCTGGCAAGGTCTCACTTTACCAACACAGTTTATTTATACCATTACCAGACTGAGCTTCTGTTGCGTTTCTTTTATACGCCTCTATAGGCTATGTGCACAAGCGTAGTTTTGGACTTCAGCTTTTGTCAGAAGTCGGCATATCAGTTTCCGGTCTACTTTTTCATCCGCATCCACTAATAAACAAACAAGATGAGTGCTTCTGTTCTACTTAAAAAAAGAGTTCTTAAACACATCTAAGTTTCTAAGAACTGTTGGTGGATTTAACGTCCGTTTCACACCCGTTTGCAGTGTGTGTTGCGGTGCAGGAGCGTGCTGTTAGTGCGTTCACATAGTATGATGCGTTTGCAGTGAATAACTGATCCGCGGCTGTACAAACAAACATACTTAATATTTTTATTATTTTTTGCGTGTCACCCAAAATGTCTATTTTGTGCAGCCACTGCGCATGAAGGTTGGTGATTATCAGGAAGCAGTAGAAGCTCAAATGGCTGTTAGCGACAAACAGCTGTTAACGGCTGTGAAACGGACATTAGATCCACCTACTGTTCTTAGAAACTTAGATGTGTTTAAGAACCCTTTTTTTCGTACAACAGCAGCACTCATCTTGTTTGTTTATTAGTGGATGCGGATGACCAGTCGTAGACCGGAAACTGATATGCCGACTTCTGACAAAAGCGTAAGTTCTAAACTACGCTTGTGCACATAGCCCATATGTGCTGTAATGGTCACCAGGTGGAGTGCCCTTGAGAGTCACCAGAGGGCACTCCACACCAAACGTTAATTTTTCATTCACAACTACATTTCCCAGAACTCACTGCCTGGCCTCATCACTGATCACATTCACCTGTACCTCATTCACTGATTGCATTCACCTGTGTCTCATCTTAGTCTGTCTATGTATACCTTGTGTTCACATTCACTGTTTGTGAAGTCTTGTTGTACTGTGTGTCTGCATTTCTGAGCGGTTTCCCACGTTTGTTTTTCTGGTTTTGACTTTGGATTGTTCTTGGACTCTGATTATTGCTGCCTGTCCTGACTTCTGCCTGTTTCTTGGATTCCCTTTGTTTATTCTCCATTGTCCTGTCTGCCAATTCTCGACCCTGCCTGTACGTCTATTCTTAATAAAGCTGCATTTGGATCTTCATCTCCACGTCTCGGAGCAGTTCGTAACATGTGCAGTGTCATTTATTTATTTATTTTTATCACAGCTTCAAATAGTGCTTTTTTCTGAAACCAAAATCTCAAAATAACCAAATTTTAAATTCTAGTGTTCATTAACACAGTGTTACTTATATATAATTATAACTGACAGTTATGTGTACGAGAGTGTTTGGATCAATTTAGCAGGCAAATACTCTATTGATTTGTGTTGATTATCTAAAAAAGTAGGATGTTGAATAAGGCCTTCTAATGAGAACCACTGTGTTACAAACAATGCCAAAAGTAAACTCAAGCATGAAACAAACGTTCCAAGGAAATTTCAACCTCCCCAAATGAAGCATGTTTCCCTGTAAACAGCGTTTGTATTGCAGCATTTGGTGAGAAAGACCAGTCTCTTTAACCAGTGAGACTGGTTAAGTGATTAACCAGCAGCGTGAGAGTGTAAGCGGTCAGTTAACTAACTTCAACTCGCCACGAGTTCCTTCAGATCACACACACACACACACAACAGAATCTGTTTCAGATCAGTTATTACACAGTTGCTCATCCTCTAATAGGCCTAAGCGGGTCATTAATGCATCAGCACACACACGTTAAATGATAATTAAGATGCCCAAGATGTTTTAAAATCCGTTTGGCTTCAGAGCTCGAACTTCCATCAGGCTTTCCTTGTAAACTGGCCATAATTTTAAATCGACTGTATTTGAGATTTATTAAGTAAGTCTGTGAATGACGACATGTCTGACCGCTTCGTCTCTTCGGTGACTGTCTGTAACGCTTTTTTTCACATGTTTGGCTACTATATGATGCAAGAACCAGAGTTCACATTTTAGACCTGCAATTATGCTGGTTTAAAGTTTATATATCCACGAAAATACAATAATGAAAATACCAGTTATCTGTCATGCATTGTATAAATAAGAGATAAATTACACTAGAAAAGAGACAAAACTGAGTCTTGGAAATTTACAGGATTTATGTCATTACACTGAAATTCTCTTCTGACATTTTTATATCTGAGCACTGAACCAAATATTACACAAAACCCTGACAGTTCAGAAATTGCCTTTCAGGAGAATCAAAGGACATCTGTGAAATGGCACCTAAATACCAATGAAATATTATTTATATATAGTTTTACTAAAATGATATATTAATATTAAATATTTTTAATTATATATATGTACGTACACACACACATATTATTATATTAAATTTTAATTATTTTATAAACTTTATTTATTTATTTATTTTAAATAGTATCAACACATTCACAGTTTAAAATTATTGCATTTTCTACTAATGCAATAATTAGCATTTTCTACTACTACTCTCTTCTGGTTAAGAGTTTGTCTGGTTTTGATCATCCAGATCTTGAATGAAGGCCCTGCTGAGAGAGGTACAGATTGTTCTTGTTTAACATTCTGGGATGCAGTGTTTTGAACATCATCTCTCTCCAGATGTTAAAGGGTCTGTTGTGTGTCTGTGGTCTTCTGTCGCACACTTCCTAATCAGAAGAGACAGCGATCTCAGCTAGACAACGGTTAGTCCTTCAGTCACTACAGCGCTGAGATGAAGCCTGTCGTTAGGGAGTGCGTTTCAATTTATAAGGTTATGTCATATTTCCCTTCAATCATCTAGTTAAAACCACTTAACTGTCACCGTCCCACAGGTGGGACGTTTGCCACTATATTTTTAAAACAATAATATCTTAGTAAATACCTTAAATAATATTATATTAAAAATATATATGGGTGGATCATCTATCCACCCATATATATCATGTTATTCTATCTATCTATCTATCTATCTATCTATCTATCTATCTATCTATCTATCTATCTATCTATCTATCTATCTATCTGTCAACCTTCCAAGTATTCCTGAACATGTTCATTAGCATATGACCGACTGATCGTTTTTGCCTGTTAATTGGCACTGATAACAATTGCTGGTACAAATCGGTTATCGGTGCCGATTAATCGGTAAAACTAGAGGCAATTAATCGATGCAACCCTGAGAAACTATCAGTATGGATTTTAGATTGATTGGTTATGACACTTGTTACAGGATCAATCGGTTATCGGTGCTGATTAATCGTCAAAATCGATCAATTCAAAACCCATACTGATAGTTTTAACAGGGGTGCATCCGTACGAAAGCGGCCTCTTTATGTGAAATAAAAATGTTTTGTTTTCATTCAGTATCAATTTTTAAAGCTATCGGTTGGTTAATAGGATATCAGCTTGTGCGGTTAAATCTAGTTATCATTTAGCCTGGTTCAACCAGACTCTAGTACATTTCATTTGTACATAGACTCCGGCCTCTCTCCATTGAAAAACGTTTACTTCCTTGTAGGCGGGTTCATTATTAAAGTTCAAAACTATTGGATCTGCCCAGAGTCACTCACGATCTGCCATAGCCAATCGCTAACGTGTGGTCGTGAGTGACGTATGTCATGCGCCGAAACGGCCGGAAACAACAAGTCCGAATGATCAGAGGATTATGTTTACAATAGGATTTCAGTCAACAAGAGCTGCAGGTTTTGTTAATCCAGGAACAATTATAAATTCGAAATGTATATTTGACACGAAGGACAGTGATATATTCATTCAACGGTCAAAGCTGTCTAATCATTACAAATACGCTGCTGTGGTCGTTTTCTGATCTGCCGTGTAAGAAACAAAAATTTTTCATATAACGTCTTATTGTTTCTTAATTACCTTAATTATGGCTTTCAAAGTATGTGTTTGTACATTTTTATATGGCATTTAGGTTTTTTTTTTTATTAAAACAAATTAACCATTGCCATCTAAAACTGAAAATTAAATATAGTCTTCAAAGAATGGGTTTTCACATTTTTATTTATGACAATTATTATTATTTTTTTAAATCACAACCAATTTGTATGATTTACAACATGTAAAACTGACACACCAACCTCCTGCACGAGTACACAAAGGGGCTCAAAATGTTCTATTCATCACAAGAATCAGTGAATTTACTGTTTGGAATTTGAGCTACTGACATGACTCCTGAGCGGATCTTCAACAATAGTTTAGCAGCCAGGACTCGGGGCTTCCGAACACCAGGCTAAACCGTCTGTCCAAAATGTCACGGTCATCGTGCACACCGAGCTGCCCAGAACAAACTTTTCCAGAAACCAACCTTTCTGCCTCATTCACTTGGTCCTCCGTTGTGCAACAAGAGGTGAGACGATAACAATCCGGCTTTAAATTCTGTATATTCGGCAGTTTCTTTTCAAACAACGGGCCAAATAGATTTTCTCACGTCTTTCTCCGCTGTTGTTACTGAACTCAAACCGACGCGCTACATCAACGTCATCGTTCTCAGCCACTCCCTCTATTCGCTGGTTGGTCCTACAAAAAATTGATTTCTGGAAACCTAAGGATACACAGCAGTCCCAGACATAGTACTGAAGAAAAATGAAATTGAGCGGAAGTGCGTAGGAGGGCGCAGCCAGGCTAGTTATCATTATCGGTCAAATTCCATATCGGTTGACCTCTAATATTTGTTGTGAACAATATAGCAAAAAATATATATATTTTTATAAATATACAAAAGTCTGTTTTCTAATTTTTTGTAAAAAAAAAATGTATAGGGTCATTTACGACACAAAGTATGTAATAGTGTAAGTGTAATGGATCTCGTTGAATATTTAAAAGCAGAAATGTGAAGCTTATAATTTATAGGCAAGGCAAGGCAAGTTTATTTATATAGCACATTTCATACACAGTGGCAATTCAAAGTGCTTTACATGGAATAAATTAAAATAATCAAAAGAAATCAGAATAATTAAAACAGTTTAGAATTTAAAAAAATCATGATAATAAAAATAAAATCTAGTAAATAATTAAAACAATTTAGAATAAAAAATAAAATGAAGTACAGTAACAGTCGGACGAACAGTGGCACAGTGCTCATTCAGTAAATGCACAGCTAAACAGATGTGTTTTGAGTCTGGATTTGAATGTGACTACTGTAGGAGCACACCTGATCTCTTCTGGAAGCTGTTTCCAGCTGCGGCTGGCATAATAGCTAAAAGCAGACTGTCCATGCTTAGAGTGAACCCTCGGTATTTCTAGCTGATGTGATCCTAAAGATCTGAGCGATCTGTTGGGTTTATATTCAGTGAGCATATCTGCAATATATTGAGGTCCTAACCCATTAAATGGGTTTTTTTTTTATATACCAGTAATAATACTTTAAAATCAATCCTAAATGTAACTAGCAGCCAGTGTAAAGACCTGAGGACTGGTGTGATGTGTTCATATTTTCTGGTCCTGCTCAGAATCCTGGCAGCAATGTTCTGTATGAGCTGCAACTGTCTTATGGTCTTTTTAGTAAGGCCAGTGAGGAGGCCATTACAGTAATCCACGCTGCTGGTGATAAAAGCAATGAATGCACAAGTTTCTCTAAGTCTTGACTGGTAAAAAAAAAAGCATCTAATTCTTGCAATATTTTTCAGGTGATAGTATGCTGATTTAGTTATTGCTTTGACATGACTATTGAAACAAGGTCTCACTCTAGAGACACACCAAGATTCCTGACTTGATTTTAGGGTTGCAAAGGGGCAGAAAATTTCCGGTAAATTTCCGGAAAGTTTTAGGTAAATTTCCATGGGAAGTTAAGCTGGGGAATTTTGGAAATATTCCATATCGGATGGTGCACGTGGCATTTTTCTGTAAAATAAGCTTGTAAGAATACTAATGCAATGCATGAGCTTGTAAGAAATAAGAATTCTAATGCAATGGCATGAACAGATACATAAATAGTAAGACTAGCTAAACAACTGGAATGATCTTGAAAACATATGCAGGAGGCAGAGAAAAACAGACACACGAGGTAGCTAGCATCTGCCTTAGGTGGTAAATAAAGTTACGCTAGCTTATTTAGCATCTAACTTATCAGCATTGCTACTAGATGAATTAGGGCTGCACGATATTGGTAAAAAATGGCATTGCGATATTTTATTTTTCCACGATATATAGTGCGATATAAAAACAGATTTTCTCCAGATGACTTGAATAGCTCTATTTGGAAAGAATGAATCATTCTAGAATGACTGGGGTGGTTTTGTCATGAAGTAAATCTGCATAGAAAGTAATATTAATTGAATGTTAAATAATGTAGTTAACAAGACTTTAATAAATGGAACCTTATTGTAAAGCGTTTCTGTTTTATGTCTTTTGAGTTCAGTGTTGGATAGATCAGTTGTTTTAACCATTCATTAAAGTGAATTGGTTCAAAGGAGTCATTAGTTCGCGAATCGGACCATTAACGGATAGATTTTTATTTTTTAATTGAAAGTGTGGTTTATGTCATCTGAATGTGTGGAGTGCTTTTCAGCTTTTCAGAGATGATAAAGCCACGTTATTTTAGCACACTTCACAACCAGTGGTGGTAAAGAAGAAAAAAAAAATTGGTCTACCAACCTTTTAACTGTCACGGTATGGTTCAGGCAGAGGAACGAGGAGTCCGGAATATCGGTAAAGATCACTTTTAATATACAAAACACAGGCTGGAAGACAGGAATACGGGCGCCACAGAGGCTAACATCAAACAACGACCGACAAAGACTGAATCAAACAGAGGGAACTAAAAACACAGATGAATCAAACATAACGAGGTGGAAAACAGGTGTAACAGATGAACAGGACGCTGAACGGGAGGCTGATGAGGGAGTGAGTTCAGGTGTGCAGACGAGATGATCATGGGAAGTGTAGTGCAGGAGACGCAGACAGGACGGTGCAGACGCAGACTGTAGCCATGTTTCCATCCACTTGTCAATCGAATTATCTGAAATTCGGTTAAAAAACTCATGCGGATAAAGCTGGTGAAAGTGTGTTTCCATCCAACGGCTTTAAAGCGAATAAAAACCTGTACGTAATGACGTCACATGCTGTTTTGCGATCAAATTGGTATATCGAATTGATTTGAGACATTTTAAGGTGTTTCCATTTATTTTCGCACTGAATCGAACAACATTCAAGCAAACTTTTGCGAACAAAGTTTTGTTAGACAAAACGGGTCGCGCCATCTACCAAAAAATGATCAATATTTCACAAGTTAAAGGCTAATAATGCTTAATGTGCCAGCTGATAGCGACATATGAACGGGATAATGTATGCGAGGCGGTTGTTCGCCTCACAACCGCCTCGCTATATATTATCCTGCTTATTACATATAAATCAACCAAATAAATAAATAAATAAATCATTTGACACAAAATATTGACTTAAAAACGAGTTTATTGATTTAAAAACGAGTATTGCTTCTGCTAAAGAAAATAGTCTCTGAACTGCGTCCATGGCAACCATTGTCCATAACACCTTGAGAACTTCATCTTTGTTTCCAAACGCAATGACTTCAGTTTTGTCTTTGTTTAACTGCAGAAAGTTTTGACACATCCAACTGTTTACTTCATCGATGGATTTGCACAGGGAGTCACTGGGGCTGTAGTCGTTAGGCGATAGGGCTAAGTGGAGCTGTGTGTCGTCTGCATAGCTGTGGTAAGCGATTTGGTTCTCTCTCATTATTTGGCTCATTGGGAGCATATACAGGTTGAACAGGAGTGGCGCAAGAATTGAGCCCTGAGGGACTCCGCAAGTCATGGATGTCCACCCAGGCTTATGTTCTCCTATACTCACAAAACAACCTCTCCCTTCTAAGTATGACCTGAACCATTTTAAGACTATCCCAGAAAGCCCCACCCAGTTTTCCAGCCTGTCAAGAAGTATGTTGTGATCGACACTGTCAAATGTAGCACTGAGGTCGAGTAGTACCAACACGGATAATTTGCCTGTATCAGTATTTAAGCGAATATCGTTTATTATCTTTATGAGCGCTGTCTCTGTGCTGTGATGCGCTCGGGAAACCAGACTGAAAATTGTCAAAGTATCCATTTGAGCTTAAGAATTTGTTCAGCTGATTGAAGACAACCTTTTCAATGATCTTACCTATGAAAGGAAGATTTGAGATCGGTCTATAATTGCTTAAGATGGTCTTATCCAGATTGCTCTTTTTCAGTAGGGGCTTGACAACTGCAGTTTTCAGGGAGTTCGGAAAACTCCCAGTGCAAAGTGAGGCATTTACCACTTCTTATAAAAGTACTTACATTCTGTATTATTTGAGCTGTAAAGTTGTAATTTTTAGAAATTATCCACCTTATTGTGCAACGTGGAAGTATGCTATTATCCGTCAATGAGTGTGACTTACGATTATTAAACAACTAAGAATTTAGTGTTTACTGCACTCTGTTAATGAGAACGATAATACATAAAACATAATATGATACCAATTTGCAATATAAAGCAGCATAACAGACTAAATTAACTAAAAGAGAATGAATTTCGGAAGCCTCGACACATTCAGTCTTCAAACACCTGCTCTTACGTTAAAAATAAGGCGTATAGTGTTGCATTGTCATGATAATGAAGTTGTAAAATTGGATTTAACTTCACATAGAAATGCTTAGTAAGCGATTTTCTCCACACTAGAATCATATTATCATGCATACTGTTCATGTCTTGGGGTCGTACTATTAAAAAGTATTTTATAATCTATAAATTGGACCCTTTCATTTCCATTGTAAGCCTGATTTGTGCTTTTTTAATGAAAGTGAGGGCCGAGTGGAAATGAACTTTTATGGTAATCTGCTGTCGACTGTGCTTGAAACAAACCCAGAATGTTCCTTTACTCATTGGAAAGATTATTGATATACTGTAGGTTAGTCCCTTTTTCTTATCCACGAGTTGATTCCACCATTTTTTTTACAGAGTTTATATTTTCAGCTCTTATTTTAATGACATTTATAATCCATGACCGGAAAATGAACTGGTGCTTTATTAAACAACTCTTTAGGAATGCTATTAAAATCATGCTGTCATCTCTGATTGGATGACTGACTATATGTGGTTTCTGATTAAAACATCTGAGCATCACACTGCTGTTTAGACGCTTGATTAAATCCTTAACCAATATATTCAGAAATTCTTACCGAGATCATTGCTTATACAATTGCTATTTTGCTGCTATAGCCAAAATAATGCTTTTTTCTATCTTCTTCATCTTTCTTTAGTGTGTAATGTTGCTGTTAAAGCATGATAAAGCTCCAGTTCTTCTCTATATCAAACGCATTCTCACCCCAAGGCGTCACCTTTGACCATGCTTCAATATTTGATGTTTTAGGCGCCCTTTAGCGTCACTTACATGACGCGATCCTACGGCGTCATCTAACTGATGCTAAAAGAAAGCGTCAGTTAGAGGACGCGGTTAGGTTTAGGTGTGGGGTGGGGGTAGGGTACACGCGATCCTAGGGCGTCATCTAACTGACGCTAAAGGGCGCCTAAAGCGTCAGATATTGAAGCATGTCCAAATGCTTCCCAAGGCGTCAGTTAAGTGATGCCTTGGGGGTGAGAATGGGCTGCTATATCAGTGTTTCTGAACTCCTGAAACGCCTCCATTGTAGTCTTGACTTTCTCCCGGGAACAAACACATCACAATATTCCTCATTATAATAATTCATACGCAGAATAAAGGGGCGGGGCCTGGTTGAGTTAGTAGTGTGTTAAACTGGAGGTTATAGGAAGGGGCGGGACATTTCCCAAACACACTCGAAGCACTCGACCAATCACAACACACTGCTCCAGCCGACCATCAGAGTAATAATCAACATTCAATCAAATGCATGATACGACCTCTTCAATCTTCCCTTTAAGCCAGGAGGATTTAGTACATATTCTAAGGCACTCTTTCCCATCACAGATTTTAAACACCTAGTGTGTAAAATGAAACAACATGCTCCCAAAGCACATACTGTAATGTACATGCTCTGCAAAACACTTCCCAGAGGAACTGAATGCCAGATTCATTACACATATTGAGATAATTGCAATGGAGCACTGGGAAATTCAATAATTTGTTCAAAATAGAGACTGTAGGTTTGGAACAAACAAAAACTAATTTAAATAAAATAATATATTGTAATACTAATTATATACTATTTAGATGTATTATACTTTCTATCTGTTTCTAGTGTAAGAGGCCACTTGTATATTAAAAAGAGTATTTCTTATTTTATACACAGTATTTGAAGACATATATAACGGCTCAGATGCAGTGCAGGCATATTATAATAGGAAACATGTGACAGCTTATTTCCTCTCGTTTTCTCTCACGCCTCGCTTATGAAAACTCAGCTTGGTCTATTTTTGTGGGGAAAGATTGTCTGGTTGGGAGAATAGCTATGTTGAGATAAATATTATAGGGGGAAAAGCTAAGAAAGAAAATTAATTTTTAATTGATTAAATTCCTTGTGGATTAACAAAATATTCCGACAGCAACCTCCTCTTTCCATGAAATGTCACAATGCTGGAACAATTATAGAGCCTCGCATTCCCAGACTTAAATGAATCCGAAAGCCATTTCTCGTAAAATTACCTGAGGCCCAGTTCCTGAGAAGGGCATTCCCTCCGGATCTGTCGGATTTCAACATAAACACAGTATATAATAGGGTGATTAAAGTAAAAACAACTGTTTAGATTTGAGTGGCACTTTTTGCCCTCTTTCAAATGATATTCTGATAAAGCGCTGATCGCTTTCATTCCCACAGAATCCAGGCGAGAGCGTGTTTCATAACCAGGGATGAACAAAGGGACTTTTCTCATTTCAGAACTAATAAAGTGTCTCTCCGCCTGCAGCTTGAGACAGGAACCCGTCTCTTCAATTGATCCTTTCTGCAAAATCTGTTCCGAACACAAGATTCTGGTGCTCGTGCAACTCTACTCATGCAGCAGACTGAACCTCACAGCGCAGGTACACAGTTATTTTCGAGTAGCCAGACTACACCTATAAGGTTGTTCCATTGCAGCTTAATCTGGCCAAGAACTGTTATTCATGCCATGAAGAACCTTTAACATTCGTATAACCTTTCCATTGCACAAAAAGTCATTTCTGCTTCTCCAGTGAATGTATGTTGATTTAAAGGGATAGTTCACCCAAAAATGAAAATTAAGTCATTAATTACTCACCCTCATGCTGTACCAAACCCTTAAGACCTTTTTTTTCATCTTCGGAACACAAATGAAGATATTTTTTGATTAAAGCTGCAATACCTAAGATTTAGATGCCGCTAGAGGGCGCTACATTCAAAACAACAACAACGGCTTTGCTTGATGACGACGTGGAGGAACGCGGAATGATGGGAACTGTTGTTTTCAACTCCACCGTGGATAAAACAGTCAGACGGGAATCGAAAATTTGTTGTCATGGATGAGGTAAAGTTCGATTTCTATAAATGTTGCGTTTAATGACATGCTTGTTTTTCCTTAAACTGAAATAACCGCAAGAGAAGTCAGGTTTCAAAGTAAATTAGTTATCACAGATGTTACTGTACGAGTCACTGGACGAAGCTATGGTGGAGAGGGTTTGAAGGGGCAGGTCTCTTGCAAGGAGTTGACGTGGCTGGTCCTCCTTTTTGGTAACTTTATAAAAACTAAAAAATCAGGTACATTTGACACATCTTTTCATGTCGTGTAAGTATTCAACCACAGCTAAAGTTTCACAAAATTAACGTTAAAGGGGTCGCACACCGGACGGGAAGCTCAGCGCCGCGTCGCGCCACATCTTTAAAATTCGAACACATTATTATCTATAAGTGTACACATACCAGCGGCGCCATTCGGCGTCTGTCCGCGGCGCCCAGCAACGTCTCAGGACCCTGTTCAAAATCCTGCTGCGCCACAGAGCGCCATTTACATAGTTTTGTATAAAATTTTAATTATTTTTGTCTCAAATCGTTGCTAATGGACCCTGACTTCGCCCTATGCTTCAATATGCATTTAGTTTTGCATTCATTTACAGAAATCAGCTGCTTGAATGACAATTGCTGATGTTATTAGATTTTTCAGGTGAGATTCTCAATTCATTCAGTTAACGGATGATCTGAGGTAAAGTTTTCAGAATGCAAACTCAGCAACGATTGTATTTAATTGTACAGTACAATAATAACATAGAACAGACATTATCTTCATTTCCTGTCATTAAACATAACAATATTGCTGGCCATACACACTGATGAGAAAGTGCGCGTCCGGTGTTCGATAACGTTACTGTGGAGTTGTCCTAAACGTGGCGCGGCGCTTCTCGTCCGGTGTGCGACCCCCTTTACAGCCAACAGTTCACATTCCGAGAATAAATGAGAAGAATAATTGTGCTCCATTCCATAACAAATGCGCGAAACAAGCTGACGTTTGTTGCTTGATAAACTCTAACGCACAACTACAACTACCGCATTTGTCCAAGACTACACGTAGTACGAGCGGAAACCAAGGTAAGCAGATATGACGCGATTGACTGGCGACTCCCAGCTCACCCCTGCTCATACGCCCCGTTTCCTTATAGCTGGCAAAGTTATACACGGACACTTTATTATTGTCCTTTCAAAAGTAACTGAATGTCCTGCTACATAATCGTAATTCTATTTAAAACATATTAATGTAGGCTACATGCATAATTATAATGTCATTATAAAATATATAGTGGTTTATATAGACACTATAAATACATTTCAGGAAAAAAAAAATTATTAATTTTCCACTTAAAAAAATCATTCCGTGTATAGTCTAGGTGCCCTCTGAACCCTCGTAATAAAGATGGCTCTGCAAAGGTGGATGAATTCTCATTTTAGACACACACACACACACACACACACACACACACACACATACCTCTGAAGGGATAGAAAGTCCTCGGGATATCACTCGCAACACGCACTTGGATTAGTTGTCAACAAGGCGAAGTCCACCATTCTCCACTTCTCGCAGCTCTCGAGAAAATGTTTGCGGCACACACTATAGTTTAGATCATCTTTAGATGTGTCCGTGGTTGATGGCAAACCAACCGTCCAGAGCCAGAGTCTAGCCCTGGCAATATCGCGGGGAACATATTCAACGCACTTGGACTTTGCACCATGAAAATAAATACTTGCGTCCCGATTGCCTCTCTCATCTACTACGCATACGCGATAGTGCCCAATCCTGCTCCTGGCGATCGACTGTCCTGCACAGTTCATCTCAAACCCTAATCAAACACACCTGAATTAGCCAATTAAGGTCTTTAGGATCACATTCAGGTGTGTTTGATTAGGGTTGGAGATGAACTGTGCAGGACAGTCAAGATCATGATCGAATAATAGACCTTTTTCACAAAAACCGGAAATACGTAATCGTTGTGGAAACGGAGTTCCCGTCAACTGTTAACACATCAGAAAAACCTACTCTGAGAGGAGAAAATTGATCAGAGAGTCTTCAAAACTTCGAAAAAATGTAAACTTGTCATGGTCCAGTTGTTGATGACTTTGTAAAATGCTGTGGTGATGCTTGTCTGCAGCTGATTTATCTAAGACCAAAGATATGATATTGATTTTAGAACTGAAGCTCATTCTTCCCAATATACATTAATTAAAGGTAAGAAGGTGGAGTGTGTGGAAAGTTATTAATATTTAGGGAGTATTATTTACAATAAACTACATTTTGATGTGAATACCAGAAAGAAGTCTGTCAGTTTTATTCAACAGTTATCCTGAATTTTTTGCACTGCTGTTGCTATAGAACGATCAAATATGAAGAAAAATTATAGAAATATTAATTTATTCCTTGTACACTCAGATTGTTAAATACTCAGAAAGGTATATATTAATATTTTAAATTTATAATAAATTTATATTTTTATTTATCTTGTTTTATATTGTGGTGTATATTTTATGTGCTTATTCCGCTGGATACAAATATCTTAATACAGTTGAACATGAACTAACGTTACTTCAAAAATACTCAAATCATAAAACATAAAAAATAAACAAACAATGACGGCTTATTAGTGAATGGTGACATGAGAAGTACAGAAGATCACAGGATCAATAACATCCCGCCAGATTGCCTGAATCCATTTCCGTCGAACTTCATCGACAGGGAACTGACGAGGGAAGGAATGAAAACGACAGGTATGGATGCTTTTGGTAATAACAAAAAAGATCGGTACGCAACAACCCGGTCTCATCCCAAATCGTCATATAACTGACGTTTTGGGACGTCTTTTGACCATACGTCAATATTCACCTTTTTAGGGCCCCCTTAAACGTCGGTAGATGAGGTTATGGGATCCTAACTCTACCCCATACCTAAACTTAACCCTAAACCTAACCCGTCACCTAACTGACGTTAAAGGTAAAGCGTCAGTTGTATGACGGCCCGGGATCGCCATCTACCGACGTTTAAGGGGGCCCTAAAAAGGCGGATATTGACGTATGGTCAAAATACGTCCCAAAACGTCAGTTATATGACGATTTGGGATGAGACTGTGTTATACGCAACAACTCTCACTAGTTGCCTTCGGCGCTATCTGTTATGAATGGAGCGGAAGAAGATTACCACGACAATTGCGTATTTCCGGTCACAAATACGGAAGTTGTGAGAAAGGTCTATTAAGAGCCGTGTCTTCTCATTGGATAAGAAAACTCAGTCTCATTAATAATTATGAGACAGCGATAAGTCATCAACGCACTGTGCAGTGCATGGCCACGTCACCCGCTCCGATGAAGATTTTAAACCCGGAAGACGAAAAAAAGCGGAAAAAAACTCAAATTTAACCATTTTAACCTTATTATTATATCTAACAGATGCTAACATTGTCTTCAATGGTGTTCAACACACATACCTCTGTTATAATCTCAGAAAATTTGGTTTGGGGTTTCATGACCCTTTAAAAGGGTGGGGGGTAGGGTGGGGGGGGGGGGGGGTTGGTGCATGAACAGTATCTGCAAAGATGCAGGGCTGAAAGTTTAGTGTAAGCAGAGATATCATCTTTTAAAAATCAGGAAGTATATTGCCTACAAACGACTCGATTGGGACTACAGCTGGCTTTTAGACGTCACTAACCCGTCGAGTGTGTTGTGTTCACCCAGCTGTCAGGGGCCTGTTTCAGAAAGGAGGTTAAGTGAAAACTCAGAGTATGTTAACCCTGAAATAAGGGAAACTCTGTGTTTTCCATTTCAGAAAGGGGGGTATATCAAACCTGAGAAAGCAGAGTAAGTCAAGCCCGTTTCTGAAAGAGAGGTAACTTATACTCAGAGTCAGTTACCATGGTAACTTACTCTGTGAACCTAACCTGGTTGGAAGCAGGTTTTCTTCAGTAAACCCAGAGTTTCTTGCGGTCTCCTCCCCTTTTTTAAAGAGGAAGTGCTGTTTAAACACCAACAATAATACTAAAATGTATTTACACATTCTTTAAGGAATATATATTATTTGTCCATGGTTTAATTGACTAAATCTGTTTTGCAGCACTTTGCCAAAAAAATAAAAAATAAAAGGATTAAAACGTTTGCTAAACTTTTATTTGATTACCACCGTTTTTTAAAAATATATTTCTATTAAATCATGAAAAAAAATGGAATAAAAAACATTTAATAGAACTCAATTATTTTTCAAACATAATTTAATAAGCTATTAATGATAAAAATAAGATGTTAATCTTATTCATAATCAATTATTGAAGTTAGTTGATTACATATTACATGGTGGGTGGGTGGATTACATATTACGTTTTATTGAACAAATGTTTAATTTATTTAACTGTCATTTTAACTGATGATAATAATAACCGTAATTTAATAATGCAGTTTATATATTTAATAATTGTTTAATACCATAAACCGTGATATTTTCTAAAAACGGTTCTCATACTGTGAAACTCTCCCCACATGGGAGAGTCCCACACCCCACCCCACCCTCCCACACCCCCACCCACAATTTACTCAGCAACTTTTACTCATGTTTTAAATTAACTACTTTTTACTTGAGTAGATTTTTAGACTGGTATTTTTACTTTTACTTAAGTAAAAATTTACCAAAGTAATAGTAGCCTACTTTAGGTTGAATAACATTCTTCCAGTTTCACCTCTTGATATTATAACAGTAAGTTACTCTAAAATAGTTATGAATTATAAACAACAAATGACATCTTCAACGGTGTAGTTAAATTAATGTAATAATTACTATCTCTAGAAAGTATTGTTCTACATATTACTAAATCCTATATCAACCTCAACCACTTGATTACAGTAATACAAGGAGAGACAAGAAACTGCACTTTTAATGCTTTCAAATTAACAATATACAATTGCATGAATTATTCTTGAATTGATCAAAGTGTGTAGAGGGAGAAGGTTATATAAAAAATATACCTTTTAAAAAATGAATGTTAAATCCACTATTGTTTTATAGTGAATTGGTCTATAGTTTATGCAGTAGCCTATTTACTGTAATTGCATCATATTTTATTTTAAATTACAGAAGAATTAAGAGTAATCCCTTTAATTAAATTACAATATTTAGATTACTTGGTAATTAATTACACCCAACACCTCTTTTTGTCTGGCACTTTTGCCATGGTGACTCATAATATCTGCGCTCCATTGATAATGGCTTTTTGAGTTGTGGTGCACGCGCTTGACTCAGAGTCAGTCAACTCAGAGTTGATTGAACTAACTCATTTCAGCTGTTCTGTAACCGAAAACTTAGAGTTTCCCATCTCATAAGTCAACTCAGAGTCAGTAGCGGAGTGGCAATCGGGAGATTTCCCGGTGGGCTGGTAGTGTTTCGAGGCCGCGAGGGCCGGCCCGATCTGATAAAATGTATTTATTGGAAGTTCGCCATGGCCCAAGCTAAGGGAAGAAAACTTTTTTTTTTTTTCTATAAAGGAGCATATTTGCACTAAGTGTCTGTCAGCTTTTTGATGCGCTGAACGCGAGTTCGAATCCGCCTTGCCGAACTCTCTCTTCTCCCTCTTCCCAACACAGATATGTAAAGATGTAAAACCTAACATTAAGGTCTCTACCGTTATATTTTGCCAGTGAACTAAAATTGAAACCATGATATGGCGTTGTGCCATTATAATAACTGAATAGCATCCAGTTTGTGCTGCGTGATTACTTTGCTCACGCGATCATCATGGTCAGGCTGCTGGTGTCACCGTGTGGTGCAGGCTGAGGAACCGGAGGAGTCCAAAGTAACAATAAAGATCACTTTTAACATACAAAACAGGCAGGAAGACAGGAACACGGGTGCAACACAGGCTAACATTAGACATCGACCGACAAAGACTGACTGAAACAGGGAGAACTAAATACAAGGAGGAATCAAACATAACGAGGTGGAAAACAGGTGTAACAGATGAACAGGACGTTGAACAGGAGGCTGATGAGGGAGTGCGTTCACGTGTGCAGACGAGAGGATCATGGGAAGTGTAGTGCAGGAGACACAGACAGAACGGTGCAGACGCAGACTGTGACAGAACTCCCCCCTCCCGGAAGGCGTGGCCTCACGCCGCAGAACAGACGAAGGAGGGGGGACGATCTGAGGGCTGAGCGGGGCGTGGCCAGGGCGGAGCAGGCTGGGGGCGTGGCCAGGGCGGAGCAGGCTGAGGGCGAGACCAGGGCGGAGCAGGCTGAGGGAGGACCCCTGGTGGAGATGGATGGATGGATGATAGATGGATGACAGATGGGTGGGTGGATGGAGGATAGATGGGTGGGTGGATGGAGGATAGATGGATGATAGATAGGTGGATAGATGGATGGATGGATGGATGATGGGTTGATGGATGATGATGGGTGAATGGATGGAGGATAGATGGATGATAGATGGGTGGGTGGATGGATGGATGGATTGATGGATGATAGATAGGTGGATGGATGGATGGATAGCTGGGTGGGTGGATGATAGATAGATAGATAGATAGATAGATAGATAGATAGATAGATAGATAGATAGATAGATAGATAGATAGATAGATAGATAGATAGATAGATAGATAGATAGATAGATAGATAGACACACAGACAGACAGACAGACAGACAGATAGATAGATTTTACCTGTTTTACCTGTGTGTAATTGTTCATAAGTGTGACTCCTGCACACTTATTCAATAAGCTCAACCACTGTGACAACATTTCTTTATGTAAATATTATTTAATTATCTTGAGCTAAACTAACAATGAACAGTTGTATAACGTTAACAAAGACAAATTCTGCAACAAATGTATTGCTCATATGCATTAACCAATGTTAACTAATGGGAAGTTCCCAATAATACAGGGAACCTAAATATCCTTAAGCAATGAACACTAGCTTTTATACATCAACCACAATTTTGCAAATATCAGACAAATGCAGCATTAAGTGCAATTGTTTTTTTTGTTTTGTTTTTTTGTTTTTGTTTTTTAGCTCCAAGAGGATTTGGAGCGAGAGGATTCTGTGCACAGCATTCCACAGATGCCGTTTATGTAACTGAGTGAGTGATGAAAACATTTACTGTGAAATCCACTTCACCTTATAATAAAAAGATTCTTTTCATTCCATTAATGTCTCAGGTATTGAGAGCAGTTTTCATTTCACACACACACTTCAATCCATCACAGCTATTTTAAATGAAAGAAAGTTATTTGGTCCACACTTTTCGTCTGTAATGTTCTGAACAGCAGCATCTGCTCTTCTGAGGACTTTAAGAAGGCTCGATATATCAAAAGGACAGAGACGCCATTGTGTTCCCAGTTCAAGTCCCTTTAAACATTGATTCATAAACTCCTGAAGCACATCAAACAGTCAGCCCACAGACGCAGCGCTGAGCAAACGTAGGCAAACCAGACCATATGCACACAGAAATATGGATAAATATTTATGTTTTAAAAATACCACAGTCCTCCTCAGTTCATGAGCTACAACATGCATTCTAACAATATTTACATATTTATTTTTACTTTTCAGAAATGCAGTAAAACCTGTTAACCAATGAGGTCTAAGATGCTATATGGAACACAGGTAATTTAAAAAAAATATATATTATTATTATTTTATTATTGAGCATCAAATCGTCATATTAAAGTGATTTTTGAAGGATCATGTGACACCGAAGACTGGAGTAATATTTTTAAAATGTCCACAGTTTTACTGTATTTTTCATCCAATGCAGCTTTGGTGAGCAGAAGAGAATTCTTTTAACAACATAAAAAAATCTTAATTTTCCAAATGGTAATGTTACATGTATTTTTGATCAATTTAATGCATCCTTGCTTAATAAAAGTATGAATTTTATTTGTTTAATCTTACTGACCCCAAACTTTTTTAACAGTAGTGTTTATTTCTATTTTTTATTGATCTACTGACATTTGTAAATCTAAAATACAGAGTCAGGAAAATGGCGGTAACATTGTCATCACTGCATCTCTACAGTGAGCATTATGTTGCAGTGCAGTTCTCTCTTCTCATGCACTAACACAGGTTTCATGTCGATATGCTAATCAGTGTGTCGAACTTCGAGGGGGCCTTCGTCTGTCCTTATATCAGCTTTTAGATCACACGTTCATTCTGCTGGAGCTGAAACTGAGGGATGCAAATAGCACTGGCTTTGAAATCTCTTTTGTGGAATAGTTGATCCATGCATTTTTGGAAAAGGGTTCTAGAGATCTAGGGTTCTGGACTCACTAAAATGACTAAAATGAAACTAAAATGAAAATGTATTAAAAGGAAACAAATTAAATATATATATATCCATAAAATGATCCCATGATGGGAACCACTAAACAGTTCTATATAAGAATAATCTGATGGAAAACTAAAGACCTAAAACTACATAAAAACTGAAACTGGAGTAAAAATAAATTAAACCTCATGAGGAATATTTACAAATTGATATAAAAAATGACAAAAGTACATAACTAAATTAAAATGACTAAAAAAAGCGAATTCAAAATATTAATAAAACAAAAATTAAATGACACTGGGACATGGGACTGTCGAATGGCAGAAGATCTTTTCTGAAAATAATGATATAAGTTTCAGCATGTTTCTAATTTTTCATATCCACAAGTTCCCTACGCCCCATGAGGCTTAGCATCAAAAATGGGCGCGTCTTCCGGTTCAAAGTAAACAAGCGAGACGTGACACTCATTCATTCATTCGAGTATAGATTAATCATTCATATTTATACTAAAATGTATTATTTAATTTGTTTAACTTTAATTCAATCAATTAAAAAATGCAATGAAAATACAAAAATACAGCATGTTTTTCCACAAGGAGTTCTTTTTTATTTGCAGATCTATGCGCTGCAGTGCTATGGACTGCCGCTACCTGCGAGCCAGCGTTTCTTTAAACAGAGACCCTCAATTGTTCCTAAATAATAATAAAAAAAAACTACCAAGTTAAATAAAACCGAAATTGCGATACTCAGATCCACAAACCTGTGTCAGAATCAGAATCACGACACACCCCTTCCAACTCCCAGAGATATCCTTCCCGTCCAGATCCAATATAGCTGCCATATCTTGTATTATTTGAAGTTAACATTATAAAATTCTTAGACCTAGACTACACCACAAAACTAGTTGAGTAGATAAATTATTTAAAATTGGGCGATTCCAGGAATTTCCAGCGTAGTGCATTAAGGCCATTGAAACCTCTGTTTATATATAGCAAATCATAATCAGGACACGGAGGCGCCAGCGCCTGAACAGCAGCTCGTCTCATAAATGAACCGAAACTTAGCGACTTGCCTCACAGATCTGAGAAATATATATACAGCCTTTATACTATATTACATTAATTATATTATTATTATATTATATTATATTATATTATACTATGAAATGTTTACTCTCAGTGTCATTCATGTTCTGAATATGTTGCTTCACAGTAGCTTTCACTTAAAATCCTCTAGTATTGTTGGATAATACAATTTGCCACTGAATTAGTTTAGTCCGGTTATAGGACTATGTACAACCGCGAACAGCACAAGTTGTCCCTGAGCTCCGTAACAACATCTCTCATAAAGGTTTGCGACTTAGTTTAAATAGTAAAACATTATCCAAAAAACACCTAGCCTCTTCGCTAAATAGCACACAAAATATCATTGGTATGCTACTTCCGCTGCTTGACCGGAGGTTGCACCCACTTTATTTTTTACAGTAGCGCCCCCCGGAAACAGGTGGGTAGCACATGAACAATTTCCTCAAACTGTTACTTACGGTGTTTCTTTGTTTCATTGTTACTTTTGGATCTCCTTCAAACCCCATTCACTTTCACTGCATGGAAAACCAATTGTGTTTTTCTTACAGCAGGCGCAAAACCCAAAAAATGGTAAAATTGAATTAAAACACTACAATATTCCTCATTATAATAATTCATATGCAGAATAAAGGGGCGGGCCTGGTTGAGTTAGTTAGTAGTGTGTTATGGGAAGGGGCGGGACTGGCGGTTATGTGAAGGGGCGGGACATTTCCCAAACACACTTGAATCACTCGACCAATCACAACACACCACTCCAGCCGACCAATCAGAGCACAGTGTTCTTTCAGAAGGAGGGGCTTCATAGAGACAGGAAGTAAACAGAGCATTACTGACAGACTGGGAAGAGAGGAGCCGCAACAATGGAGAATATGAGGAACATAATCAATATTCCTGTTCTAGTACATCCTGAAAACATAATCAACACTTTGCTGCATCAACAAGGCATTTGGTGTTTGTTAAATACTGTATTTGACTTATGCTTGGCTATTTATGCCTATAGGTGTCTGGGATATTTTCCACTAATAAATTCTGTATTGCTTTTAATAGTGTTCTGCCGTTGGTGTTAGTGATGGCGCAGGTAGAGTGATAATAACAGGGCTTTCGGGTCAGACGGGAACAGCTCACAGCCTCTTATTTCACACCTCAAAATTGTTCAAGAAGCGTGTGAGACTCAGTCAGCGAAGCAAATCCTCTCCCACACAAGTGCTCAAACCTGCATGGGCTAAAAGGGAAAACAGCCCTTCTGAAGTCAAATGGGTGACAGGCAGGGTGTAATTTTGGCATTTAGATTCGGTGATGTGGATGAACCTGGACGATCAACAAACAACAAACCCCCGAACACAAACACAGGGCTGTCATGGTGGTCCTGCAACACCTGATGTCTCTCCTTCATCTTTCTCTCCGCCTCGTTCGCTCTGTTCTGAAAGTGCCCTAGTTAATACACTTTGGACAGATTTATAGTTTTAATTAGTGGGACATTACAATAAGAGTGTCAGGTAGTGATGAAGAAATGAAACGAAGAAGGATATATGCGACTGAAATGCAGAGATGGATGAAAAGAGCAGCGAGCACACAGAGATCCTTTGCTTTAAAATAAACTGGAGCACAAAATAGTGTCAGTTAATCTGGTTCTTGCTTTGATTTCAACCGTTTCACATCCATTCCACAGACTTTCTTTTCAGGCTTTATAATAAAAGAAATGCTACTTATTTTTACTTTGAATTGCTTAGTTGATGAACCTTAAAATCCCCCTGTGGTGAGACTCCATGTTTATGTCTATGTGGTGTTTTTAATACGCTTAATTCATGTGTAAGTTCATAAGTGGACAGCATTGCTAAGTGTTTCCTCCTTAAAACTGCAGTGAACCAAAGACAGTCTCAAAAACATGGTTTGAGATCGCTGGTGTTTCACATATTTTGGTGTAAGATTATGCTTACACTCCTCTCACCGCCTGATTTATGAAAATGTGCTTACCTTTGAAATCCAGGTGTACGCAATGCCTGCCCTTGATAAATCCCGCGGCCGAAAACCATCGTCATTAGAATAACACGCCCCTAAATATTCAAATCTCCGCTCCCCCCACGCCCTTATTTTACGCCATGGACACACGGAAGACGGCACAGAAGAGAAACTTCTCCGACGTGGAGCCGAAATGACCTATCACAATGCATTATTTTACAGCACGTCTTTTGAAATTAGCATTCAATTTCGAATCACGTCACATGTATAATAGTGATGATGATGATGTGATGTGAAGTACCATTCATTCACATTAATAATTGCATGACAATTTGTAATAGTATTCTTCTTATTATGATGATTTGCATTAATGATGCTTATTGTTATTTAGAAGAAGGATGTTGTTATTATTATTTCTATTATTATTATAATTTAAAAGAAGAAGAATGTATTTTTTTATTATTTTGTCAGTCTGAATTATTTTTTGGTCATTAAAAGCCTTTCATTAGGCTACCAAACCCAGTCCGTGCGCACCTGCCGGGGATAATCCTGAAACGTCAGGGTAAAGTGGGCTCGCAACTGAAGGAATATATGCTTAGGCTACAAATCAAATGCTTTGGTAAAGTCACACAAATTAAACATTGAAGTCCACATTACACAAAAATAAATACTGAAGTTTATAATTTCTATGTTTTTTTGTTTGTTTGTTTGTTTGTTTGTTTGTTTGTTTTACAGTGGGTCATAATATATCATATCTTTTAGTTTGTCAGTGCGTTTTGTGGTGTTAGGAATTTTTCTGCGCATTTCCTCACTAACTCAAAACGTGCGTACACCACCTCCTGAGCTGGTGTAGGATTCGAGCGTGCCGTACGCCAACGTCCATATTGATAAATCTCAAACTCACCGTGGTTTTGAGTGTACGCAAGGTGTACGCTGGAAATGTGGTGTACGCACTTTTGATAAATGAGGGCTATTGACTTTATTCTCGAAATGTAATGAGTTTATTTTCAAGATTGTTTTTCAACTTTTTTTGTCTAAATTCAACCAAAAAAATTTTCTTGAAACACAACGACTTTATTCACGAAATGTAATGAGTTTATTTTCAAGATTTTTTTTTCAATTTTACGAGTTTTCTCAAAACACAGCGACTTTATTCTCATATTTAATGAGTTTATTCTCACGGTTGCATTTCGAGTTTTTTTCTCGAAATTTTACAAGTTTTTTTCTTGAAACATAGCACCTTTATTCTCTAAATGTAATGAGTTTACTTTCAAGATTGTTTTTTGAATTTTTTCTCGAAATTTTACGAGTTTTTTTCTAAACACAACGTCTCTGAAGGGACCGAGACGCTGCGTATAATTGCAATGGGAACGCCCCTGCATTGTGCATCCTGAAGCACGTATGGAATCAGTCCAATGGAGGAACGGAACATCCTAGGCGGGTGACGTCATCGACCAGGAAACTATAAAGCACCCCATAAACATCAGCGCAACAGCTTCTGATAGGCCTGAAGGAAGAGCTAACGGGCATGCCGGGAGTATGGCATAGACACGTAGCGTCTCGTTCCCTTCAGGGAACTAAGGTTACATACGTAACCAGAGACGTTCCCTATCAGGGAACTTCGAGCTGCGTGTAACCGCAATGGGAACGCTAATACCAACGCCGCCATACGAGCAAGTGTCCGCCGTGTAAAGTCAGAGCGCACATTCAGACGAAAGCACCTGCACCCCTGGAGTGGAGCTGAAGTCAAGATGATAATGATGACCATCCTGCCGCATTACTAACATCTTGGATAGATACTCCTGTCAGAATTGCCTTGGAGGCAGCCATACTCCTGGTTGAATGAGCCCGGACAGCCAAAGGAGAAGGCTGACCGGGGACTTCTAGGCAAGTGAGATGGCCTCGACCACCCACTTTCTCAACCTCTGGTTAGATGCAGGACAGCCCTTCTTAGGGGGTCCAAAACAAACAAATAGCTGTTCAGTCTTTCTCCACAGGGCAGCTCTGTGGACATATGCATCTAGGGCCCTAACAGGGCAGAGCAGATTAATTTCTCTTGGTCCGACGTCAGAAAGGGAGGACAGAAAGCCTGCAGGACAACAGGCCTGACCACATTGGTTGGGACCCTAGGAACGTATTCCGGTCTAGGGAGGAGGAAAGCCTTCACCATGCCGGGTGCATATTCCAGGCACAAGGGAGAGACAGACAAAGCTTGAATATCTCCTATTCTTTTTAAAGAAGATATAGCTAGCACGAAGATGGTTTTCAGAGTGAGGAATTTCTTAGGTATTTCTTCAATGGGCTCGAACGGTGCTAGACAGAGCCTTTCTAGAACAACCGCCAGGTCCCAAGTCGGCACCCTCGTGCAAACTGCTGGCATCAGCCTCAAGGTGCCACAAAGGAAATGAGTTACAAGTAGGTGTCTCCCAAGAGCAGCTCCACTCAAAGGGACGTGGTAAGCAGATAAGGCCGCCACGTGCACCTTCAGTGTGGAGTGGGATAACCCTGTGGAGAAATGCTCCTGAAGGATTTCTAGCACCGCCCACACCAGGCAGTTAACTGGGTCCAACTGTTGTTCTCCACACCAAGAGGTGAAAATTTTCCACCTCAAGGCATATAATTTCCTAGTGGCCGGAGCTCTGGAGTGGAGGATGGTCTCCACGACCTCAGTCGACAGACCAGATTCTATGAGCTGTGCCTCCTCAGAGGCCAAGCCCACAACCTCCATAGATTTGGGCACCGTTGAATCGATCAATCAAATTTTATTTGTATAGCGCCTTACAACAGCCAAAAGGTGCACAAGGCACTTTCCAGTAAAAGCATCAATAGACAACAGAAAAAGGGGAAGAACAAAACAAAACACAAAAATCAGCCAGAGTTGGAAATTACATGTTAAAAGCTTGTCTGAACAGATATGTTTTTAACTGTGATTTAAAAGCACCCAACACGGTGATGCTTCTAAGGAATGTTGGTAAAGCATTCCACAGTTTAGGGCCCTGGACAGCAAATGACTGGCCTCCAAACTTTTTATATTTAAATTTGGGAATGACCAGATAGGTGTGTTCAGATGATCACAAAGTTCTGGGTGGTTGATAAACTGTTACTAAATCGTCGAGGTAGACCGGGGCCAGACCATTAATAGCCTTGAACACGAACAGTAGGATTTTATACTCCACCCTAAACCGTATCGGGAGCCAGTGGAGTGAGCGGAGGACGGGGTGATATGCAGTGGTTTGGAAGTGTTGGTGAGTAGACGTGCTGACACTTTTTGAACCAGTTGAAGCCGATTAAGAGATGATTGATTAAGTCCAGTGTAGAGGGCATTACAGTAGTCTATCCTCGAGCGACTTTTTAAAAGTCAGCTCAGGACAAGAATGGTTTGACCTTACTGAGAAGCCTTAGCTGGTAAAAGCTCGCCCTAACAACAGCACTAATCTGTTTGTCGTATTGCAAATTATTGTCAAAAATAACACCCAAGTTATGTATGTCATGATTCTGCCTTCTTGTCTTTGATTTTTCTCTAGTCGTGAGGCAGGATCATGACAGAATCATGTTTTGTGTGCAAGTGCATGGCCTGTTTGGGCCATGTGGTTGTGTTGTCTCGTTAACTTACCCCGCCCCCTTGTTATCCTAGTCTTGTGATTATTGTCTAGTCAGTTTCACCTGTCTTTGTCATTAGTGTTCCCTTTATAATCCCCTTGTGTTTGCTGTCCTGTGTCGGTTCATTGTGAAACATTGTTTGAAACCTGCTGTGTAACCTGCCGTGAGATCTGTTTGTTGTTTTGTGAAGTTTGCAGTGAGTAATCCCTTGAGTTAACTGTTAATCCAGAGTCTGTTCGTGTCTTAGGATTGTTCCTGTCTTGACCTCAGTTTAAGTCTAGTGTTTGTTACCCAGTCTTGTTTTGCCCCCTCGTGGGCTTTGTTTTCCCCTTTTGTCTTGAATAAATTCTGTGTAGAGCAATCAGTCTGCTTTTGGGTTCGTCTATCCTCCCACCTCATAACAGAATGAACCGACCTACAAAGAACCCAGCAGACAGTTCGTTCTCCCAGTTCCGGCCACAGCCGGATCAGTGGTGGTTGTCAGCTCCCACAGACGGAGAGAGAATCAACGGTCCTGTCCCACCCGAGGGTGAGTGGATCCTGAAGAATTGGGCCCGACTCTGGGATCATTTCTCCCAGGAGGATCCGCCGGCTTCCACCACCTTGTCACCACCTGCCAGGCTGCCAGTGATCCCGGAGGGTCACATTTTAGCCGTGGTTACGCAGGGGAACCAGGCTCACTCCACTTCGGCTCCCGACGCATCAGCTGCACCCACAAGTCTCCGTGGCAAGCGAGAGAGACGGCTGTCGTGGGAGTCTACTTCGGAGTCCTCTTCCACTGAGACCACACTTCCTGCCGTGCTTCCCCAACCGGTCACAAACCTGGCTATGTCCTCTGCTCCACGACCCAGGAAGAAGAAGAGGAAGAAGGGAGCCTCTCGTCCTCTGTCTCTCCCAGAGCCCGCTCCAGCAGGCGCCGTCCCAGAGCCCGCTCCAGCAGGCGCCGTCCCAGAGCCCACTGCGGAGAGAGTTGCGGCCGATCTAGCCGCAAGAGAGATTCTGCATTCGGTTTCTGCTCGTCAGGAGATGCCCATCTCCCTGGCCGCCAAGACCCTGTCTGACTATTTGTCCAGTCTGGTCAAGATCCTCGAAGTGCGTGTCCTGTCTCGTCCCGAGCCCACTGTGTCTGTAAGCGCTGTCCCTGAACCCACTGCTGAAGACACCGTTCCCGCGCCAGCCACCGGGAGCTTTGTCATAGAGAGTCCCCAGACAGCTGCAGTGAGCGCCGTACCCCAGACTGCAGCTGAGAACACCACTCCCAAGTCGGAGAGGTTGATCGTGGGATCAGAGTCACCTTCGGTGAGCTCTGTCCCAGTTTTCCCTCTTCGATCTCCTACCACACCCCCCGTCATGAGTCCTGCTTCGTCTCCATCGTTCGCTGTACCCCCAGTTGCTATAAAGTCCAGCAAGATAATGTTGTTTTATGCGAAAACATAGACCTTTATCTACAGATAAAGTATAATAGTATTAACATTGAATCATCTTGAAGATAGTTTCATCATTGACTGTAACCGAACGCGACGCGCTGTTTGAGTGCTAAATGGAGAATGACTGACAGCCGCGAGAGGGAAAAGTTTACGTGATCTTGAATTTAATGACTTAAATATTAATTTCTCTCTCACATAATGGCTTCAGAACACTTATAATAGAGTGCACGGAAACGTTATGGTACTTTAGAATGTTTTTGTGCCTTCTGTGGGGCTTAACAATAACATAATAGTATACACACAATATCGGATTTGGATCGGCCTCGTCTGATCGATACCCGATCCCGCAAAAATGGCTGGATCGGAGCCGATACCGATCCTGAGTATCGGATCAGGACATCCCTAGTCCTGAGCCCTGTGGCGACAGGACTTCTTAGCCGAAACCTAAATAGCCAATATATCTGTCCTTAAATCACTACTATTGCCCAAAGGCTATGGCTGAGAGTGCCGCGTCTGGTCCCCCTGTCCAGCAGGTGGAGCGCAAGACGCGATAATATGCTTTGCTGCGCCTATGCGATGAGCTCGTATACGGCCGGGGCTACCCGCCCAGCAGCCCCGTGGACGTGAATTTTAAATGAAAGAAACCTTTAAAAACTGCTGTCTGCCTCTTTTCTTCCTGAATATATCAATGACAGTATCAGCTAAGTCACTGAAAAACCCCCGCAGGGGAGAGAGGATCTAGAAGAAAACTTTTTTTTTCTTCATTTTGGAAAAATTCATTTTACCATAAATCGGCAGACTGACGCAGTTCTCAAACCACGTCAGTACTGCATTCTCACTCACACTCACATCCATTAGCAGATAAGCAGCTTGTATGCCTGCAATATAAACACTGCAAGCAGACACCACGCAGCCCGACCTGCCGCCGAATACACTTTACAAAGCCGAAATATTTATAATGGCTTGGAATGTAATGCCAGTGCTTTATATGATGATGCAGCCTCGGAAGAGAAGTAGCTTGCAAGCGTCACTTCCACCGCGGCAAAGCGCTGTCATTTATTATTTCTTTATTTTTTTATTTTTATGATTGGACAAAACAATTCATCTTTAGCCAACTTCTTCCATAATCTCGACACCTCAGTGAGGAGATCATGAAAGAACGGCAAGCACCAGTGTGGAGGATGCACACGGGAAGAGAGAAATCTTTCATATTATTTAGATTTAATAATAGACTCCTGCCTAACCACTGGCCACTCAGTGCTTAGTTTTTATACAGCTCGAGTGAGAACCTCCATGAGCTCTTCGCTTTCGGGAGTGTGAGGTGGCTAGTCCTCCTCATAAATACTGCCATTTTATCTCCTCAGTTTTATATTAGATAGTTGCAGTACTGGTGCCTTAGCCTGGGCGGAAGAAGTGGGACCGCAGAGTGTGCTTCCAAACCTGGCTGAGACACTGGATCTAACAGGTAAAGGCGGAGATAACCGTCTCTAACCCCGCTGAAAGATCCATTTGCGATCCGCACGATAAACGTCGCCGCTCAGCCTCGGCAGAAGCGGCACTCGAACCGCGGGGAGCGCGCACCGAGCACTCTCCTCAGGGAGCGCTCGGCGAGAGTGGAGCGTCCATATAGGCAGACGCTCGCAATGCTCGCAGCCAGCCCCCTCGAGAGCTGACTGGGCATGCTGCACTGTAGTGAAGATAATAGTTAGACACTCAGTCTATGTGCTAGTTCTGGATTTATCACCAAGTTCACTCAGGTGTGTCGGCCAGAACACCTCTTAAGGCCAAATGTTCCAGAGTATGAAATAAATAGTGGAGAAATAATTCTTATTCTGTTTCTTTATTCCTCTTTCTTGCAATTCTGTGAGTATTGGTGTGTGTGTGTGTGGTCTCTATAAAGAGAGAAACAAATTACAAATGAATAAATCAAACATAGCTATGCATGCACTCATTCCTCTCTATGCACTAATATACATTACTAAACAAAAGCAAACAATAATCAGCATATAACTATACAGTATATCTCTTAAACTCTAATACTGTAAGAATAATATAAAGATTCAAACACTTATAAAGGATCCTCAGATTTTCCATTATAAGTAAAATTCTAACATCACTTACTTCTTATAATACTCAACCACAAAGTACTGATCAATCCTAACATATATAAAGGATAAACACATCTAAACACGATATTACTATCTTTAACCTGACGTACTAAATCAGATGAGTCGAAGCTCTAACGTGAAATGTACTAACGCGAATATAATTAGCACCTCAGTCTCAAATCGACTCCTTAAACTCCTAACTCTTATCTACATCAAATAACAGAAATAACTAGTTTAACAAATAATATAATACCACAGTTTTACTTACTTTTTCATTTACGCACACTCTGAGGGAAAGTGCAGCTCACACAACCAACTGACCAACCGACTATCTCAATCGTACTGCATACTAAGTATGTGATGTCAGATAGTATACAAACCAGCGCGCGCCTCAGCCACCGTTATAAGCGCTGAATCAACGGAAGTCAATGTGAAACATAAACCCTAATTTGGTCAACTACACTAAATAATAGCAACACTAAAATAACTTTGGGGCCTTTTCTACAGCCGCCCCCGAATGTATGTAATACATTCGCTCATCAATAAAGGCAACAAAGTTCTATGGCTGGGGTGTAGTTGCAGGAGTGGAACCGTCACCATCTTCTCCAGAAGGAAGTGCAGGGAGGACAACCAGCCTGGCAACTGGCCGTGTGTAGATCCTTTCCTTAACCTTTACATCAGCGGACCTGATGTGCCCGTCAGGGCTGGGATGAGTCTTGACCACTTTCCCAATGGGCCAGAGGGCCCTCGGAAGATGAGGATCAGCGATCATCACTACACAGTCCCCTGTAATATCAGGTGGTGTAGCCTGCCACTTCTGGCGAGCTTGGAGACTTGGCACATATAGCCGGATGAAACGGGCCCAAAAGTGGTCGGCCAAAACTTGGGAGTGTCTCCAACGGCGGCGACAGATGAGCTCACTTTCAGGGTAGACTACCTGAGGTAACGAACCATCAAGCCGCCCCATCAGAAGAACACTGGGAGTCACTGGATCTGGGTCGCTGGCATCTGAAGACACATATCCCAAGGGCTTACTGTTAAGGATCCCTTCAACCTCAGTAAGTACGGTGCGAAGCACTTCTTCCGGAACAGGTTGAGCACCGACTGTGGCATAGAGTGCACTCTTAACTGAGCGTATCTCCCTCTCCCACACCCCTCCGAAGTGAGGAGCGGCTGGGGGGTTAAAACGGAAGGAGATCTTCTGTGGAGCAAGGAGATGTTGTAGTTCATTAGACATTCCAGCGAAGGTCTCACGTAGTTCTCGCTCACCTCCCTTGAAATTTGTTCCTTGATCGGAAAACAGCTCAGCAGGTGTTCCCCTACGGGAAATGAACCGACGAAGGGACATCAGAAAGGCATCCGTATCAATGGAGGTAAGGAGGTCCAAGTGCACCGCCCTCGTTGTGAGGCACTTGAAAATGATCCCCCATCTCTTCTCCCGGCGCCGGCCAACTTTGACCTCAAATGGCCCAAAGCAGTCCATCCCTGTAGAGTAGAAAGCCGGCTTGTAAAGACGCAGACGGGCTGATGGCAGGTCTGCCATTTTCGGCACTGCAGGTCTTCCCCTCCATCGCCGACAGTCAGCGCAGCTATACTGGTAGCGCCGGACAGCCTCACGCCCTCGCAGGATCCAGAAGGAGCGTCGAAGCTCTGCGAATACCCGCTCTGGGCCTGGGTGGAGGAGGCGATTGTCGAAGTCTTGGATCAAGAGCGTAGTTACTCGATGACCTGGGTCTAAGATGACTGGATGAAGAGTGGTCAGTTCTAGGCCTTCTGCTCGACGGAGTCGTCCTCCAACACGAATGAGCTCTCCCTTTTCATCCAGCTCTGGAGACAGCGTGCGGAGTCGACTGCTGCTAGGTACTGGTTTACCAGCTTTCAGGAGGCTGTACTCTTGCTGAAAGCTATCCCTTTGAGCCCTCTGAAGTATTAACTGTTCAGCCTGTCGGTAGTCTTCAGCTGTAGGCTTATAATTAGAGTTGGCCGCCCCATGCAGCTCCTGCACTGTCTCTTCGAGCAGCTCCTTCCACGAGCCGTACTGACTCACGTCTGAAGTCGACTGGCTTGATGCAACTGCGGCGACCCCACAGAAGGTAGACTTGCGCAGCTCTGAGTTATCTTCTGCTTGTTCTACAGCAGGGTCCTCTGGCCATGAGTTCGGACTGGTCAGGAGGAAGGCAGGTCCCAGGCTCCATCTATTTGGTTGAACTAGCTCTCGCAGCTTCTTCCCTCGTGTCACGTCATCAGCAGGGTTTCTTGCAGTATCAACGTATCTCCAGGCATGCCTGTCAGTCAGCTCCTGTATCTCGGCCACGCGGGTGCCCACAAAGACCTTAAATCGGCAGGATTCGGACCTCAGCCATGTCAGCACCGTTGTGGAATCTGACCAAAGGATTGTCTGATCAATGTGGATAGTAAGCTCCCTCTTCAACACCTGTGAGAGCTGTGCTCCAGTAAGGGCAGCACAGAGTTCTAACCGGGGCATAGAGTGGAATCGCTTGGGAGCAACTCTAGAACGGGCCATCAGGAACGACAGATACACTTCCCCTTGTCTGTCAGTGGTCCGGAGGTATGCCACAGATCCATAAGCCTCTTCTGAGGCATCGCAGAATACATGCACCTCTCTCTGAAGACCGGACGTGTCCACGTCCTTCGGCAAGTATGGTCGGGGCAAGGTGACTTGAGGTAAGACTTGCAGTTCTTCTTCCCAGTCTTTCCACTGCTGCAGAAGCTCCTGTGGTAGTAGTGGATCATCCCATCCCCTGTGCTTGTCCCAAAGAGATCGGACAATTATCTTAGCCCTGGTGGTGTAGGGTAGGATGAACCCCAAAGGGTCGTACTGACTCGCCAGCACTTTATATATATTGCGCATGGTAGGAACCCCGTACTCCACATGACGATGCTTGTAGCCGAGGACATCCGAGTGGAAGAGCCAGCTTAGCCCTAGAGTAGATTCTGGGGTATCTGTCTTGTTCTGAGCCAGCCATAACTCAACACTGGCAGAGCAGCTCTCTTCAGGTAGGTGACTTATTACCCCCGGTTCGTTGCTTGCCCACTGACGCAGATCGAATCCTGCAGATGCAAGAAGGGCTCGTAGCTTGTCTACAAGGTGCTTAGCCTCAGCGATACTGGGAACACTCTGGAGGCAGTTGTCTACATAAAAGCATTTCTCAACTGAGAACCTCACATCTTCATCTGGCTGGCTGTTATCAGAGACGTGGCGCTGTAAGGCGAATGTGGCACAGCAGGGGCTACATGTTGTACCAAACGGTAGCACCTGCCACTCGTACACCGCAGGGGGCCTTCTTCACTGATGTCGCGCCAAAGAAATCTGAGCAGAGCACGATCTTCTGGGAGGAGGCGAACTTGGTGGAACATGCCTCTGATGTCTCCACTAATTGCAACCGCATGCTCTCGGAATCTTAGCAGAACTCCCAGTAGTGATGCTCCTAATGTCGGCCCAGGCAGTAGATGGTCATTGAGGATCTGCCCTCGATACTGGTAGGAGCAGTTGAATACCAGCCTATTCTTGCCATTATGGCTCACAAGATGGTGAGGAATATACCATTCCT
Source organism: Pimephales promelas (assembly GCF_016745375.1). The sequence continues at coordinate 9,153,160 of NW_024121099.1, read as the reverse complement.
CCCGGCCTTCCTCCGCTGAAACATTCGGTCCACACTTGATGACATAGCCCGCCTTTATAAGTTTCTCCATCTCCACTCTGTAGGCTTCTGCCCGTGCAGGATCTTTAGCCAGTCGCCTCTCGACACTTCGTAGACTGGGCATGACGGCTTCTTTAGTAGCCTGAAAGAGCGGCATGTCTCCCTTGCGTAGCAGCGGGGTAGCGTAACATAGAATGCCATCTACCTCTACCCTGATGGTTTTGGTCTCCAGGATGCGGATGGCCTCTTGGTCCTGTCTTGAGCGAGTAACTAGTTTCTCACTTCTGAATGGGACATCATCGACCTGCCATAATCTCTCAACATGTTTCATCAGCTCGCTCTGGTGGGGTGCTACTGTTGTAAATAGACACTGCCGTGGTTGGGTGAGGTGACAGACTACACTCGCTGGGCCCTGCAGTGTCCAGCCCAGCCTCGTGCAGATGGCAGCAGGCCCTCCTGGAGGTCCTAATCTGACAGGTTCAATGGGAGTGACGAGATGGGGGTGGTCACTCCCAATTAGAAGCAAGGGCTTAACATCCATAAGGGTCTGTATGGGAAGGCCAATGAGGTGCTTGTACGTGTTCCTGAGTTGTTCCATGGGGTAAGTATGTGCAGCTAGTCCAATACAAGCACTGGTGAATGCACCTCTAATCTTGAACTTAGACTTTGGCTTTGACGGCGAGGAAATGGAGAACGACACTGATGCACCACGGAGGGTCCGCACTTCATCTCTGATTGTGCGTAGTGGAAGGTCCTCTTGAATCCCCTGCACACCTAGCTTCTCCGCAGCATCTGGCAACAGCATAGTTCTCTCTGAACCGTCGTCAAGTATGGCATAGGTGTTGATTGATTGGTCACCATAGTGAATGCGGACTTTGACAACTTTCAGAAGAACCCGACTGCCTTCAGTGGGTCTGTCTAAATACAGAACCTCTGTTGTGCCCCTTAAGCCTGGGCTATCCGCTGCCGGTGTTGACGATGCCTCCTTAGGTGACCTCATATTCACCTCATGCAGAACCTGGAGGTGTTTCCCTTGGCAGAGGCTGCATGTATTTTTTAAGTTGCACTGAGCCGCCTGGTGTGGCCGTGCACATCGCCAACACCTCTTGTTCCTTTTTATCCATTCAATCAACTGATCCTTAGTTAGCCTGGATACCTCTGTACACTGGCTGAGGTAGTGTTCCTCGTTATTGCAGAATGGACAGTATGGCTTGCTCTTGTTCTCTTTGAAGGAGCTGCGTGGCACTGGAACCTCAGGTTTCTTAGCTGTGTCCTTCACACCATGGAGGACAGAGGTAGGTTGCTTACCCTTCCTACCCTCTTGACGGAACACTGGCTTCTCCCGCACTCCTCTCACAGCTAACTGTCCTTCAAAGTCCTGGCACCAAGACTCGTACTTCAACCAGTCTGAAAGATTAGTTAAGGTGTGGGTTCTTGTTCCCTGATGATACATGCATCGGCGAAACTCTGCTCTTTGCTCAGATGGCAGCTTGCTCAGCAGACGAGAAACATGTGAGCCACATTGTAGTTCCACTTCACCCTCGTGGCCTAGTGTTCTCAGCATTCCCACGAGTGACTGTATTTGGAGTGCAAACTTCTCAAATGCAGCAAAGTCTCCCCGCTTTATGTCCGGTGAGTCCAGCACAGCAGCAATACGCCTCAGCGCTATCTGATGTGGTTGGCCAAACTTGTCATTCAGGGCAACCATTGTGTCGGAGAAGGGTGTCGGAGAGTTAAGGTAAGCATCTGCTATTAACCTAGCTTCTTCTAGTTGCAGATGATCGACCAACACTTGGTATTTAAACAGCTCAGATGCGTCATGTGGTAGGAGGTTCTCCAATGAGATCTTGAGCCGTGCGAACTCACTTGGGTCCCGACTGGCGAAGTTGGGGATCGTTGGGCGTGGCCCACGGTAACTTGGCTCAGGGATGTTGGAGTTATAACCCTGCGGTGATTTAGAGGGCTGTGCCCATGCCATGCTTGAATGTCGCTGTTGAGGCGTTGGGTTGCAGCCAAGGTCACTCCGTTGACCACCATAAGCTGTAGGGTACTTGGGCTCCGCTGGATGTGGCTGCGGCAGAAACTGAACGGGCTTGAACCAGGGCGGTGGATAACGGGCAGTGTCATCCCATGGCTTTGCAGTAGGAAGGGCCTCACTTGCTGAGTGATAAACTTGTGACTGGCCCACAAACATGCCAAGAGCTGGGGGTGGCAGTGCTTCTTCCTTAGTTCTTGGAACCTCATCTATTCTCCTAATAAGTGAATGTAGCATAGGTCGGTCACCTGGTATAAGTTCGTCAATTACTGGGTCTGGCCATGGTGGTGGTGCAGGCCAATCATCCTCTTCTTCAGCGTTAAGTTCACTTTCTACAAGTGGCTGTGATGACATCACTGTTAACTCTGGCTTTCTGGTATGAAGAGAGGTTGGAGACTGCATGTTGCGGACAGAATCCACTAACTGTCTCATGTCTGCTCGCAGCGCTCTAAGCTCAACTAAGTCTGATGCCATGTGGCGCTGTGTCTGCTGCAGGAGGTGTCTTTCATGACGAATGTCATATAACTCAACTCGGCTGTCATTCTGCGGATGTACTGTATGCAGTGCTGAAGGTAAGGGAGTAGAGTAATTTCGTAGCTGTTCCCTAAACTCTCTCTCTGGAAACCGCTGGGGGGCTAGCTGCTTCTTCTGGCTGTGCTGTTGGCTCTCAGTCCTATAGCCCAGGTCCATCTCCTGAAGAATAGCATCCCGCCTCTGGCGTCGCAGGGGAGAGTCTGGTGGGGAGGTGAGGGACGTCATCCTGGCATTTCCCTCCTGGTGAGAACTCTCTGATTCCTCTCTGTACCTCTGACCGATGTAGCCTCTATAATCAACCTCATAATCTGCATAGCGCACAGGTAGGTGGATATGCCGTCTGGGACGTGCACCAATAGCATCATACTCTGGATGTCGTTCCATCTCTGATGTGAACCCAGTGAATCCGGCTCGAAGGACCATCAATGTAGTGAAGATAATAGTTAGACACTCAGTCTATGTGCTAGTTCTGGATTTATCACCAAGTTCACTCAGGTGTGTCGGCCAGAACACCTCTTAAGGCCAAATGTTCCAGAGTATGAAATAAATAGTGGAGAAATAATTCTTATTCTGTTTCTTTATTCCTCTTTCTTGCAATTCTGTGAGTATTGGTGTGTGTGTGTGTGGTCTCTATAAAGAGAGAAACAAATTACAAATGAATAAATCAAACATAGCTATGCATGCACTCATTCCTCTCTATGCACTAATATACATTACTAAACAAAAGCAAACAATAATCAGCATATAACTATACAGTATATCTCTTAAACTCTAATACTGTAAGAATAATATAAAGATTCAAACACTTATAAAGGATCCTCAAATTTTCCATTATAAGTAAAATTCTAACATCACTTACTTCTTATAATACTCAACCACAAAGTACTGATCAATCCTAACAAATATAAAGGATAAACACATCTAAACACGATATTACTATCTTTAACCTGACGTACTAAATCAGATGAGTCGAAGCTCTAACGTGAAATGTACTAACGCGAATATAATTAGCACCTCAGTCTCAAATCGACTCCTTAAACTCCTAACTCTTATCTACATCAAATAACAGAAATAACTAGTTTAACAAATAATATAATACCACAGTTTTACTTACTTTTTCATTTACGCACACTCTGAGGGAAAGTGCAGCTCACACAACCAACTGACCAACCGACTATCTCAATCGTACTGCATACTAAGTATGTGATGTCAGATAGTATACAAACCAGCGCGCGCCTCAGCCACCGTTATAAGCGCTGAATCAACGGAAGTCAATGTGAAACATAAACCCTAATTTGGTCAACTACACTAAATAATAGCAACACTAAAATAACTTTGGGGCCTTTTCTACATGCACTCCCAAACAAACAACACAAAGAACGTGTGTATCCGTTCCCGTTAGATAGCGTAAGCAGGGAGAAACACACTTCTTAAATGCTGTTCGCTCGCCATAGTCTCATACAAAAAACTTTTGCCTAGCAAATACTAAGGACAGACACAGTGTTTACACTCAGACAGATTCACACATAGCGCTTCTGAAGGCAAACAAGCTGTTGCGCTGATGTTTACGGGGTGCTTTATAGTTTCCTGGTCGATGACGTCACCCCCCTAGGATGTTCCGTCTCTCCATTGGACTGATTCCATACGTGCTTCAGGATGCACAACGCAGGGGCGTTCCCATTGCGGTTACACGCAGCTCGAAGTTCCCTGATAGGGAATGACTTTATTCTCGAAATGTAATGAGTTTATTTTCAAGATTGTTTTTTCACAATTTATCAAAATTTTATGATTTTTTTTTTCTCAAAACACAAAATTTAATTTTCAAGATAGTTTTTTTAATTATTTTTGAATTTATTTCACAAAATTTAATGAATTTATTCTCCAGATTTTATTGAGTTTTTTTTTCTCGAAGCACAAAGACTTTAATCTCGAAATGTTATGAGTTTATTTTCAAGATTGTTTTTCGAATTTTTTCTCGAAATTTTACGAGTTATTTTCTCGAAACACGACTTTATTCTCGAAATGTAATGAGTTTATTTTCAATATTGTTTTTAAACATTTTCTCAAAATTTAACGAGTTTTTCTCAAAACAGCGACTTTATTTGAAGTGATATAATATATCAGTTTAAATGCTTCAATTTGTGCACATATATTATATTATTATAATATGAAAACCAACTGAAGCATTTAAATAGATCTAATAGCTAAATATTTTCAAGAAAAGTGAATTTGCTTACTCTTTAATATTAATCTAACCATGCCTAAAACTCCCCCACACACAAAAACATCGATTTAAACTAATGATGTATTTTGACTTCACGCGGGTGGGTGTGTAATTTTTACTGTTCTGTGTCCATCAACCGTTATTTCCACCACAATAAACAAACCACTCTTCTTTAGACATTATGTCCGCTATTTTGTCCGCACACGGGACTCACTGCCAATCACACTTGCTCACATCATTCTCTTACTATGAAACCTGTAAACTGCATTCACCAGTTTTCACTCTACAGCAGTTGACCAGAGCACTGAAATTATTTCTCACTTAAACTACAATCAAATGGATTTCCACACATATTGCGACGGTCCTCTGCGTGGCATTTTATTATTTTCTGCGCGGCAGCAGCTTCAGAAGTGCACGCGCTCAGAGGGAACTTTAACACACACACACACACACACGTTCAGTTCAGTCGCCCCCCCCCCTTCTCTCTCTCTCTCTCTCTCACACACTTCGACGCGCGCGCCTCTCTCTCTCGCACGCACACACACTCCAGCTTGAGAGAGAGAGGCGCCCGCGTTTTAGAGTGCGTGTGTGCGCGTGTGTGTGTGTGTGTGTGTGTGTGTGTGTGTGTGTGTGTGTGTGTGTGTGAACAATGGAAACAGGAAACATAATCTGTTATTTTGTTCATACAGGACAGCATTCAGACTGCAAACTGTTTACCTATATTTGTGTACACTCGCTATAAAACACAACATCCTCTGTTACATAAGTAATAAATATAGAAATATAATTTGACACAAGAGGTCTACATCTGCCATGTATTTACATTATACAGATGAAGTCTGAAGCAAATTGGGTAAAAATAAAAGGGTGATTTCAAAGCATTTTGAAAGTGACACACTTCCTGCTGCCAGTTGGTGGCGCTATAACTTTGACTCACAATAGTCACATCCATGTGATTGGCCTCTTACAGCGAACACACAGCTGAAGTTTCGTCAAGATTACTTAAAGTATGCTGAAGTTATAACACACTTCCTGTTTCCCATTTCTCGCCATAATTTTATTTTCTCGCCACGGCCAAACCGTTCGAGATATCAAAAATCCCATCGCAAACTTTCAACCTCAATGTCTTGACTTCATGCTGACTGAGTTTCGTCGAATTTTGATCAGAGCTCTAGGAGGAGTATTTCAAATTCCATTGCATGCGTTTTACAAACAACCCTTAATAGACGACTTCCTGTTGGGCTCAGGGTAAATCTTAGAGCGTAAAAGTTGTTTGGCCCGATGAGATCAATGTGTGTACCGAGTTTCATATTATTACATGCAACAAGCGTGTTTGATTTATGGACCAAGTTTTCAGAACCCGTTCAAGGGGGCGCTGTCGAGCCCCCCTGCCACACCCGGGTACCATCTCTGGGTACCACCGGGTACCAAAGTCCAGCAAGATCTTTCTTTATTCAAAACCATAGACCTTTATGTACAGATCATGTATAATAGTATTTACATTGAATCATCTTGAAGATAGTTTCATCATTGACTAACCAAACGCGACGGGCTGTTTGTGTGCCTTTTGTGGGAATTAACAATAACATAAAATAGTATACGCACAATTCAGGATTTGAATCGTCTGATCGACACCCGATCCGGCAAAAATGGCAGTATCGGAGCCGATACTGATCCTCGGATATCGGATCGGCGTAACCCTAACTACAATAATTGTAAACACAAGTAGATGTAGACCTGGATGTACACCTGACCTTTCAGAAGGCTGCTCACGCATACTTTGTGGTTGATATGTGCCCTCGATGCGCACTTTTGCAGAGCCCTCACTGATGCAAGCTCTTCAGCACACTTCTTTTCGACAGTCAGAGCGGGGATTACGTTTTTGCACGTCATGCAGAATAACCCTAAAGCCTGGTGCCACCGGCTTTATATATATATGTATATATATATATATATATATATATATATATATATATATATATATATATATATATATATATATATACGTATATATATATATATATATATATATATAGCTGCGAACAGCGATGAAGGGCCAAAGCCGGCGGTATCGCCACCCTGGGGTTGCGGTGCCACCGGCTTGGGCCCGCAGTCGCTGCTCGCAGCTATATTTCAATTTTTTTTCTAAAAATGTAATGAGTTTAATTTCGCATTATAATTACTTTAATCTCGAGATAGTTTTATTTTTGTATTATTGCTGGGCGCGAATCCTCTTCCATATAAAAGGGACTCTGCTTCAGCGTACACTGATGACTGTTTAAATGTTGAGCAGAAAGCAAGAAACGACAGGAACCAATCAGCTTGTGTCGTGTAGTGAACAATATCATACTTCGTTAAGGACTGACCATCAGCATGCACCTTAATATGAATATATGTATTATAATATGAGTAAACAGAGACAGTACAGCAGATAATCCTGTGGGTGAAGCAGTGAGATGGAACAAACAGATCCTTCCTAAAGATATGAAATACTGTACCAGCTGTGCACTAGCAGCCGAGAGAGAGAGGGAAGTGGCTTTATGGGATGAAAAACGTCACCTTGGATGAAGCATGAATTCCTCAAACAGAAACGCCACATCCGCCATAGGAGACATCAGAGCCACAAACCAACATCTCGTCATATCTGACCCGTTCTGGAGCCTGCAGCAGAAACCGAACACACAGATGTGGGAACCAGGACAGGTCCTTCAGTCTTTTAAAACACATACAAGTATTGAAATCTATTTTGGTGAATTTCTGTACATATAAAAGTTAAAAAAGGCATTGTGGTGTACAGTTGGAAGCTTTGAACTGGGAAAGGCTTGTGGGAGGATTCATTATCTAATTGAAGCTGGTGACCAAAAATCATACTGAAATAAAGAGCTATATTTAGATTCACTATATATTTATTTAATTTGATAATTTTGCAGGTTATGAAAAAATAAGCACCATGAATATTGCAACGACTTTAATGTTGCATAACTTCAGATGGATATATTTTATTATATGTTATGATTTAAACTTAAAGGTGCATTGCGCAACATTTCATGTTAAAAATAGCCGTTTTCTAACCCATACATGCTTAAACAATCGCCTCTATAATCCTGTACAGTGAATTATATAAGAGGGATTCAGGCTCGAATCTGAGACTGGGCGTGACGTCATGCGCGTTCACGCTCGCCTGGCTATGTCTGGCAGGTTCGTGTAGCTATTTACCGCCGTTCTCCGTATCAGAGAAGACAACTCGAGCGACACAACTCTAGTCAGCTTTCCACAAAAGTAGATGATGGATTCAAAGGGGCTGTTTAGCCTACACCTGGTCACTTCATGCGTTTTCTGTGATCAGATGGCTATTCGATCGTAAAAAGACCAGGGTGTAAATGCCCTCCGAAACGCATTCGAGATGGATTTGAATCCGATCGCTCATGAGGACGTGGTCTGGGCCGCATTGCAGACGAAACTGGACAAGTGTAAATGTATCTGGTTGTTGAAACCCAGGGCCGGCGCTCCGCACACGCACATCACGCACTGCGCGTAGGGCACCAAGTGCTTGGGGGGGCACCAAAAAATCTGGGTGGTGAAAAATCATCACAATAGGCTACTAGTATAAATAACAAATACAATATGTATAAAGCATGTTAATATACAAAAGCAATACAAAAGTAATATAGGCCTAGACCAAATTAGTGGAGAAAAAGGTGTGCAGTGGTCTGTTCCTCGCAGTGGTCTGTTCCTCAATCGGTGTCAAATTTGGCAGACACCTGATCGACATCAGACATGGCCTCGAAAGAGTCGGGGGCGGAAAAAAGGAAAAAGAAGAGACAGTGGGATGATACTTGTTTGCAGGTAAGACAATGTTTTAAATAAAAGTGTTAGTTTTGTAGGCACCCTTGCTTCGTGTATGCATGTCCAGAGGGCGTCGCTAGTTGTGTAAATGATCCAGGGCTTTGCCCTGCATGTAGAATTTTTTATTTTAACGGGGGTCCGGGGGTTTCTCCCTGGGATTTTTTTTTTTTTTTACTTGGGCTGTTTAAGATGCAGTTAAAGAAGAAAAGGAAGATCGCTTAGATATGTTTTTTCGTTGTTGTTCTATCGGATAATGCGGTCAAAGGCCCAAGGGCGACATCTATTGGTGAAACTGCAATTAGAAAAAAAAACACAATCTCACTGTTTGTATATTTTCATATGGAGTTGTCAAATTATTAGGGCTGGGAAAAGCGTAATCACATCCAAAATAAAAGTTTCTACATGAGTACTGTGTATAATTATTTTGTATATATAATATACACACATATGCACATATATATTTAAGAAATATTTGCATGTATATACTTGTCACAGTTCGACGTCTTAACCTGTTTGTCCCGTCATCTGCACTACACTTCCCCGGATCCTTTTGTTCCTCTCCCGGACTCACTCCCCAATCAGCCACCTGTTCCTCGTCCTGTCATTATCATTTTCACCTGTGTTCACCTCATTAGTCCTGATTCCTCTGTGTATTTAGTTCTCCCTCCTTCAGTCTGTCTTTGTCGGTCAATGTTGAATGTTACCTGGTGTACCCCGTCTTCCTGCCTGTATTATGGAATTAAATGTATCTTCTTTGTGACTCTGGAGTCCTCCAGTTCCTTTTGCCTGCTCCACACCCGTGACAGATTGACCGACCCCAAAGAAACATGGACGCCGTGACTTTTCTGGGGATCCTTCACCCAATTCGGCGGCCCCGTTTGGTTCTTGTCCCCAGAAAGCCGGCGCTCCACATCAGCCCTGCAAAGCTCGAGCTCTCCTCTCCGCTGGTTCCGTCCAGCCCCGCCGAGCTCGAGCTCTCCTCTCCGCTGGTTCCGTCCAGCCTCGCCGTGCCCGAGCTCTCTTCTCCGCTGGTTCCGTCCAGCCTCGCCGAGCTCTCCTCTCCGCTGGTTTCGTCCAGCCTCGCAGAGCCCGAGCTCTACTCTCCGCTGGTCCCGTCCAGCCTCGCCGAGCCCGAGCTCTACTCTCCGCTGGTTCCGTCCAGCCCCGCCGAGCCCAAGCTCTCCTCTTCGCTGGTTCCGTCCAGCCCCGTCCAGACCGACCAGCCAGAGACCGTCCAGACCGTCCAGCCAGAGACCGTCCAGACCGTCCAGCCAGTGACCACCCAGACCGTCCAGCCAGAGACCGTCCAGCCAGAGACCGTCCAGACCGTCCAGCCCGAGACCGTCCAGCCAGAGACCGTCCAGACCGTCCAGCCAGTGACCGCCCAGACCGTCCAGCCAGTGACCGTCCAGACCGTCCAGCCAGTGACCGTCCAGACCGTCCAGCCAGTGACCGTCCAGACCGTCCAGCCAGAGACCGTCTAGACCGTCCAGCCAGAGACCGTCTAGACCGTCCAGCCAGAGACCGTCCAGCCAGAGACCGTCTAGACCGTCCAGCCAGAGACTGTCCAGCCAGAGACCGTCCAGACCGTCCAGCCAGAGACCGTCCAGACCGTCCAGCCAGTGACCGTCCAGCCAGTGACCGCCCAGACCGTCCAGCCAGAGACCGTCCAGACCGTCCAGCCAGAGACCAGGATCCCACCCAGCCTCCCTCTCCCGCCTCCTCCCACTATTCACCCATCAGCCCTCCTGTCCCATCGCCATCAAGACCCAGCAGGGTTAGCGGATCCCCGGCCTCCGTCTCACACCTCCTCCATCTCGACCCTTCCTCGGCCCCGGTCCCATCGGCTCCCCCGTGGCTTCTACCTCCCTCAGCTCCTCCATGGCCCCTCTGTCCACCAGCTCGTCCAGGCTCCCTCGCCCCTCTGGATTCCCTTCGGTCCCTCATCACCCGTCCTTCACCTCTGGACTTCCATTTGTTTGCCTTGCCCCGTCATTTCACCCCCCCCCCGCTTCAGTTGGATTCTTTACTCCCTCCAGTCACCCATCGGCCCTCACTCCCTCTGTCCTCACCGTGTCCCTCTGTACCCCTGTCATCACTTCAGTCACCAGAGCCTGCGGTGTCCCCATGTTCCCACGTTCCCTCATCAGCTCCTCACGTCATCAGTCCCTCAGCTTCACCCTGGTCTCCTCTCCCATCTGCTCCGCCCCTGTCAGTCGGCCCCCTGGTGTTGTCAGCCCCGCTTCCATCGGCTCCACCAGGGGTCCTCCCTCCATCTGCTCCGCCCTGGTCTCTCCCTCCATCTGCTCCGCCCTGGTCTCGCCCTCCATCTGCTCTGCCCTGGTCTCGCCCTCAGCCTGCTCTGCCCTGGCCACGCCCTCATCCTGCTCCGCCCTGGTCTCGCCTTCATCCTGCTCCGCCCTGGTCTCGCCCTCAGCCTGCTCCGCCCTGGCCACGCCCTCATCCTGCTCCGCCCTGGCCTCGCCCTCAGGCTGCTCCGCCCTGGCCTCGCCCTCATCCTGCTCTGCCCTGGGGGAGCTTCCTCCTCCTGACCACGCCCTCCACAGCCTCCAGGGCGCCCCCTCCCCCGTCACAGTTCGTCGTCTTCACCTGTTTGTCCCGTCATCTGCACTACACTTCCCCGGATCCTTTTGTTCCTCTCCCGGACTCACTCCCCAATCAGCCACCTGTTCCTCGTCCTGTCATTATCATTTTCACCTGTGTTCACCTCATTAGTCCTGATTCCTCTGTGTATTTAGTTCTCCCTCCTTCAGTCTGTCTTTGTCGGTCAATGTTGAATGTTACCCGGTGTACCCCGTCTTCCTGCCTGTATTATGAAATTAAATGTATCTTCTTTGTGACTCTGGAGTCCTCCAGTTCCTTCTGCCTGCTCCACACCCGTGACAATACTGTATATATAGATAATTTATATTATATATATATATACAGTGTATATATATATATATATATATATATATATATATATATATATATATATATAAAAATTAAAATATTTTATATATAAATAACAAATATTTCTTAAATACATATACAAAATAATTATACACAGTACACACACATAGGCCTATATCATTAATGTAGACACAAACTTTTATTTTGGATGCGATTAATCGTGATTCATCTTTTCCCAGCCCTACAAATTATGTACAGAATTATTATACTGTGCCTCATCAGACCTCTTTTAAAGGTAGAATAGAGTTTTGAATTTTAAATGTTCCAGTGACACATAGGCCTATATTATATAAAAGACTAATGTGTGCAATATTTTTGTATGATGGTTATTGATTCAGTAGAATCCCTGAATATTTTGTCTTGTATTTCTGAATGCAGGGTCAATGCTAAAATACATGCAAGAAGCAACTCAAGGCCAGGAGGAAGAACCATCAACCAGCAGTTGTAGCCAGTTCCAAAAATGTGTTTTTAGTAATTGTGGTGGTTTTTGGTATTTATAATTTTAACCTTTTTATTATTTATTTCTTTTCATATTTGGTGCCATTGTTAATGTAAATGTATTTATTTGCAGCAGTTATTTTGGAAGTAAAGAGAACCTAACTAAGAAATTCTGAATGGTTGTTATTCCTTGGGTGAGTGGGTGGTTGGGGGGGGGGGGTTGTTAAGGGGGCACCACCAAGCATTTGTGCTTGGGGCACCCAAATGGCTAGCGCCGGCCCTGTTGAAACCAGGCTATAAGGCATGTTATTTTAGTCATATATGACCTCAGATGAGCAGCTGAGCTGAGCCCCTTCATCAAGCCAGCACGCCGCAATCTATCGTAAATCAAAATGAAAGTAAGTCGCAGACGCTTAACACTACCATCCTCATTAAAAGTAAAGAAATGAAATGATCTTACCAGGCCTGTTGCCGATCTCTCTTATTGCTGTCTTTGCTGATTTTGAAATTAGCCGATGATCAATAAAATGCAGCTCATATCTGTTGCTTTCGGTGACGTGCACTTCATTAAATCTGTATATGGCACGGAAAGAGACCGGCTTGTAGTTCATTACAAACCCCAACGCAAACTCCATGTGAGACAAAGAAAATAAAACTTCTGTCTGTCCAGTGCCAGGCGTCGGAATAAGATGAGTCAACATCGGGAAGGCTTTCAACAAACGGAGAGATCTCCGGTCTGCTCTAGGGCTCAAACGGGTCCTGTATACAAAGTGATAACTGAAAGTGTTTCCATAATAATTCAATCATAAGTGGATACAGTAAGCACATGGAGATAGATGGAAACAAAAACCGAAGTTTTCTACTACCCCCGTTTCCCCCTCTCACACACATAAGTGTGTAATTTACTCGAATGCCTTTCCTTTCATATACTTTAAATGACTTGCAGAGTTATTACTGTGTTACCTCATTATGACTGTAACAAAAGATGTGTGCCGCACAGATGCGGCTGATGCTCCTTTGGTTATGAACAGCTCGTGCAAACGTGTGTGTTTGTTCCTCCATGAACGCGCACAGCTCTGGTTGCAGTTACGCTTGTCGCCAGAGGGGGCGTAGTTCTGCAAAAACTCAGATACTTGCGTTTAGCTCCTTTAAAAATCAAAAATTTTCATCAATGGAAATCATCTCAGGTTACGACTGTAACCTATGTTCCCTGAGAACAGGGAAGGAGACACTGCGTCAAGCGCTATGGGGAAACACCTCAGTGTGACTGATAACTGAAACACTGTAGAATCACGACAATCCTATTGGCCGGCGTCAGCCATGACGTCATGCTCTAATGCGACCAGGAAGTATAAGAGGAGTGCCTAGACAACATGTCATCCACTTCTTCGTCTGAAGGGACTGTAAAAGCAGACCAGCGCCATGGCGACGAGACGCAGTGTCTTGTTCCCTGTTCTCAGGGAACATAGGTTACAGTCGTAATCTAAAACGTTCCTTTTCGAAGGGAACTTCGAACTGCGTCAAGCGCTATGGGGAACGAGATACCCACGCTGCCATGCTGAGGGGATGCTTCAGCAACTATGGCTACAAGCAAAAACACATTAACGCAAAGTTAAAGCCCCTTACTGCTTAGCCACTTACTGCTTAGACGCTTAGACGTCAATCTACAGAGGGGGGTCCCTTTAAAGGAGTATAGCCCGGAGCCTATGGGCCCTAGCCTGCTACTTTCGGAGGGACAGTGTCCACCCCCACGCCAGGGAGACTATCATGCTCAACGCTGAAGCCAACGACCTGTCTTGGGTTACATTACTCAACCACAGTCTCTAGCCAGAGACGATAGCTCCTTCATGGTGCTATGGGAAGCGGAGGCCTCAGCAGGATGACTCTGAGGTTAGAGGAGGCCTGCCATACTTACACCACTGTGGTCTAGAGCTTTTTCCTCATAGGTTGAATAAAGCTATGATGCAGCACCCAGGTAGTAAGGGACTAACACTCTCTGTTAGAAAGAAAACTGTCAATCCTCCCTCGAGAAAAAAGACAGACGAGAACGGAGCGCTCTCATTGAGAAAAATGTCGCGATCGGCGCACTCTATCCCCTCGAGAACAGAGCGCGCGTGCTCTTCACCCAGACAAAGCCACAAAGGTAGCGAGTGCCACCAGGTGTGAGAAACCTCTCACACGGGTCGGCACGCTTCCCTTGTTTGCCATAGTTTCGTTTTACTCACAGTGTCAGTGAAACAGTCCCTGAAGACGAAAAGAGGATGACATGTTGTCTAGGCACTCCTCTTATACTTCCTGGTCGCGCTAGAGCATGACGTCATGGCTGACGCCGGCCAATAGGATTGTCGTGATTCTACAGTGTTTCAGTCATCAGTCACGCTGAGGCGTTTCCCCATAGCGCTTGACGCAGTTCGAAGTTCCCTTCGAAAGGGAACTCAGATTCAATAATTCATCACAATCTTCACAAATTCATGGAAATTTAAGTACACACACACACACACACGCACACTAGCCTATGTATTTGTATATAACTGTATTTGTACTATATGTACACACACACAGTACAAATAAAGTTAAATTTAGTAGTATGTGTATATTTATATATGAATTTGTGAAGATGAATTATTGAATCTGAGATTTCCGTTGATTGAAATTAGAGTGACCAACAGTCCTGTTTTCCTAGGACATGTCCTGTTTTCAAGTCCTGTCCTGGCTGATTTTTATAAAGTGATGAAAATGTCCTGGTTTTCAAAAAACTGCTGGGAAAAACCAGCTCTACAGCAAAATATAGATCTGGGCAAACAAGGAGGATGAGGAAAAAAACAGGATAAAGAGGAAGAAAAATATACTTTGTTAGTTCGTTTTTGTAAGTTTGTGAGAGCTGGAGGTATTTTTAGTTTTTTTATTATTTATATATTTATTTTTCTAATTTGTGTGTTGTAATATATCTGTATCTATCCATACAGAGGAGGCTTAGCCTACTTAAAGTAAACTTGAGTAAACTTTAACTATCATTAGAGTATCTGTTTGCCAGGCCGATCGAGTGTCCTGGTTTTTGGTAATCAAAATATGGTCACCCTAATGAAAATGTTATACATTACAATGTTATACAAATGTTATACACATACAAGTTATATATGTATGTGTGTGTGTGTGTATATAATCTCCAGATTGTTGTGACATACACCAGCGCTGTCTCGAGATCAGACGTGTGTCGTGAGCAGGGATGATACGACATCGGTCTCGTTTAGTCTCAGTCGTGCGAGACGCTTCAGGAAGTGTGGCGAATGTTTCGTCATTTGTCATTTTAAGTCCCTCAAACCTTTTCTGCATGCTTAGCATTTAAACACTTTCTGTTTATGCTTTCTTTCCTTATTCATTCTTTTATTTACTGACGTGCTTGAGGAGAAGTGGGGGAAAAAATGCATTTATTTCTCAAATGCTGAAATGAGATAAGATCTTTTATCTCAGAGGCAGAGAACGTGACGGGGAAGCTGTTATGATGGAAACAGAACCAAGTGTTTCCACTAATATAAATGCATTGGTGTCGAGGCTTTGGTTTATTGTGTTCTCCGCTGGATCTGTTTATCAGAGCAATTCTTCTCACAGCTTCGGTTTCGTGTGGCTGAATATAGCAGATGTTTCAGATTTATTTATTCATCGGATTCAGAAACTTCATGATCACTTAATTTAGCAAATTATCATTCTGTTGAGGTGCATTGAAAGTCATGTTTGTTTCTCTGCACTCTTAGAACATTTATAAAAGAACCTTCATATGTAGAACTTTTTTTATGAATTAAATAGTGCATAAATATACTTTATCACTCGAAAAAAAAAGAAAAAAAAACATTTTATGCAATGATTTAAGAAATATCTCCTTATATGCTTTGTGCCATAAAGGTTCTTTTAAACTGAGTTAAGAACCCTAGAGTTCTATTTAGTCTATTTAGGCAAGTGTCTAACGCTGTAAACATCTTCCTGTTCAACTTCAAAGTTAATTTCCTTGTAAATTATCACAAAAGTGTCTGCGTTGTTCTCGTTCACATGCAAATTAAACACATTTGCAAGATGGTCTCGCTTTATTTTTCTCTTTCAAACTCTGTTTTCTCTCTCTCTCTCTCTCTCTCTCTCTCTCTCTCTCTCTCTATGGGAAGGATGTGAGCTGGGCGGTGATAGCATGTACTCTATTGAGGAAAGCAGGGAATATGGGATTAGCTCATCACCTGTTCCTGATGGATATAAAAAAGTTGGATCTAGGAGGATTGACATGTTTCATAGATCAGTTTTACAAGCATGGACACTTGTCAAGATTTCTCGGGAGTCAAACAATGCCCATGGTTTGTGGCAGAGAGAAGAACCGCTGCTTTTTAACTCTGCATTGAATCTGGACATTTTCAAAGACATTTCATTCACAAAAATCGGACACTTAATACCTGAAGGTGAATGGATATCAGCTGAGACTTTTGCTGGAAAAATGGGAATGAGATCAGTTTGAGTGGCAATGAAAATTTTGGCTCAGATAATTGAGTCTTTGCCACAGAATTATAGACTTTCCTTAGAAACTGATAATGGAGAGCTGAACATTTGTGACTTCCCAGAATTAAAGGGCACCTATTATGCCCCCTTTTTAGAAGATGTAATATTGGTCTCGGGTGTCCCCAGAATGTATTTGTTAAGTTTCAGCTCAAAATACCCCACAGTTAATTTATTATAACCATTTGAAAATGTCATTTTTGGGCCTGCTTAAAAATGAGCTGTTTTGAGGCCTGCCACCTTAAATGCAAATGAGCTGCATATCCCCACCCTGCCTTTGGATGAGGGCTTAACTTGATACCGGCAGTCGGTCTAAGCAGAAGGGCTAAGAGAGTGAGAGACGCGCTGTTTTGAATGTCATTCAGCGTACGTTTGAATCGGAATATAAAAATAGCACGAAGAGAGTACGTCTCGGTATGGTTATTTGATACATTTATGTACATATAGAGTTGTAATCGCATCGCCTTTCCAAGTATGGGTGTGCAACACACACGCACACACAGACACACAAACACTAACGCTGGCCCAATATTTTGAAACTACATACACATTCTGTGATAAAGTTTGCTACGTACAAGCGAAATTACATTTATGCGAGGGACCTGTGGCGTCATGTTTACTTGTCATACAGGTGCTTCTGTGGCAAATGTGAGGAGATGGCTAACTTACAGAACAACAACATATATGCAGTTTTTAATACAATATCTTTACAAATATATATATATTTATAAACGTGTGGTTACACACTATACAAACAAGGTTTAAATTATATGAACAGACATCCTACGATGACGATGACAACTTTAGATGCATTTGACATCGACTGAAAAGACTATTTGCTCAAAAACCATAAATTAATTGTTGTGTTACTGGAGGTGTCGTTGGATCGCAAACAGTAGATGACGATCCACAGTTGAGGATTAACTTTTAAGCCACAACAACAGGATTAACCCACGAGTCCACAACAGAACATTTATGTTTCCAAGAGACATTACCGGCTGTCATTGAAACAATGGAGGATGGTGTACAGATCACCGAGGGCGGGGTCTATGCCACAACCACACTCTCAATCAAACCCCTTTCTCACTTCTACGTCACAAAGCGCTGAATCTTAGAACAGCTCGTTCTGAGACAGTACATATGATTTATTGGGATTGTAAAAAAAAAAAAAACACTGGTGGATTTTTATCATTCTAGGGTGGTTTTGCTCACACACTGCCAACACACATTTATGTTCAAACACCATGTAAAAGTGAATTTTCCATAATAGGTGCCCTTTAAACATTGCAACGGAGACTGAAAGCTGGGAAGAAACTGAGGGTGGAATTGTATCTTTTAAGACACCTCAGATAGGAGTTTTCAGCAATGCAGGAAAAAAGGTGCTGTACACATTGTGTGTGTGAAGATATATACTGCATCTTAATTCTCTTACAAACGTAAAAGAGTCTAAATGGCAAGAGGTGTTTGGACTAGGTGTTTCCCCCAAGGGCAGCTGGAGGACCTTGTACAAACCTCCTATTGAAAAACGATCTGGAGATCTTCAATGGAGGATAGTGCATGGTATAATAGCCAAGAACAGACACAGAGCACGTCTTGATCCACAGGTGAGTGAGGGATGCCCTTTCTGTGGGATATCAGAAACTGTCTTTCATTTGTTTTTGGATTGTATTAGATTACAACTGTTGTTTCCAATAATTGATGGGTGGTGTCAGACCCTGGGAGAAGTTTACTCACCTGTGTATTTCATATATGGACCTAAGTATAAAAAGAGTAAAAAGGAGTCCCATGTCTTAGTGAATTTTTTACTTGGACAAGTTAACCAGTTAACCTTCGGGCAACCGACGGCGCTCTGAAGCCCTCCCCCCCCCACTAGTTTAATGTTTATGAATGGATTTAACATGAAAGAAGATCATTAATCTTGGCAAACTATATATAATTTTAAAGGTCTAAGCCTCGGGCATCGATGTCAGTGCACTGTTTTTCGATGGAAAGCTTATAACAAATGTATTTCTTGCATTTAGGTAAGCAGTACACATAAGAACGCACGTAAACAAAAACGGAGTACTCACCATTATTTTGTAATAACGAGCCAGACACGCATCCACTGTTAAAAATTCCAGATTGAATGGAAAGCTGAGGGTCCACTGAATAACATCCCATAGAGCATTTTTTGTCCAAAGAAAAAATAATGTTGTAATATCCATGGTAATTCCTTTGTTTACATCGCGTTTCTTCAGGGTGAATATCATGCGGTTTTGTTATGCAATAAAATAGTCCATAGAAAACAGACTCCCGGTAGCAGACCCTTATATGGGTGTGTTGCTTAGAGTGTAATGAACAAATTACGACCGCGCACACACACACAAATACAAAGATAAGCGATATCTAGTTCAAAATATGCAAACACTGCAGTCCGTTTTTTTGACGTCATGATATGCACATCATATCATTCTGTCTTTATAACGAAAGCCAATAAAAGAAACGACATGATATGACTGGTAAAACATGTAGCCAACCAGTGCACGATTCCAACGTTGCCCGGGAAGTTTGAATTTCTCACACGAACATATGTTTTTATTTGCTCTCCGTCCGGTAGAGGAGCTAAACTTCAGGCTCTGCAGAGCCACACCCACCGCGGTCATGTTTTGACAGGCCTGCTATAGCTAAGAGCTAAGATAACAAGCTAAGAGGTAGCTAGTCAACAAACATCTGTTCGTGCAGACATGCAGACTGTCATAAAATAATTTGTCAAAAGAAGTATTTTTCTGCTGAAGTAGTTATTCGAGATCACTCGAAGATGGATTATGTCGACATTGATGAGAAGATGAGTGATGAGAAGATCGTGACGACGGTGATAATTATGCTTGAGGGCGGAAAAGATTATCCAATTTTCGGTGAGTTGCTTTATACATAACTTATGTAACATGCACACATTATACGTATGTGTGTCTGTGTGTGTGTGGGTGGGTGAGAGAGAGAGAGAGAGAGAGAGAGAGAGTGTGTGTTTGGTTTCCAGTTGTTTCATACGGAAAATGCATTGTGTAAAGTTGTGTCTGAAAAGATTATGCGTTACTTTATATGCATTTATTTATTTGTATATATGTATTTATATGCTTTGGACGGTTATGCAGTTGTTTGCCGTTTTTTTCTGGCACATGTGGTGTGCTATCTGAAGGATGGAGGGGCTGGACACCTGTGCAATATACATTTTTTCCTAGCACACATACTGTATATTTTTACAGTCTAATATACATAATATTTATAGTACAAATGCAAATATTTGTACTGTAAATATGATGTATGTTGTACTGTAAATGTATATATATATATATATATATTGTTGTTGTTGTTGTTGTTTTTTTTTTGTTTTTGTTTTTGCAGAAATTGGTGGGAAGAATTGCAGAAAATATGTGCTATATAGGAAGGAGTTGTATGCTTTCAAAATGCCACATTCCTGTCTGATGGCCGGCCATCAGTGTGATTGTTGGTTCTTTGTCTGGTCATCCATATGAATGCTGTCTATATCACTGCCCATTGATTGTTGATTGAATGGATGAGCTTTAGTACGAATGCTGTGTAAACGACTGCCCATCAGTTTGATTGTTGAATGAATGGCCAGCTATATAGAAACTAAACAGAATTATTTACTTGACATGCAGTGCTAATTATCTTTCCATTCTTTCCCATGCAACAGCCATCAAGTTGAATCTTCAGATGAAGAATGGCATCCAAGCACCAGCCAGAGATGCAAGCTCTCAGTTTCTTCACTATTCTTCACTTTTTCCATACTTTTCAGAACATTGCAATTCACAAGAGGATGGTGGCATCAAAAGCTAGGAATGGACTAAAGCAATATATGAAGGCCAAGCCAACAAAGTACAGTATTTATATCACTTGTATTTTCTATTGCAAAGAACCTCAGTTATTTATTTTTTATATTTCATAATATTTTACTTATGTATTTTACATATATATTTTTTTTGTTCTGTTGTGCAAATAAATCACTTGCATAAAGTCTAATGGTTGTGTGTATTATTTTATAATTGCATTATTTTATGAATTGACTGAAATAGCTTGCAGTGCCCTGCATAACATTTGGTCATTAGGTTGCTTTTTGATGTATCCAAGGAGGTTTCTTGGTACCTGGACATAGTCTTGGAAAAAATACTGTAGGAATCTCATTTTTCATAATATCTTCCTCAAATTTGAAATATAAACTGATGAGACGTATGTCTTTCAATCAATTACCTAACTGGATTCCTACAGGTTTGTTTTCATTTATTTTTACATGAAATTGTAAAATATTACATGCAGTATAAATTATCTTCAAGACACTTTAAATTCTATAACTTTTTGTCTGTGTAAGTTTTTTCAACTTTAACAGTTGGGTAATACACTCTAAAGTGTCTTCTTTTTAAACATGTCTAAATTGTGCATGTAGTGCAAATAGTTGAGCAACTGCAAATATTTTAGTTTGGGAATGTTATTTCTGGGGATGTGCCTCAGGCAGGGGGAGGGAGAAAGGGAACTGACATAGTCTTGGAAAAAAGTTTGCAGGAACCCCATTGTTCATTATATCTTCCTCAAATTTGAAATATAAACTGATGAGACTTGTTGCTTTCAATCCTTTATCTATCTGAATTACTCCAGGTCTATTTTTATATATTTGTACATGAAATACTAAAACATTTTTGTGGCGCACATTATTTTTGAGGCACTTTTAACTTTTATAACTTTTTTTCTGTTTGAGCATTATCAAATCTGATTGATTGTTAGTAAAGTCCCAACTGTCTTCTTTCCAAAGATACCTTAATTGTGCCTGTGGTACACTGTTCTCAGGAGCTGTATTTATTGTTATCCAGGCATGTCATTTTCAGCTGTGAGCCCCCTTGTGGAGCTGAAGGTTAACAGGTTAAAATGGCAGCCCATTCTCACCCCCAAGGCGTCACCTAACTGCCTTGGGAAGCATTTGACCATGCTTCAATATCTGACGCTTTAGGTGCCCTTTAGCGTCAGTTAGATGGTGCCCTTTAGCGTCAGTTAGATGACGCCCTAGGATCGCGTGTACCCTACCCCCACCTCAGACCTAAACCTAACCGCGTCCTCTAACTGACACTTTCCTTTAGCATCAGTTAGATGACGCCATCGCGTCATGTAAGTGATATTTTAAAACATCAAATATTGAAGCATGGTCAAAGGTGATGCCGTGGGGTGAGAATGCGTTGAAAATGGCTATTTGGATGTCACGTAAAGAAAAACTGAGTGGTAATGAGTCCTGTGATGTTGAATCAGTCCTAAAGGGCTTAATAAGGTCACGATTAAAAATTGAGTACACATATTACAAATTGGTCAATGACCCTGAAGCTTTTAAATCTAAATGGGGTGTGAACCAGTGTATTTGTGACGTAGATTACAATTTAATCATTTTTTTAAAATGTGTTGTTTTTTTTTTTGTTTTTTTGTTTTTTTTTTTGGGGGGGGGGGGGGGTGATTTTTGTGATGTCTTGAAATATGATATTTCACTGTATGTCACGGATCCATCAGCGTCAGCACCAGACACCTTCACTCCGCCCACTCGTTCCAGCTCCCCAGCATACTAACCACTGTCACCTGCCCGCATCAATCACCGTCCCAATCATCCTCCCTTTATAAACTCACTCCTCACAGTCACTCACCGTCTGGTCTCGTCGACACCACGACTACAGACTCCCGCTACACTTCTATTGGCATAAGGATTACTTACCCGTCTCTTCAGGCCTCTGCCGCTCCCCTTCCGCTCCTGGTCCCCGGTCTTCTCCTGGTCATCCGTCCTCAGCCTCTGCTCGTCCGTCATCCATCCCTGCTCAAGATAAGAGACTCCATATCAGACTGTTCTCTCACATACTCACCCGCTCTTTGTCCATACCACCTGTCTCAATAAACCTGGTTTATACTCATTCATCTGTGTCTTTCTAGTCTGTGACACTGTATTTATGATTGGAATGATAAGGGAAGGAAAGGAAGGAATAAAACAAGATATATTTTTTCTAGAATAAAGTGATTGTTAAAGTCTCTCTCTCTCTCTCTCTCTCTCTCTCTCTCTCTCTCTCTCTCTCCTTGCATCTATTCAAATACGTGTCAGTTCTACATTTATATCCAGCATCTGTCTTCTTTATGTGATCAAATGAGGGAGGAGATGCTGTCAGAATAACACACACACACACACACACACACACACACACACACACTGTGGGGACTCTAGACATAATGGTTTTTATACTGTACTCTGTATATTCTGTCCCCTTACACTAACCCGACCACTAAACCCCCACACACACACTGGGTGCTTCTCATTTCTTATTTGTGCATCCTCGTTTCCTTTCCTTGCTTCCTTTCCTTGCGTCTCAGCTCCACCCCCTGTAGGACGCGAGGGAAGGAAGCGAGGAAAGGAAAGGAGGACAGAGGAATCGAATAAAAGCTTTTTTTATATACATTGGAATACTTGATCACTCGAGCGTCACTCCACAGTGTCATCAGCAGTGCTAAAAGGACATATACACTATGTCACAACACAACCAAATACACAAAACGCGCTGCAAAACCTCACAACACAACCAAATACAGAAACGCTGCAAGTAACACAGACCACAACGGAAATGTTTCCGGGGAACCAAATTAGTGACGTACCCGACTGGGACTTGCTTAATGCTCGTGAGCTTCCCTATGCCCTACTCCCTTCAAAGGGCAGATGGCAAAGCTCTTCAAGTGGGAATTTGGCGTGAGGATGACCACTAGTGTGTCATTTATGTAGCCGTTTGGAACTTGATGAAGGGAGCAACAACAGACAACGTAATGTAATTATTTTTACCTAGGATGTTCCTATGACAACGCAGCACTATGTCCATCAGCTGTATAGCTGTTCTGACGACAGAAATATAATGATTAACATAATGGTTGCAAATAAATTATTCATTTTTTTATTTTTACTTTATAAAAATCTGTTAAAATATCCATTTTATATATCTGTATGTCAGTGCCATACATTACCTAACATTTTTAGGAAACTTTTCTTATGAAAATTTAAACATAAAATGAAACTATTTGTATAGTGTAACTGATGTATAGATTAATATCTTGCCTTCATGTTCTTCTAGATCTTTTTTTATTTAGTTTAGTTTTCAGATCATTGTTCTTTTCTCATTTGTATTGTGATGACATTGAACATTGTTAACACATGTTGTATATTGTACACAAGTTGTATGTCATAATAATTTGGAGTCTCTGTGTTTTGCGGGGGGAAAAGTCAAAACAAATTAAATAAATTAAAGTAGAATTTTGAGTAAGCAAGGAGTATACACTGACTATAAAAAAATATAATATTATAATATTATTTATATATACAATATTATTTTAATAGTATAGTTTATTTTAAAAAAAAATATAGGCTTTGACTTCTTGTCAATAAAGGTTTTTTGCTGTAAGCACGTCCTGTGTATGCTATAAACACGTCCCAGTCGGGTCCGTCACTTATTTGGTTCCCCGGAAACATTTCCGTTGTGGACCGTGTTACTTGCAGCGCGTTTCTGTATTTGGTTGTGTTGTGAACTTTTACAGCGCGTTTCTGTATTTGGTTGTGTTGGGAGTAGCTACTTGGAGCACACGTGTCTTGTGGAACTGATGAAGATGTTTTTCTTAATTTGCGGATGTTTTTTGTATTTGCATGCGTTTTTATATCTGCACACGTTTTTTTGTATTTGCATGCGTCTTCATCAGGTTGCAGCACGGTGAGCTCTCTCGGCCACCGTACTAACCCAACCCCTAAACCTACCCAACACACACACACACACACTCACTAATCCGACTCCTAAACCTACCCAACACATACACACACACTAACCCGACCCCTAAACCCCCCCACACACACTCACACATTAAGCCGACCCCTACACCTACCCAACACACACACACTAACCCGACCCCTAAACCTACCCATCACACACACACACACACACACACACACACACTACCTCAACCCCTAAACCTACCCAACACACACACACACACACACACACACACACACACACACACACACACACACACACACACACACATTTAAGAGCAAACTGCCTTTGAAAAGCCTATGAGGATTTTTCCACCTAAAAATATGATCAATAATGAATAATTTCCCATCTTTATTTTTTTTTTACACTATTTTGTGTGAGGTATTTATGTTAAATTCCTTTCTTCTATATGTTTTTTACAGCAGTAAACCAATGGTGTGATTCTTCATTTATGCACTGGACTTTCGTTAAATATTAGTTTGTTTGATGGGCATGATTAGATCCATAGTAGAAATCTGTAACTTTTTTTTTTTTCTTTCTTTTTTTTTCGCAAAATTTACATTTAGAAAAACCCAAAACGGCCTCGCGCGCATGTGAGAAACCCAAACACCTGATGCACTTACTGTGAGGGTCGTCGCTTGCGATGAAGCGAGCACATGGCGGAGAGAAAAGTCGATACTCCATTGCAGCTTCACTGGAAGGAGAACAGAGTTCCACTTGTGCAGTCGCTGAAGTGCAAGAATCCGAATAATCCATTATACAGGCTTAGAAAAACCGAGACGAAGGACGATGTGATCGCTTCGTGAAGGCAGAGAAATCTGAGGGGAAGATGGCGCACGCGCGTATATGATTATGCGGTCGTAATTGCGTCGGGGCGGGGCCAGATTGCGCGAGCGCCATCAGCCAATGAATTGGCGTGATTCTATTGGGCTTCAGACAATCGGCATATTCAGAGAATATCCCACTGCGCTATGCGCAACGTTGAGTGAACCTATGAAAGAGAACTATCTATCTCTAACTATCTATAACTTTTTTCATCAAATAACGTAGCTTTGGTGAGCACAGAAGACTCACACACATATCGTGTGCATTACTGTTAACACTTAAACATAAATTCGAGAGATTAGTGTATTCACAATGAACATTTTCAATGTATTTTAAATACCCGAATTATGCACTTTAACCGCAAAAACAAATGTTGAATGTTGGAGACATAATGCACAATAATACAAGGACACATTTTCAAAAACACAAGAATTCTATTGATTTACGAACTAGCTCTCTCTCTCTCTCTCTCTCTCTCTCTCTCTCTCTCTCTCTCTCTCTCTCTCTCTCTCTCTCTCTCTCTCTCTCTCTCTCTCTCTCTATCTCTCTCTATAAAGCGTCACTCATTCCAGCAGGCAATAAAAGAGGAAACACTATACAAACGGCTGTATACCTACCAGGCCTTCAGGACACCAGAAAACCTCCAGTGTGTGTGTGTGTGGAGGGGTCATGGGTAAGTTTAGGGGTCGGTTTTGTGTGTGTGTGTGTGTGTGTGTGTGTGTGTGTGTGTGTGTGTGTGTGTGTGTGTGTGTGTGTGTGTGTGTGTGTGTGTGTGTGTGTGTGTGTGTGTGCGTGTGTGTGTGTGTGTGTGTGTCGGTTTTGTGTGTGTGTGTGTGTGTGTGTGTGTGTGATGGGTAGGTTAGGGGTCGGTTTAGTGTGTGTGATTATAGATTTAGGGGTCGGGTTAGTGTGTGTGTGTGTGTGTGTGTGTGTATTGTGTTTCATGTCAGTGATTTGTGTCTAGAATATATGCCAGACTCATAGTAGTCAAGTTTCTGTCCGGTAAATCACAGCCACAGCTGGAGCTTTAATCCTGCTCGAAAAGAAACCTCACAAAACATGAAGAAATAACTTATAATAACAACTGTCCTTCGGGCCACAGATGAACCGATGCTCTGAGAATCAAAACAAAAGACACTTCTGAAACGTGTGGGGTTTGTTTACTTGACATTAAGTTTTATAATATAGTGGGATGGAATATTTGAAGATAATGTTTGAGTTTTTGCTTGTCGGATTGTGCTAAATAAGCTTTATTAAGCCTACTAAAAACTTTGAAATGTGCACAGCAGTCAGTCATCAATATATACCGGATTAATTCCTCAGCTCTGTGGAGATTTGACAGGCACTGAGAGCTCTTCACACACACACACACACACACACACACACACACACACACACACGGTCATGACCTTTCAATGCCTTCAGAAACATTTTTGTCATCACTCTTTGATGAATGACATCAGGCACATGAAAAGTGGGAAGAGAAGACGAGAGTGAAATGTAACTCCATCTGCAGAATTTAAGCAGCTTTTATGAGGTCAGTGTTTTTTTATTATCATCTGTCTGTCTGATTAACTAAGTTTTCTTTAAGTATGTTAAAAAGGAGACGTGATGGGGCAAATGGTGAAGAAAAAGAATTGCATTCCACAAAAGCACTGGATTTCTTCCTCTAACCTTGCAGATTTTCCCGGGAATATGCAAAATTATGATGTTTGAGCGACTTTTAAAGGATTATTTCACTTCAGAATTAAAAAATGTCCTGAAATTAGGAAAAGACATGAAGGTTTTTGAGGAAATCATCGTTTCTCTGTGCTGTTGTGCTATGCTTTTATTTTACAATTAAAACTATCTTTTAAATGATACTGTTATGGTTTTAGTTATTATACTTGTTTTATGGAAGCTTGTTTCCGCCACAGAATGAAAAATAAAAAAAAGTAATTGCAACTTTTTATCACACAATACTGAATTGTTTTCTCGGAATTGTGAGATATAAAGCCAGAATTGCCAGATATAAAGTCTGAATTGTTTGATATAAAGTTGCAATTGCACGTAATAAAGTTAGAAATACATGATATAAAGTCAAAATTGTGTGTTGTAAAGATAGAAACTATTCTGATGGGAAAAAAAATAGTATTTTTTTTCTCTTATTGGCCTGCTAACTCGCAATTGCGAGTTTATATCTTACAATTCTGAGAAAAGATTTCAGAATTTTGAGATATAATTTCACATGTGTTATAAAGTCAGAATTGCGAGATATAAAGTCACAATTTTGAGAAGTAATGTCGCAATTTTGAGAAATAAAGTCCCAATTGGGAGATGTATACAATTGTGATTAAAAAGTCTCAATACTCTTTTTTTTCTCGTAATTTCAACTTCAATTTTTCAGAATTGCCACTTTATTTCTCAAAATTGCGACTTTATTTCTCAGAATTGCGACTTTATTTCTCGCAATTGAGACTATTTTTCAGAACTGTGACTTTATATCTCGCAATTGCAACTTTATTTCTCGCAATTGAGACTATTTTTCAGAACTGTGACTTTATATCTCGCAATTGCGACTTTATTCCTCAGAATTGCGACTTTATATCTCGCAATTGCGACTTTATTTCTCAGAATTGCAACTTTATATTTCACACTTGTTACTATTTCTCAGAATTGCGACTTTATATCTCGCAATTGCGACTTTATTTCTCAGAATTGCGACTTTATTTCGCGTAATTGCGACTTTATTTCTCAGAATTGCAATTTTATATCTTGCAATTGTGACTATTGCGACTTTAAATCTAGTATTTGTGACTTTCTTAAAATTGTGACTATTTCTCGCTATTGTGAGGTAAAAAGTTGCAATTATTATTATTATTATTATTTTTAATTCAGTGGCTAATTAAGAACTAATTAAGAACTAATTAATAATCAGAACTAATTAAGTAGTTCTTAAACTAGAAATTATTTTATTGAACAAAATGTCTCCAGAAAAGTTAAAAAACTCGAAGAAGAGGAAGACTACGTTTATTTCTACACCATTATGTATAATATATTGATGAATTTAAAGGTAACAAAGAAAAAAAAATTCATCGTATTTTAAATAAAAAAATTCTACTTTTACCATCCAGGTAAAATTATGATTGACAGCTTTCATCCTCTCTCTGGGAATTCTGCCATTGAAAACTCTTTATCTGTATTTCACACATTTCAGCAATGCAGTTTAAATATGCAGTGAATATCCTGAATGCAGTCGGTGCAACTTACAACCGATCCATTCCAGCTACGGAAGTTTCCTCGTCTCCAAGGTCAGCAAAGCTTTTAGCCGGGGTGTTTGCGGGTTCTGTGTTTGCGGGTTCTGCCAGCACAGCATGTTCTGGATCCATTGCAGTGTTCATGCCGTGATGGAGTCAGGTCACGCCAGACCAGACATGTGGAGCTGGAGATGGGAGTATTTCAAGCATTAGCTCATAATTCATCCCATTGTGAACCCAGTGATTTCTGATGATACCATGGCATTTACCAGCCGACCACAAACCAGGCTTTAGTATAAATAGACACACAAAAACCTTGCAGTGATGTAAGTCACAACCAAAATTATCAGCCTTGCAAAAAAAAAAAAACTAAAAACAATGTCTGGCGTCAAGGTTTTAGTCACCGAAAATTTGAGGCTTTCTAGTTCTTAACCTAGAGTGTCACCGTAGCCCACATATTTAAAAAAAGTCATATCCTGTACTAAACCTAAACTAATATTGACAAACTATATCATTTGAAAGCTTACAATCTGTAGTTTTCATATCTATCATTTTGCAACAAGAATATTTTCATACTCCTAAGGTGTGACCTTTATTTTGAAATAGTGCTGAACATGAAAATCATGAAAGAATAGTAGAAGCCTGTTTTTTTTTTTTGCATGCCAATAGTTCAAAAGATAACATCCATTAAATTGTTTTAGAAAAAAGGTGAACATGTTTTTAAAAATTATAGATTCACCATTTGTGAGGTGGCAGCGAGCTACAGTATATAGGCTATATATTTTTAACACAGTCTCATCCCAGGAGTCATATAACTGACGTCTTGGGACGTCTTTTGACCATACGTCGACATCCTATGGGATTATTAGAGGTTCATATTCAATTGATATCAAAATATGCCAAACTTCTCATATTACTTCTGAATCGGATGCCAACTTCATAAATTGTATGAAAATCGTGGATATAATGGTTCAGATATCTCAAAACTCATATGGAAATGGCGGCCCCTGGGCAGTAATGGAGTCTGGTTGCAATTCACAACCACTGAAAATGTGAGGCTTTGTTTTGACATAGTTCTTAAAGATTTATTTTAGAGCCATACAGAATTGTGTATGATTTTTCTTTATATTAAAAGTGATTTTGTTTATTAATAAATGCATTTTTTTTATTGCATCATGTGACATTGGCTAGTGTGGTGCTAATGCATAAAACATTTGAAGAAGAATAAGGAAGGAAGGAAGGGCTTTTGACTGGAAAAAGGTTAAAAAGCATATTTTTTGGAGCTTAACCCCTTAACGCCCACTGTCGCAAATATGCAACAAACCGTTTGACTCAGTCAACCAGCCAAGATAACGTCTGCATTCCCCCAATGCCGGTTAGTGCATATTCGCTACGGACCTAGGACCTTCGACAAGCACTTGTTTCTAGTGGGACCGCAAAGTGCCAGACGTATTTCCTGTTTACGCACGGTCAGGAACATTTGCAACATTTGCAACATACCAAATTGACTATTATGCCCGCTGTTGCAGATTTGCAACATACCAAATTGACCCCAAATTGACCATTTACAACATACCAAATTGACCCCAAATTGACCAATGCCCGCATATATATATATATATATATATATATATATATATATGCGGGCATTGGTCAACACATGCGGGCATTGGTCACACACACATGTATATATATATATATATACATGTGTGTGTGTGTGTTAAAAAACTGTGGTATCAAATGAAATGTTCACTGTAGTTATAATCTGTTACATTGTTATTTTTGCAATTAATTTAATTTGTACATTTTAATTGAAGTTGTTATAATACTTTGTTATTATTGATGTCTTCACTATTATACTATTCTATGTGTACTATGTGTGCAATTTGAATTTAATTGAATTAAGAAGGGAGATGGAGACTTGGAGAGATGGAGAGACGAGAGATGGAGAGACGAGAGATGGGGAGACGAGAGATGGGGAGACGAGAGATGGGGAGACGACAGATGGAGTGATGGAGAGACGAGGGATGAGAGATGGAGAGATGGAGAGACGAGAGATGGAGAGACAAGAGATGGAGAGACGAGAGATGGAGAGAAGGGAGATGGAGAGACCAGAGATGGAGAGACGAGAGATGGAGAGACCAGAGATGGAGAGACCAGAGATGGAGAGACCAGAGATGGAGAGAGCAGAGATGGAGAGACGAGAGATGGAGAGACCAGAGATGGAGAGACGAGAGATGGAGAGACGAGAAATGGAGAGACCAGAGATGGAGAGACGAGAGATGGAGAGACCAGAGATGGAGAGACCACAGATGGAGAGACGAGAGATGGAGAGACCAGAGATGGATAGACGAGAGATGGAGAGACCAGAGATGGAGAGACCAGAGATGGAGAGACGAGAGATGGAGAGACCAGAGATGGAGAGACCAGAGATGTAGAGACCAGAGATGGAGAGACGAGAAATGGAGAGACCAGAGATGGAGAGACCAGAGATGGAGAGACGGAGAGACGAGAGAGTGAGTGAGTGTTCCATTGAGATGGTCACACTTGAGTTGAGCTCCAGATAATTTGCAATAAAAATAAGATTTTTTTACCAACAAAGCTAAAGAAAATAGAGAAATCAACATCTAGACAACATCTAGACAACATCTAAAAGATTTTGTTGAATCTGGACAGTTATTTTTTTACACTGTCATACCTAAATCTGAGGAAAAGTTCAAGAGAAGCTGATCACAGGATAACCCTCTGCAGAGGAGGATATTCAGGATGAAAAGGATAACATCAAGCAACAATCAACAACAACTATAAGAAAGCTTGCAGGAAAAGAGAGGTAAAGATATTTTAAGTGGACAGTGCTATTTATCTCTCTTTGGACTTTTGCCTGATTTTTGTCTGAAAGAACAGCACAGAAAAATATTTTGGACATTTTGGACACAACTGGAATTGTAAAGAGATCACTGAAAGTCATATTTTTACCATTTTTTGGCTTATTTACTCATTTTTGCCTATTTATATCTTCACTGAGAGATGAAAACAAAACAATTCAAAACAGTGGCAGTTATTTTCAGTTGGTTGTTGACATTCTAAATCAAGGATGGCCAGCGCATCATCTTGGCCCCGCCCCTTCATCTACCCTCAGAAGAGTTCTGAGCACTCCAGGCTGATGCTCAGACACAAGCAGATGAAGGAGAGCCCTGACACACTGTTTGCTGATCTACATGACCACAGTGCCATAAACAACCTGCTCTTTTATACTGAACACAACCCTTTATGGCACACAGCCTTCTGTCAGCATCTCACCTTTGTCAAGAAAAGAGGCATCTGTAAAGGCAGACAGATCTTAGCATTCGAAGACACTGACAAAAATGATGAAACAAGATTTTTAACCCTGAACTTGTATCAAAATGGCACTGTCATGATCCAGAGATCAGAGTCTGCTCTCAAGCTCTTCATTGAAGATTTTGAACTAATAAAAACACTGGCACTGTCTGATGATGTGGACAAGAATCCAAACATTGATGACTCCCCTGGAAAATCAGTCCAAAAGACGACAGTGACAACTGCGATCCCATCTCCAATGTCAAGAATGAGAGACAATTTTTCACTTCTGGAAGTAAAAGTTGTGGAGACAAAAGAGTTAATACTATCCCACCTGAAAGACTTCAACATGGAACAAGTGACTATTAACATAAAGAAATTAAAACAAGAAGTTGAATATCTCCAGAGAGACAGAGAAGAAATGTCAAAAGAACTTCAGCAAACTAAAGATGAACTGAGGGAAGTAAAATCCACTTTAGGAAGACAACTAACAGACGTTAGAAAAGAAATGCAGGAGGAGTTCTCTGCCTTGAAGTCAGTTCTTCACACCAAAGATGAACTCATTACAAACCTAAAAGAAAGACTCAGTTCTGTTTCAGCACCTACGGAGTCTTCTACTAAACCCTTGATTCGTCCAGAGATGCACATGGAAAATCCTCAACCTGAACAGATACCAGTGGAAGAACAGCCTCATTGCTCGACTGACCCAGCATCCCAGACCCACAGCGCCGCTGCACAGGACCCGAGGGAAACACACGCTCTTATCCTGACTCCAATGGGAAATACATCAGTGAGAAACTTCTGTTACCAAACATGAGAACCAAGAAAATCTGGTGTCCAAACACAAGAAGTGCTTTTCAGATCCTGTCTGAGAGAAACCCACATGAAAACTACAAGCACATAATAATCCACACAGGGACAAATGACTTAAGGGCCATGAAGGGCCGTGTGGCTCCTGTGGTGAGAGAGGTGGCGATCAGAGCCACACAGCGTTTCCCAGAGGCCAGAATAACTCTGTCCATACTGCTGCCACGCTCCGACGTGCCGTTCCATGTGATTCATGGGAATAATGTGGAACTCTCCAGAAGCTGCGCACTCATCCCTAATGTTCATCATATGACCGCGTACATTTCAATAAGCAAGGAGTGAAAGTATTCGCCAGAGTACTGAAAAGCACAGCCCTTGGAAACACAGCAAGAAACAGCAGAAACTCCGATAACAAGAGAAGCTCTCAGCCACCAAAAAGCCCTCCTCCTCCAGCAGAGCGCAGACCGGCCGTCGGACCTCCATCACAACACAACAGCTACACAACACAGAGAAGCCCCCGTCCTCCAGCAGAGCACAGACCGACCCCCGGACCTCCATCACAACACAAGAGCTACGCTGTGGCCGTTCAACAACCCCAGAACCCTGCAGCGGCTGAACTCAACCAGATAAGACATCTGCTGAACATCATCTGCTCCAGACTGAGGACATAACCTGCATAACACACACACACACTCTAAAAAATGCTGGGTTGTTTTAACCCAACTTTGGGTCAAATATGGACTAACCCAGCCGTTGGGTTAAATTTTTACATTACATTTTTAACCCAACATTTTGGGTTTGTCCATATTTGACCCAAAATTGGGTTAAAACAACCCAGCATTTTTTAGAGTGCACACTTTACAGAAGAACTTATCCATGAAATCTTTTAAAATCAGTTGTTGGAATGTACAAGGTCTGCACTCTTCTACTTTTGGTAATAAGACTGCAGACCAAGACTTACTCAGCAGTGTAAGAGATATGGACATCTGTATCTTTCATGAGATGTGGTGTCGTAGTAATGAGGCGTTACATTGTCCAATAGGATATAAGGAAATTATGGTTCCTTCAACAAAAAATTCTAAAATAAATTGCGGCCGAGACTCAGGTGGAATACTTATTTGGCAAAAAGACTATTTAAAACATTCAATTAAATTCGCTAAAAGTGGTAAATCATCTATTTGGCTTGAAGTGAAATCCGTCATACTACAGTCCAATCTTTACCTCTGTGCCATCTATATCCCACAGCACGACTCTCCCTATATGAAGAGCAGAGCTTCCCAACACCACAGGCTGACACCTTACACTTCCAGTCCAGAGGAAAAGTCCTCATCTGTGGAGACTTCAACGCCAGAACAGGGCGAGAAATTGATTATGTAAATATTGTAGATAATGACCAAATCCTCAATGACACCACGTTTCATTCCTCATTGAATACGACACAGAGAAATAGCTATGATATCTCAGTGAACATTAATGGAAAACAAATGTTAAAACTTTGTAAAGGTTTAGGACTCTACATCCTCAATGGCAGAACACTGGTGGGGATACGTTAGGTAGATTCACATACTACTCCAGATTAGGATCCAGTGTGGTAGATTACTCAATAACAGATATTGACCCGAGCTTTATTAATGCCTTCACAGTCAGACCTCAGGTCCCGATCTCTGATCACTGCCAAACTGTGCTTTATCTGAAACCCCCGTGTGAAATAACTCAAACTTCTCCACTCGAATCTGAAAAACTGCTTCCTTTGAAACCTAAACTTAAATGGAATCAATCCAATTCAGATCAATTCAAAGAAAACATGAACAGTCCTACAATATTAAAAATGCTGGATGAATTTATGTCCACTGATTTCATTCTAGATATTAATGGAATAAATTTAGCAACTAAAAACTTAAATTTCATATTCAAAACATTGATAACTCTATCTAATATTAAACTGCAAAGCACACAAAAAACAAATCAACAGAGAATGAGAAAGAATGTCTGGTTCGATGACGAATGTGCAGGTCTCAGGAAAGAGCTGACGAGACTCTCTAACAAAAACCACAGAGACCCGTCCAGCCAGACATTACGGCTCTCTTATTCAGACTGTCTGCAGAGTTACAAAAGACTTCTGTGGAACAAAAGAGAAAAATATTTTAAAGCCAAAAAATTGATTAAATTGATGATTCGGTAAACTATTTAAGAAAACTAGAAAAACCCAAATCAGAGATGTCACTCCAGAATGGCACAATTTGGAAATTTTATTTTGAAAATTTATATCAAAAAATTACACCGGCTGACCTTAACCAACCTCAGAGTAACATACAGAACGCACTAAAAGATTTGGAAAAAAAACTATTAAAAATTACCAAAATCCATTAGATAAATGTATAACAATATCTGAAATATTAGAACATATTAAAAATCTTAAACTAAAGAAAGTGTGTGGACAAGATAACATTAGTAATGAAATGCTTAAACTCAGCAGTCCCAGCATGATTCAAACTCTGGCCAAACTCTTTAATCTGGTGTTGTGGTCCGGAAGCGTTCCTGAGAGCTGGTCTGAGGGACTCATCACACCCGTATTTAAGAAAGGTGATCATCTCGACCCCAATAGTTACCGCGGCATCAGTGTGAGCAGTGCTTTAGGTAAACTGTTCTGCAGCATCATAAACACACGCATCGTCTCACACATCTCATCACACGGGATTTTAAATAAAGCACAGATTGACTTTCTACCAAAACACCGCACATCCGACCACATCTATTCACTCCACACACTCATAAACAAAAACAAAAACATTAACGACAAACAAAGGAAAAATATTTGCATGTTTTGTAGACTTCAAAAAAGCATTCGATTCAATTTGGCATGATGGTCTACTATACAAAATCCTAAAAATTGGCATTGACGGAAAAACGTTTGACATCATAAAATCTCTGTACAGCAACAGCAAATGTGCGGTGAAAATCAGGAACCACAGAAGCGCGATCTTCCAGCAGGGCCGTGGAGTGAGGCAGGGCTGCAGTCTGAGCCTGACTTTATTCAACATCTACATCAATGATCTGGCATCAGCGCTGGACAGCTCCACTGTGCCCAGCCTCACTCTACACCACACACAGGCCAGGGGTCAGGGATCAGAGGTCAGATGTCTGCTGTACGCAGTTGATCTGGTCCTGCTGTCCCACACACCTGAGGGCCTTCAGCAGAGCATGTCCCTGCTGGAACAATAATGTCACGACTGGGCCCTGACAGTCAATCTGGACAAAACCAGAGTCATGGTGTTCCAGAAGAAGGCCCGATCTCAGGAACACAAACACCAGTTCCTGTATAAAGGCCAGATCCTGCAGCACAGCACGAGTTATAGCTATCTGGGCATCGACATCAGCGCTTCGGGACGCTTCGGTCTAGCTATTAAAACACTCAGTGAAAAGGCTCGGAGGGCTTTTTATGCAATAAAGTCACGATGTGGACACTTAAAATTACCCATTAAAACCTGGATAAAATTATATAATTCGATAATAAAACCAATCCTTCTATATGCACGTGAAATTTGGGGACCACTACTAAATTTTAAAAATTGGGATAAAACATTAGTAGAAAAATTACAATTGGAAATTGGCAAAAATATTTTAGGGGTTCACCGAAACACACCCACTGCCGCCTGCAGGGCTGAGCTAGGCCTGTACCCGCTGAACATTGAGATCCAGAAGAGATGTGTTCAGTTCTGGCATCATCTCCATCAGTCTGATCCAGAGTCAGTCCATTATAAAGCCCTCCTCGCCAATGAAAGCTCAGCAGAACCTCATCCTCTACACACACTCGCTCTTCAACTCGTCCATTAGACAGCACTCACCACTGACCACAGCTACAGCCCCAAAACTACTGTTAAAGAGATCCACACACACCTAAAAGACACTCAAGATCAATCACTAAAAGCACATTTTGACCTCCAAAATAAACTCCAATGTTACTCGACCCTCAATAGAACTACTAAATTGGCCAGCTATCTATTTATTAAACATTTTAAAGACAGACAAATCCTCTCCAAATACAGATTAAGCGACCATGATCTAGAGATAGAGAGAGGAAGACATAGACACACATGGACAGAGAGAGAGCAGAGGATCTGTAGACACTGTGATCTACAGCACATAGAGGATGAGGAACACTTTCTGCTCTTCTGTCCCAAATATACCAATATTAGAGAAACCTTTCTGCCCAGATTTGAATCCTTGATCCCATCATTCTCTGATCTGAGTGACACTGAGAAAATGTTCTTCTTACTCAGAGAAGATGATAATACAGCTGCACTAGCGGCTAAATATGTGTTAGCTATTCACAACGCCAGAGACAACTAATTGTATATAGTCATTTATTAATATATACTGTGTTTATTTATTTACCATGCTACATATGACATGATCTATATGACATGATCTATACATACATATATGTTGTGTGTGTTTGTTCTGTTATTTATATATAATATGTTGATGCTTTGGCAACATTGTGTTACACAGTCATGCTAATAAAGCTATATTGAATTGAATTGAGAGACGAGATATGGAGAGACAAGAGATGGAGAGATGAGAGATGGAGTGATGGAGAGATGAGAGATGGAATGATGGAGAGACGAGAGATGGCGAGATGGAGAAACGAGAGATGGAGAGACGAGAGATGGAGAGATCAAGAGACGAGAGACAAGAGATGGAGAGATGGAAAGATTGTGTTTGATTTCCTTCAGTGAGGATGTAGGACCAGACGCCATCGCCGGGTCAGAGCAACTTATAAAACCCTACTGAAAGATGGCAGGGACAAGACAACAAAGGGGAAATGAAAGCCCAAACTTTCTCTAATATCAACATAGAAAATCAAAACCAGTAAATGGAGCTGATGCTGCTGTACGTATCTGATGCTGAGGGAGAGGGACTTTATTTAGGCCAAGCTGCTGCGTACACACACACACACACACTTTCTCTCCCAAAATATAAAACAGTTTGTTTATGGGGCTCGCTTGTTGGAATTGAGGTACAATCTGAGCTATTTGTGTGAAATAAGCGTCTCTGATGTTTTTATACTTTCTGCACTCGGTGAGGAAGTGCAGCTCGTCTCTCTCTCTCTCTCTCTCTCTCTCTCTCTCTCTGAGCGGATGTTGGGAGTGAGTGTGGGCGGAGGCTGCGTGAGAGTGTGGTGCGAAACGAGTGAGTTTTTTCCTGTCTTTTTTCTGTCTTTTTTCTCTCGCTGTGTTTGAGTATAAAGTTCTGGTTTGGGAGAATTTCGGAGTTTGTTTTTTGTTTTTGTGTGTAGAAAGGAAAGGCTTTGTGCGAGGCTATAAGCTGAGACCGCCGCCTGCCAGCGTTTGCTGGCCAGGTGTATAACACCGGCAATGGCGGTATCGGCGGCGTTAGACCCATTGGCGTTTGACAGACTCTCATGCAGGCATGGAATTAAAATCGTGCCGGTAATGGATTGCTCTGTTGAAGAGTGTAGTCTCGCGGTCGGAAAGGCCGTCGGGTATGAGAGTATCATGTCAGTGTCACAAATCAATAGTGCGGTTGTTATTTTTCTTGACAGTATAGAGAAAGTGACTAGTGTGGTTCAAAGTGGGGTGGTAATAAAAGATACTTTTACCCCGGTAATTCCTTTGGTTCAGCCAGCAAGGAAAGTCACGCTGTCAAATGTGCCTCCCTTCATAAAAGATGATATATTGTTAACAGAATTATCAAGGCACGGAAAGGTAGTCTCCCAAATAAAAGAAATTCCTTTAGGCTGCAAATCGCCTTTGTTAAAACATGTTGTATGTTTTAGACGTCAGGTTCATAAGATTCTGAAAAATGAAACAGATGAACTTAGTGTGGCTTTAAAATTTAATATTGATGGGTTTGATTACATCGTGTTTGTTTCGTCTGAAACAATGAAATGTTTTGGATGCGGACGAGAGGGCCACATAAGACGTGCATGTCCAGAGAAGACTGATACTGCTGATGCTGGCACTGCTGAGGATGGAGGTGTAGCTGGGGTGCAGGTACAGGAAAATGTGGTGGAGAGCGAGAAGGAACAGGTGAATGATATGGAGATAGAAGTGGAGATGAATGTAGTCAGGTGGTTGAGGCTGCAGAGGCAGTTCTA
This sequence comes from Pimephales promelas, assembly GCF_016745375.1. The sequence continues at coordinate 9,114,432 of NW_024121099.1, read as the reverse complement.
AAGGGAGGAGGAGTGGACAGTGAGTAAGTCAATGAGGAGGACATTTTCAAAACTCCTACCATCAAGAGGAAAAGGGTCAGGACAAAGATGGGAAGAGCCAGTAAAAGTAGTGACAGTGATGGTAAACATGATGATAGTGCACATACACTAGCACAGTGGATGATTCAGATGAGGCACCTGACTGCAAAATAGAGGGAAACAGAGTGAATACTCGTTTGTAAAAATCAGGGATTTTTTGCACAAAACTAAGAATGCAAAAAATTTACATGTTGTGGATTTTTTTCCTCATCGGAGATTGTTTATTGAGTCAGCTGGAGCATTAATGAGAGGTGAAGGAACTGAACAATTCACTGTGCAAGAAATTTACAGGCTTAAAAAGTTTATTGCAAAATTGAGACAAGAGCTACAAAATGAAAATGGTTTTGAAACAACATAATTCCATGTGTCCTTTTCTTTTAATGCTTTTTTGTGCCATTTCTTTTCATTTTTATTAATGAGTGCAATTAAGGTGGGCTCACTTAATATAAATGGTGCAGGAGATGTTCAGAAAAGGATGTTGCTGTATGAGTTAATAAATCAAAAGAATATAGATGTAATGTATGTACAGGAAACTCATAGTGACTGCATGAATGCAATTGATTGGAAAAGGGAATGGGAGGGAGAAGTGCTCCTAACACAGTGAGTTCTAACAGAGGAGGAGGGGCTGTTTTATTTTCAAAAAGGTTTTTGCCTGTATCATGTCAGGTGGAAGAGGTAATAGCTGGCAGGCTTTTGATAATACGGGCTACTTTTGAAAAGTGTAAAATGGTGTTCGTAAATGTGTATGCCCCTACAAATGGTGTAGAACGAATTGTTTTTCTTAATAGTTTAAATACAACTTTACAGAGTTGTAAAACTGATGAATATGTGTTTTTGGGTGGAGACTTCAACTGCACAGAAAATGATATGCTGGACAGCAGGGGTGTAAAGTAACGAATTACAAATACTCACGTTACTGTAATTAAGTAGTTTTTTTTAGAAATTGTACTTTTTTGAGTAAGTTTAAAATTGTGTAATTTTACTTTTACTTGAGTACATTTTAAGTGATGTATCGGTACTTTTTCTCCGCTATTTTCCTTCTGTTTGTGGCCGTTACTCGTTACATGCTTGTTTTAATTTTATTTTTATCCATCAACGTGATTGGATCGAGTAATCGGTCTCGTGACTGTCATCAATTCAAATTAAGCATAGAAAACTTACCGCCTATTCCTGCTGTTACTCGTGACTGCTGTGGAAGTGCATTCATCACGCATCAATTCAATCCAGATATCAGCGTCTTCCTCTAATATGCTAAGGTACATTTCACATTTCTGCTTAATATGATATTTATATAGGCTGGCCTGTCTACATGGCCTAACATTTGGTCTGAGGTTGGGGGAATTGCGAGACGAGTTCATAATGCGGTGAATTCCCGCTCCCATTTACTTCACAATCACAGGAGAGACGCGCGTCACGATCTGTGCACTGCCGCGTCTCGCGCTCGCCATGCGCCAGATTCAGAATCAGTGCACCGTGTCGTTAACTTGAACTGCATTACTTAATAAGAAATTAGCACAGCTCGATAATAAACAGCGTTTTTTTGATTGATCCATTATACGATCCGTCTTCATTTGGCAAGTGCACTTGCGCAAAAACATTTTCCATGCTGATCTTTTTTTTTGTGTGGATGCTGCTGAAAAAAACCGCTTCGCCGAGACTTCAGAGACAAAGTGTGTTTGTTTCTTTTGTAAAAGTTTCCTGGATATAACTTCCCTATTTAATGCACAATTGTCCTTTCAAATTATATTATCAGCATTACAATGTGAGTAAATGTAGCCGTGTAAAATGTAAGGGATGATGCCACCCTTCTAGAACAATGCATTTACGTTTAAATTGTAACATATTTAATAGCATGGAATTAAAGTGTGTAATTAGTGTTAGCTCACTATCTTAGCCTTTAGTTGAGGTAGTATGATAATATTAGTGATTCTCATTTATCAAAACACTAACATTGGTACCGTTTTGGAGAGAAATTGGGTATTTTTTTTATTTTATTCAACCCATCTCTTGGTGTGTGATGCTGAACTATCATATGAATTTCTAAAGGTTTTTGAATTATTTGCACAGTTATGAATATTGATATTTTATGTGCAACAATAACATGCTCAGGCCCAGTGGCTTTTCGCCTAATTTTAAATGCTTTTCCCCCAAATAATATGATTTAAATGGTGATGAGTGTACTGATTTGATGCATTTTAAAAAGATGGATGATAGATATTCTTCAATCTTTCTTACAAAGAACAAAGTATAATGTGAATTCCAGTATGTGCATTTTTAAACTTATAAATTGTAGTGCACAGTGTTTATTATAAGGGTTAGAATCCGCACCTCAGTACTCACTACTCACTACTCTTGAGTACTTTTAAATAAGCTACTTTTTTACTTTTACTCAAGTAGTTTTTTGGACAAGTACTTTTTACTCTACTCACACTACATTTTTTGGAATGTAATGGTACTTTTACTTGAGTATGTTTTTTCAGTACTCTTTCCACCACTGCTGGACAGGAACCATGTTGAGCCACATGCAGCTTCAAGCCGAGCTCTTCGTGAACTGATAGAGACACATAGTTTATGTGATTTATAGAGAAAATGTAATAGTCATGTGAAGCAGTATACGTGGCTCCATACAAGAGACAATTTTCTTTCCATGGCAAGACTTGATCGTTTTTATTGTTTTAAACACCATGTAAATGTTGTGAAAAAATGTGAAATTGTGCCAGTTGGTTTTACTGATCAATTTACTGAGACTTTTGGAATCTGAAATTGTTAAATTACAAGCGTTGGCTGATGTTGAACCAAGACAAGCTGAGACATTAAAGTCCAAAAGGGATTCTCTTATTCTCTTTTAGAAAAAGTGCTTGGTATAAAGGCACAAGGAGCATTGATAAGGTCAAGACATCAGAATGTAACTGATATGGATGCTCCAACTAAATTCTGTTTTAGCTTGGAGAAAAAGAATGGACAATGCAGATATATTCACTCTTTGCGGTCAGAAAGTGGCCAGGAATTAACTGAAGTAAATGAAATAAGACAAAGAGCTGTAAGGTTCTATAAGGAGCTGTTCAAGTGTGAATATGAAGAGAATGTTCAGTTGTCTGCTGATTTTCTTGAAGGATTGCCCAGTCGTGAGCTTAGAATTATAAGGTTCTATCTCCGTTTAGGGTAGTTATGAGATATTGAGCATCAAAGTTTTTACATCCCAGCTGGCAAAACTGTTATGTATCTTCTATTATAGCTTTATCTATTAATATATATATTTTTTAAATAACACCACAAAGGCATTAATAAACACCTAATGGATCATATTATGTAAAAACTCAATTTCGACCAAAAGTGGAGATAGAACCTTATAATTCTAAGCTCACGCAGTGTTGCTGAAGACTCAAAGGCACATTTGGAAAGACCCCTGTCTAATCAGGAACTTTTGAATGCCCTTAAAGATATGAAGGGTGGGAAGTCTCCTGGTATTGACAGAATCCCTGTGGATTTCTATAAAGAGTTCTGGTCTGTTCTTGGTGAGGACCTACTAAGTGTTCTGACGGAAGGCTCATTGCCTTTGAGTTGCAGAAGAGCTGTTATAACACTGCTTCCTAAAAAGGGCAGTTTGCAGGAGATTAAGAACTGGCATCCTATATGTTTGTTATGTTCTGATATGAAGATTCTATCAAAGGCCTTGGCTAACAGACAGAGAGAAGTAATGAACCAAGTTGTTCATTTGGATCAGACGTATTGTGTGCCAGGTAGATCAATTTTAGATAATGTTCATCTAATAAGAGATGTTTTGGATGTTTCTCTTTTTTGGGGGGGTGGATTTGGGACTTATCTCGCTCGATCAAGAAAAAGCCTTTGACAGAATTGAACATCAATATCTGTGGAGGACTTTAGAGTCTTTTGGTTTTGGATTGAAATTTGTTAAAATGATTCGAGTGTTGTATCAGAGCATTAAAAGCATGTTGAAAGTCAATGGTGGTTTAAGCGCCCAGTTTAATATCGGTAGGGGTATAAGGCAAGGTTGTGCACTATTGGGAATGTTATACTCCCTAGCCATTGAACCTTTGTTAATTAAGCTAAGAAACAAAATTGTGGGTTTGCATCGCACAGAGTTACAGCATCAGGTGTCAGCATATGCTGACGATGTTATAATAATAATTAACAGTCAAAAGGATATTGAAAATTTGGTGTCTGTTGTAAAGGCCTTTGGTTTAATATCGTCTGCTTGAGTAAATTGGGAGAAGAGTGATGCTCTGGCAATTGGAAAATGGGAGGAGGGTTTGCCAAAATTACCTGGTGATATGTTATGGAAAGGGGGGGGGGGGGGTCAAATATTTGGGAGTATACCTGGGTGATGAAGCTGCACAACAGAAAAATTGGGAGGGAATTGTGGAAAAGATAGAGGGCAGACTTAAGAAATGGAAATGGATCCATCCACAAATGTCTTTTTGAGGAAGAGTGATATATATATATATATATATATTTATATATATCACCTTTTGCCAAAATTACAGACAATTTTGGTAAATTTTTTCTGGGACAAACTACACTGGATTCCTCAAAGTGTGCTTTATTTGCCCAGAGAGGAGGGTGGGCAGGGCCTGGTACACTTGCAAAGCAGGCTAGCGACCTTCCGCTTACAATTAGTACAAACGTTTTTGAAGGGGTCTGCGGATCTGGTGTGGAGAATGACAGCTAAAACAATCCTACAAAGGGTAGAAGGTCTTGGCATGGATGCTGCATTGTTTTTAATGGACCACAAGAACATTTGCCTTAATGGATTACCATCTTTCTATCGTGGACTTTTTAAAGTTTGGAGACTTTTTGTCATTCAAAGACTGGAGAAAACAGACTCTTTGTTTTGGTTGCTTGAAGAACCCTTGGTTAAAGGAGCAAGGCTCGATATAACAGGAGAGAGCACGATTGGTCTCACCCAGAGACTGTGCACTTCCAAAAAAGTTCAATTGAAGCATGTTATTGATGTGGCCGGGCCTGAACTGAATGACATTAATGCTGTGGCTACTTTGCTGGGGCAGAGATCAATTCGCCAAACTGCAAAAATAATTGAACTTTGGAAGGAAAAACTAACACATGATGAATTAAAGCTGTTGAAAGGGTTTAAAGATGGGTCTGTAAGTCTGGATGAGACTGATTCCTTTCCAAAACTTGGTCTTACACCAGATTTTGAAGATGCAACAGGATGCAACAGGACCTTTATTTGATTTGAATGTTTTAACAGATTTAGACTTGACCATGCTAGGGGGTAAATTTATGTGCAAATGTTTTGTGAAAGTGTATAATAAAACAATGTTAGATAAAAGAACAGAAACAGTACGTGTGGAAAAGTAAACTTGAAATAGATGATGAAGTAAAACCAGTGTGGAGGGTGCTGTATAAACCACCATTGATAAAACGTGTTGGAGATTTACAGAGGAAAATTTTACATGGTGTTGTGGCAGTAAATGCTTTAATATCTATTATCAACCCTAGTGTTGATGATAAGTGTATTTTTTGTGGGCATAGAGAGACTGTATTTCATTGCTATTCAGAATGTGAAAGATTGGTGCCATTGTTTGATATTTTAGGCCAGTTTTTTTATAAATGTGGAGAGGTATTTACTCAAAGCACTTTTATTTTGGGAGCTGGCTATAGGCAGAATCAAATGGCAGTTGATTAATTTTTTGGTAGGTCAAGCAAAACTTGCCTTACTTATCACAAGAAGAAATACAATTGAGAAAACACATGGTCAGGAGCTTTTGCCTGTTTTCAAATCTTTTGTAAAATCTAGAATCACAATAGATTTTAGGTATTATAGAGCAATGAATGATGTGGGAACTTTTATACAACAATGGTGTTGTAATGATGCTGTTTGTACAGTGGAGGAGGGAGAGTTGTGTTTTGATATTGTGTGGTGTTAATTTTTTTTTTTTTGATGAATTGAATTGAAGTGATATGTAATAAAGTTATTTTATAAAAATAAAAAAAAATCTCTCTCTGTCTCTCTCTCTCTCTCTCTCTCACACACACACACACACACACACACACTATGTAAAAACATCCATGTTGGCATAGTAAACAAGAGTTCAGTACATGGACATGACATACAGTGAGTCTCAAACACCATTGTTTTCTCCTTCTTACTTAAATCTCGTTTTCGAAAAACACCCCTGAAAAACAGGCGAATCTCCACATAATACCGACTATGACGTAAAAGTTGGGATCATTAATATGTATGACTCCAAATATTTGCATATGCCAGCCCATGTTCAGTGACAGTGTTCGGATGTACACATGAATACAAAATTAGTTCCTTCGTCCGAGCCTCTGAAGAAGCAATGGATTAATTTTATTTTCGCTGGAAATTTTCAACCATTTCACCAACGACTTGTTTCCTCAACTTGCCAAGAGCTGGCCTCGGACCGAGCTGATGTGTTGTTCAGACAGGTAATCTTTCACTTTAAAATCGTTCAATACTGTTGTTGTATCAGTAAGTCAGGCCAGTGATTAAAAATCAACTTCACATTGTTTCTTTTAGTAGGATGAAAAAAAAAATCTTATTTAAATTGTGAATTAGGCTATAAACAGAAAGAAAGCGATCAAAGAACAATCACAGCGCAAGTTTATCTGGACACTTGCAAATATCGTTATGAATTCAATGACGCACGTTACACTGCACAACGAAGCTCTAACGTTAACTGTATTAACATCATCGTGGCTGCTGCACTAGAGTAGAGAGACTGCATTGCAATGCTAAGCTCTTTCTCGCGATCAACAGACGGTCTCTGCTTGCTCAATGCTCAACACAGCAACACTTTATGTGACGGGAATAGATCTATATACTTCAAAAACATCTCACGATTCGTTAATCTCGATAGCTGTAATAGTAAAAACGTATAATAGCTGTAGTATAATTATTCGAGAGTTTCACATGTAATATGATGCTTTCATATGCAAGCATGTCAGCCAATCACAGCAGAGGCCGGTTACACACAGCAGACACGCCCCTTCAAACCGGGTGTTCAAAGCAGAGGCTAAAATCAGGCTAGGAAAAATGCCTTTTATTTCTAAATTATGACTATTTTTGATCTAAAAAACATACTAACATTATGAGGGCAACCCAGGAAACATTATAAAATAATTAAAAAAAAAATTATAGGGCACCTTTAATGTTGTAAATGTTGCATTAACACAGTTCTGATGAAATACAGATTGGCATTATCAAATGGGATTCCACAGATCATATCTTATACAAGTTATTATTCCAGTGTAAATCATCTGTTGTCTATGTGAATATACAGTAAAGTGTAATTTATTCCTGTGATCAAAGTTGAATTTATCATCATCACTCCAGTCTTCAGTGTCACATGATCCTTCAGAAATCACTCTAATATGAGGATCTGATGATCAACAAACATTTATCATTATTATCAGTGATGAAAACAGTTGTGCTGCTTCAGATTTCTGTGGAAACCAGAATAAAAAGAAATTCCATGATTCTTCAATGAAAAGAAAGTTAAAAAGAACAGCATTTATTTGAAATATAATCTTTTGACACATTATAAATGTCTTTACCATCACGTTTGATCAATTTAACACACACTTGCTGAACAAAAGTATTATTTTATTATTAGTATTATTAGTATTATTATTATGAATTGACCGCAAACTTTTGAATGGTAATATACTGTAAAGAATATTGTAACATACTTTATGTATTATAAAATAACATGCAATGTTTCTTAAGCATTTCTTAATCTGCTTTGCATCATTTATCTTTATTTTCCAGTTATCACTGTAAAGCTTCTTTGAAACAATCTGTATTGTATAAAGCGCTGTATAAAAAAACAGACTTGACTTCAATGTTAACTTATAGCTTGAAATGTAACTTTTTTTTTTAAATAAATGAATAAAATAACCATTAACCAAAATTCATAATATGGTAATAAAAATGAAGATATGTTCAATAACTTGTTGACCTGTAAGATGATAAAAGCATTGTGTCCTACTCATAAGCGTGGGGTGGAAACAGTTAACATTGTACAAGTGAGTTTTAAAAAAACACACTCCTGTTAGTCATAATCTGATGTACACATCTAACATATTTCCCAGATCTTATTAAACTGATCGGGGAAAGGTCAAGCAACGGTCCACGTGAGCTATCTTTAGGAGCGATGAACCCGGGGTCACGGTGAGGTCGCGACCCGCGTGAGCTGTGTTTACCTCTACCCCAGTATTATGCTGGTTTGAAGGGTCAGATCAAGTTTCTGCCAAACACTCATTCATCATCATCACAGAGCGTGATAAACAGCAGACGCCGTTTGTCAAATACAATACTGGATCTCGAACCGTTTCCTGATGCCGGATGAACTTCCCACCTCTGCAAACATGTCATCTGTGTTTAAAAATACATGATTCAAAGTCTGACAGAGATGCCCTTGTCTGAAGATATTGGGGAATATGTCAAACACCTGTTTTGAAACACCTTTTAATGCACCAAATGAAGAGGGAAAGTCTAATGGTTTAGTTATTGTTGTATATAAATAGTGGCTGCCATTAAATCTTATTTTACAGAAAGTGATCTGAAACATTTTCTGACATCCCTCGACAGAAATAATATATTTTTTCAGATATCAAAGACATTGCTAACAATATATTACATAATAGTGCACATATTTAAAGTCATGATGGTGATTCTTGTTTTTTTGGAATACTGCATTATTTATCCGCGCACGTCATCGGTTCCTTCGTTAATGAACACAAGAACCAATGAGTAACACAATATTAACAATCTACTATTGTTAACTAACAAGAAACTCTGATTAACGATCTAGTAAGCAGTGTTGTGTATGCGAGACTCGGACTCGTTCTCGGACTCGAGTCCATGTTTTAATGGTCTAGGTCTTGTCATGGACTCGGTTGCATTTTGACTCGGAATTGACTCGTACTTGAACATATTAGGACTCTGACTAATTCCCGAGTCCACTCGAGTCCCATTCAAAATATGTCATGATTATTGCTATATGTTAATATTTCTTTAAATTGTTTGATTGAAACGTCCAAAGATTGCTGACTTTCTTGTGCGCAACTGCGCATGACTTGATATTATAACGTTCGTGGCACGCAAATGCAGCAGGACCCAGGTCAGATGTGATGTGTGGAGCCTCCGGCTCAATTATGCATTGCAAATGTCTGCCTTATCATCCATAATTCAGTTTGCATATAAGAGCCACACAGAATTTGTGTGCAGTAATGTTATGTGAAAGAGCACTTAATTGTAATTATAATTAATTGAAGTCATACTTGTAATAAAATTTCCTTTACACCACTATGTGGCCTTTTTACCTTTAGTGTATGCCTACATGATTCCATGGTATATTTGGTTTACTGTTTGAGTATGGTGCTAATTTTATTGTTACCACCAAATATTTTACATAAGCCCATTCTCACCCCCAAGGCGTCACCTAACTGACGCCTTGGGAAGCATTTTGACCATGCTTCAATATCTGACGCTTTAGGCGCCCTTTAGCGTCAGTTAGATGACGCCCTAGGATCGCGTGTACCCTACCCGATCTCACGACCAAGTCGTACAAATTCGACGAATGATTAAAAAGTGGCTATATCGTAACAATTCATACGACCTCACTCGTACGGATTAATACGATTTTGCTAAATCGTACATATTTTACGAATTGGCCAATTCGTATGAATTCGTACGAATGACCTACCCCTTACCCCGTCCCTAAACCTAACCATCACGTGGGTTTAGACAAATCGTACGAATTAGTACGAATGAGGTCGTACGAATAAGTACGAATTAGCCACTTTTTAATCATGCGTCGAATTCGTACGAATTGGTCGTGAGATAGTGTTGGTGTAACCCTACCCCCACCCCAGACCTAAACCTAAACATGTCATCTACCTGACGCTTTCCTTTAGCGTCAGTTAGATGACGCCGTAGGATCGCGTCATGTGGCACCTAAAACGTCAAATATTGAAGCATGGTCAAAGGTGACGCCTTGGGGTGAGAATGCGTTGACATATTCTTAAAGATATCTTAAAGTCTGGTTTGAGACCCAACCTTAGGTTATCCAGTCACTCTGGTCTCGACTCGGACTCGACTGTCTTTGGTCTCGGTCTCGACTCAGACTCGAGTGAGCTGGTCTCCACTACAACACTGCTAGTAAGTAATAGCACACAGATGAAAGTGGTAGTTCACTATTAACTAATGGATAACTACTATTTTTGATACTTCCCAGAGAACTACTGAAAAAGTTAATTAACAATCTAGTAACTATTATTAACTAAAAAGAAACTCTGATTATGAATTAGTAAGTAATAGTGCGCAGATGAAAGTGTTACTAGATACTTCTGTGGGAATTACTAATTATTTGGATTCATATTATAAAGTGAAGATCATTGGAACTAACTAGTAATGACTCAAGTGTTACTACATGATCTAGTCATGATTTGTGCAACCAAACACTAAAGTCATTTCAAGCGTTTGAGATTTTTGGTTAACTTTGGTATATTTTTAGAAAATTTATTTAGTAACACTTGAGTCATTACTAGTTAGTTCCCATGGTCTTCACTTTATAATATGGATTTGGTTTAATTATAAAAAATTATTATTTTTATAATAATAAAAATTCCAGTTCTTATGATTACATTTCTCCCCAAGCGTCTCACTGTGACCTCTGACTCAAGATGACGTCATGTGTAGTCCGCTAATGTTTGCTGTACTTTGGTAACGCTGTCGGTGCGAGACGCATTCCTGAAGGCTGAGGCGTTAGAAAGGGTAAAGGTAATCATTCATTGGCCTCGCGACTCTGTGCTGCTTTAAAAACACCATAACACAGCCAGACTGCTTTGACTTTTATGAGTGTGCGATGAATGGTTCGGGTCTTGCGGCATAAACACACACTTCCCCAGGCTGCCGAGAGACTGTACTGTTTACATGTTACGAGTTTATCCCTCATTTTGTCCTCTGAGACAAGAATTCATCAGAATATGGAGGAACTGCTCAAACCCTGTTCATATAGAGCCAACCATGCTGGAGTTACAGACATTACATGAGTCTTAAGTGCTCTTGAAAAAGAGAGAAGAATGAAACTGTGGCAAAGTCTTTCTGAGTCTTTCTGGCAACGTGTTTTTGCTCCCTTTAAAGGAAAATGGGTAGATTTACACACTTGTTTTTTGTCCTAATGCTCAGTGCAGCATGACCTGAGAGAGAGAGAGAGAGAGAGAGAGAGAATATGAGTGTGTGTGTGTGTGCTTGTGTGTGAATGGGGTGGGAAACGAGAGCCAATCACGACTCTGGGAGGGAGAGTGACTTTTTTTAGGCCAAGCTGCAATGTTTATACACACACACACACACACACACACACACACACACGCGCGCACGCACGCACACACACACACACACACACACACACACACACACACACACACAAACACAAAACTCTCTCTCTCTCTCTTTCTTTGTCTCACACACACACACACAAAAGATTCTCTCTCACACACACACACACAAAATATTCTCACACACACGCACACTCACACACTAAGACTATCCACTAATACTGAAATCAACACTACTCAGATTTTCTATAAGAATGTCAATGGCTTTACAACAGTGCACATAAGCAAACACATACATATAATACTCAGAGATCTTCCAGCTGTCTGTCTGTCTGTTTTAAACTTTACCTGCGCTGTATTCACACAGTAATATCTCTATCAAAACTAATGATCTCTCAGTTAATTTGTGTGTGTGTGTGTGTGTGTGTGTGTGTGTGTGTGTCCACAGGAGTTCCAGCATATTTGAGAGTGTGCAGAACTACTGAAGTCCATTTCCACATTAGAGTGGTAAAATAAAAAGGCATGGGCACTATATATATATATATATATATATATATATATATATATATATATATATCACAATATGATTTTATATCTTGCAATTGATCTTTATAGTGTAACACAGTGTTCCCGGATACATTAGGACATTTAAAGTCCCTATAATTCATTATTTTGTGGTGTACTAGAATAGCAAGCAAGCAAGATTTATTTATAGAGCACTTTAAATTCCCAAAAAATTGGGACACAAAGTGCTGTACAGTAAAACAATACATATATAAAAAAGCCCTACATAACCATAAAAGAAAACAATAAGAATAGTTTAGAGTGTTCCAACATTCATTTTAGCATACTGTATATGATTGCAGCCCCTCTGTTCCCAGTCAGTAACGCTCTGTTTACTTCCTGTCTCTATGAAGCCCCTCCTTCTGAAAAGCACGCTGTTCTCTGATTGGCCAGCTGATCCAGTGCATTGTTGTGATTGGCTAAACACCTCAAGCATGATATTTTCAGATTCTGAACTGTTATAGGCTTTATGCCAAGCGTCAGGTGACCAAACCGGAAAACGGGTCTCATCGCATCCGCTTGTCAGAGAAAGTGTTAATGGCCGTAAGAACTGACTACGATATCTATGGATTTTTTATGTAATCAGCTAACCTACCTAGTTCAATTTGTTATTGGTGTTTTATTCCATTTAAATATCTAAACGTTACTGTGAAGAAGAAAAAATATAAAACGTTTAAATATCAATCTGCACACGTGAGGGATATTGGTTATGCTAATCTTTGCTTGCTCCTTTTAAGTTATCTTGTGGAGTAACACAGTCTCATCCCAAAAAGTCATATAACTGACGTTTTGGGACGTATTTTGACCATACGTCAATATCCGCCTTTTTAGGGCCCCCTTAAACGTCGGTAGATGGCGATCCCGGGCCGTCATCCAACTGACGCTTTACCTTTAATGTCAGTTAGGTGACGGGTTAGGTTTAGGGTTAGGTTTAGGTCTGGGGTAGAGTTAGGATCACATAACCTCATCTACCGACGTTTAAGGGGGCCCTAAAAAGGCGAATATTGACGTATGGTCAAAAGACGTCCCAAAACGTCAGTTATATGACGTCTTGGGATGAGACCGGGTTGTGTGGAGACGCTTGTGGAGAAATGTAATCATAAGAACTGGAATTTTTATTATTATAAAAATAATATTTTTTTTTACAATTAAACCAAATCCATATTAAAATGTGAAGACCATGGGAACTAACTAGTAATGACTCAAGTGTTACTAAAGAAATTTTCTAAAAGTATACCAAAGTTCACCAAAAATCTCAAACGCTTGAAATGACTTCAGTGTTTGGTTGCACAAATCATGACTAGATCATGTAGTAACACTTGAGTCATTACTAGTTAGTTCCAATGATCTTCACTTTATAATATGAATCCAAATAATTAGTAATTCCCACAGAAGTATTTACTAATTCATAATCAGAGTTTTTTTTTAGTTATTAATAGTTACTAGATTGTTAATAAACTTTTTTCAGTAGTTCTCTGGGAAGTATTAAAAAATAGTAGTTATCCATTAGTTAATTGTGAACTACCACTTTCATCTGTGCGCTATTACTTACTAGCAGTGTTGTAGTCGAGACCAGCTCACTCGAGTCTGAGTCGAGACCGAGACCAAAGACAGTCGAGTCCGAGTCGAGACCAGAGTGACTGGATAACCAAAGGTTGGGTCTCAAACCAGACTTAAAGATGTCTTTAAGAATATGTAAAATATTTGGTGGTAACAATAAAATTAGCACCATACTCAAACAGTAAACCAAATATACCATGGAAACATGTAGGCATACACTAATGGTAAAAAGACCACATAGGCCACAAATCAGGTAAAAAATAAATGCATATTATAAGACAACAAAAGTGTTTTTTGTCATTGCGTTCATGTAAAACTGTCGTTGGGGGCTCCCAGAACAATATTAGGAACATTTTAAATGCCATAATAGGTGCCCTTTAAGACTAGCTGGATGTTCATCTCTGCCGTAGTCTGCAGGTCTAAGGTTTCAGCTCCAGTTCCATACGTGACTCTGGATGATGATTTTATAACCTATTTCTGGCTTTTGTCCAACCATATACACCCAGACTCCAAAAACAGACTATAGGCACGCCAACTCGCTTTAATTTTACAATGTATCACTCATTTTTAAAGCATCAGCCCACACATGCACCTTATCAGATTACACCGTAATCACTAAACCCACATTTATATTCACAATTAAATCACACATCTCATGTTGACATAAGCACACACATATACCCTCATATATATATATATATATATATATATATATAAGACAGAGAACAAAAAAGACTAAAGAATTCCAGCTATTTTCTTTAAATTTAGCTTTCAATCTCCTGGTAATGCTTTTTTTATGGCAGCCTTATAAAGTCATGAGGATGAGAGAAAGTTGATGATGTGCTGTGAAAAGCAATGCTAAAAGAGCGAATTCAATGGCACAGGTGAGCTTCTGTGAGGCAGAGGATTTAATGTGCTATTTCAGATAAACCAGGAGAGTATTGGTGCGAGAGACAAAGACAGACAAGCACTTACAGGCAAAAGCCACCAAATAACATTTTATAGAGAAGCGGTGGATTAAACACGGATTAAATAAATAACCAAATTCTGATGAAGTGCTTTTATTTAAATAGCTCATGGTTATTCATAAAACAATTACTGCATACTGAACCTTGAAAGCCACAGCGATCAAACACCAGAGCAAAGCTAACGTCGCAACAGATTTCTGAGACGCACTTTGTCGTCCACACCTTGGGAATGCAAATCAAGATTGAGAGCCGTGATGAGGAACGGCAGAGTGAGACTCAGAGGAGGAGAACGAGTCAGAGGAAAGACGTGTCAAATCATTGGCAGTGTTTGTTGTTCATCTCAAGCCCATCACGAGGAATCGAGTTGGTCAGAATCCCTTTGATGAAGCGAGAGCTCAACGTGCCTCACTTTATTTGATGTTTCTTTGATAGTGTCATTCCACTTTTTTGGGCCCCTCTTTTATCCGGGAACATTCTCCGAATCTTTAGAAGAGCTGCAGAAAATCAGGAGGGATGATGAGAGGCTGTACATAATCCATCCTTTCATTTTTTATATAGTAGAATTTTCTTGAGCCTTCTGTTTTATCAAGACTGCATTTTTAGATGTACAGTACTATTTTATCACTCTATAGTAAAGTATAGTGGGGAAGCAGATATATTTATATATCATTTTATTTTTAAGTTACAAAGTAATTAAATTTGAAGGAAGGATGGATGGATGGATGGATGGATGGATGGATGGATGGATGGAAGGCTCAGGCAAGGGGAGAAAGGTGAGAAATGGAACCCTCTCATATTTATTCAAATAAAGTTACATACTATCCAAAATCTTTTAATTACTTGCACTATTTAACACTATAGCCTACACACGATATGGCCATATGAAATCAGCATCAACAAAATCCATTCACAATGCAATTACAATTGCCTAACGATTGTAATGAGATTAATATTCAGACCGGTGTCCCGGATTTAGTGATTCAGTCAGGAAAAGTATTTTAGCCTTTATTAAATACGATTGTTAATTTTGTTTCTTATGCATGATATGTTTATTTCTTATGCATATGTTGTGATTATTTTATGATTATTCTAATTCCTTTTCTATGAATAACACTTTGAATTACCGTTGTGTATGAGATGTGCTATATAAATAAACTTGCCTTGCATTTTGTTCTAACATTTTGAATATAGTTAGTAATATGAAATGTTGGGGGAAAAAAAATATACCAAAACTGCCTGTAGGTGCATGCAGCAAGTCTTAATAAGTGAATAATTTAATTATTCAATCAACTGATTTAATTCAAACCTACTGATTCACTCAGGAATAAAGCAAGAGTTCGTGAGCCGTTTCTCAATATGCATTCTTGTTTGTACTTGTGTTCTTGTGGACTTGAGAAACGTCATCAGTCATTGCCCAAGTACTGTTCCAATTCAATGTTCACATCTAGCCAAGTCCAGTTCAAATCCCCGGAAGTGTTCTTGATTTAGTTTACCGCCCCGTTTACCGAGGATGCATCGAGAGGTGACTTGTGTGGACTTGAGATAGCCAGGTATCCCAGAATGCATCTCACACCAACCAGCAAGCAGAGGAAAATCTGTGTAATATCAAAATACTACTGTTATTGTGTCATGAAATGTAATTTTAAGAGTGTTTCAGGTGAGAATGTGGTTGTTTAAATCTCAAATCTGTGGTTTAATTATAAAGATAGCACCTATTTCAAAAATGTATCTGACGTTTTTGGAGTTCTGAGATCCAAGCCTTCACCGACGCCCAGCGCTCATCAACCCCGACTGGAACAGCTCTTCCTCGGCTTGTGCTTCTGACGTTTGCCGCTGACACAGATGTCTCGTCTAGTGGATAAACTTGACGTATAATTCGTCTTGTGTAAAAGTCAAAGTCGTCTCATTTAACTAGTGTGTTCCATGGCAAAAAAAAAAAAAAAAAAAAAAAAGTTTTATTGTGTTATTATAAATAAATAATTTTATTTATTTATTTCATTTTTTACATGATCTTCACTATATGAACAATAAAATAAAATGAACCATGTCTTTGTTTGCTAAATGTCAATAAAAATCAATAATGTTTCTTAATATTCTGTATGTTCTTCAATATTTTTAAAATGAAAACAAAAAGATCATGTTCATTTTGTTATTAATATATGCAGTGAAGATAATCAATATACGCCTGAACCACATGGACAAATGTTTAAAGAGCCCCTATCATAGCATTTGAAATGTTCCTATTTTTGTTTTAGGAGTTCCTAAAAACAGTTTAACATGCATGCAAGGATAAAAAACACTTCATTTGTCTTATAATTTGCATTTATTTTTAAATGATTTGCTCACCGGCTCCCAAATGATTCGTACAACGACTCGTTTTTCCAAACCACTCCTTTGCGTGACGCTAATCGGCGGTGATTGGTCAGATGACAGACCCAGTCAGTTATTGTTTGTTACCATAACGCATAAACATATTGATAAAGCACTGAAGTACTACAAGATGCTCTATTCTTTTTGACAACTCCAATAACAGCGACAAACATTTCACATATTTAAAAAAAAATTGACATTGGAGACCTAGAAGCTGCGCTGAACGTAACTTACACACGCGCACACACACGCACACACATACTTATTGCACCTTCCCTCCTCGCACCCGACGCTACAAAACCGTTCAAAACCCATAAAAGCATCAATTATTAATAATACTTACAGGTTGTGATTCATAGGAGGAAGCTGATCCACATACGCTGGGGAAGTAAGTTACTGAGCCCTCCTTCAGGAACAACCGCTTGCGAATCCACATTTGAATTCATTTATGTTTTTGAACGATTCGTCATTAAAATGAGAAACACAATCGGGCTATACTGTTGTGGTATCGTTGCAAATATGAACTCTAACCACAGATTCTTCACATGCTCGTCCCTGGGCAATGAAAACAAAGTGGCTGAACTATCTTTGCATTGTAGTACACAGCGTCTTCTCGGCATGATGTTATGATGAAGTATGTGAATGTGTAGACTTCAAGTTTACACTTCCATCTGCACGCGCAGTAACTGGGCGCGGCCAATGACCTCTCTACGTCACGATGTAACAGTAACTCGCTTCAAAAACTATTTATTTCATAGACTCAGAGTCGACTCTCACTTTTGAAAGACAATAACTTTATATACGGTGCACTTTCAGATATAAATCTTTGCAGGATGTTTTCATTCCCTTAGAGCTATATTCCACATCATATGAACAGTCATTTTCAAAAAATCCATGATAGGGGCTTTTTAAGATTTTTTTTTTAATGAAAAGTGGTGTTTCATAACAAATTTAGTTTTATTTTTGACGAAAGAGGCAAAGTTGTTGCATATTTCTTTTTATTGTTGCCTGAAATAAAGAGATAACCGGAGTAGCAGAGCGTGCTGAGTGACGCGATCAAGTACGCTCTGTTCCATTTGCAGAATAACCGGACTTATGTTCTCTCGTCCTCGGGAGTTCGTTCTCTTGAGTCATACTTGGCAAGTCTGAACTACCAAGGACACAAGTCCAACCAAACTTTGCGTACTTGGTATTGAGAAACGGCTAATGTATTTATGAATGAGTCATTGAATCAGTGACTCAACCGATTCATTCAAAAATGCTGATCATTCAAGAATGAAACACCACTAGGCAGTCAGGCTTTGCATTGTAGCAAATTGTCTGCTTTGTTTGGAGATAAAATAGAGAAAAAAATTGGCAATGCTGCTCTTGCTCGTGTGATATTGCTTAACTTAACTCTTTCCCCGCCAAACACGGAATTTTCCGTGTTTAATGAAAAAACGCATCCCCGCCAAACACAGAATTTTCCGGGTATCCGTGTTTTAGGTGGTATACGGTAAGGAAGACCCGCGCGCATGTTCTGAATGAGTGCGCAACTCTTTGATCAGAGAAACAGATCGCAATCGTCTCAAACAGTGGAGTAGTGAGAATGTATCAGACAGACAATGCAGAGGTATATGGCTGAAGTACTGGAGGTTAATGGACTCGGAGTCCGATCACTCTTTATTTGATAATTCTGAATCTGATCGGGACGAAGTAGTCAGTGAGAGAGATGCACATGTTGTCACAGAAAGTTCTAGCCATGGACGTGCCGCAGATAGATCGTATAATATTATGACACTATAATATTTATGTGTGTGTGCAGGCATTTATGTGTGGCTGTCTAAATATGACGGTGTAATTGTCAAATTATTTCTATTTTTACCACATTGTAATATGTATTTGTGTGTGTGTGTCTAGGCCTGTTTATTGTAGGCCTAATTCCAATTATTCATTATTCACAGGTAGAACACAGAGAGGCAGAGGCAGAAGTTTTATTGCAAAAGTTACATTTCCCTTACATCCTGCAGGGAAATTTGATATATTTTACATTTATTTATGTTTTTAATTTATTTTGGAAAGTTTTATATATGAAGGAAACAACATCTGAATGTATTCTGCTTTTAAATGCACTTGTTTGATAAAAATACCTTTTTCTCAGTTTTTTGTCCAAAATGTTGTGTTTTTGACAAAACCTACCTCTGTTCAAGAGGCAATAAAAAAAGAACAAATGAAGATAAAATAAAAACGTTTTTTTTGCCTAAAAGCAGAGGCTCAGATCTTTATTTTTATATATATCATCTTCATATATTCATGGAAGAAAATATTCAGCGGGGCATTAAAATTTAGCGAAAATCGTCAAAAACCCTGGCGGTGGCTGGCAACTTTTTTTTTAAAACGCTGGCGGGGAAAGAGTTAATGTTATGAAAAACTAAAAAAACACAAACTTATACAGGGGAGATTCAAATCTTGAATTTTGGGGTCATTTATATTCATTTATTGATTGCATTTCCGACCGCGTGACACTATTTTACATCAACATCAGACTAGTTTGGTTCTTGTTAGGCTGTACCGCTCTTAGTCACAACACGAAGGCTGAGGTTCTTTTAACTGATGTTTAATGCTCTCTGGACTCAGACATCAACATCAACACCGTAGAACTAAAAGGATGAATATACAACCAAAACATATCACAGTCAGTTACATGGAAAACACACGAGTTTAAACTCGTACATAAACAGAAAATACATACCACTTTTGCCTGCTTGTGAGCTAAGAGAGGGGGTTACATCTTGAAGCTTCTTGATTGCATGACTTATCATAATGATAAACACTTTAAACCTTGCGATTACATCTTTTAATATAATCAGGAGAATTGTAAACTCCGACCGCAGTTCTGACTCGCTGTTCCACGGCAAAAACAGGAAGTGACATACAAAGACACGATGGGAACAAAATCAAATATATCCATAAAACTCTTAGAAAAAAGAATTATTGCTCAAATGTACAACAGTTGAGTATATTAATCACAACAAGCATTATAAAATAGTTGAAATATAAAAATGTACAGATTAAACTGATTCAAAGTTGCTGAAATAAATGAGTGTTGAAGTACACAAGCGCCATCTAGTGGAAATAAACATTGTGGACATCCAAAGCTTTGTGACAGCAAACACATAGGCTTAAGCTTAATATGAGTTTAAAAGTCTCCCTATGATATGTGGTGTATGTGGTGTTCTTTAATATGATTTAAAGACAAACCATGTGTAAATTCATAAGTCAACAACATATTTTCTGCTTAAAACTGCAGTGAACCAAAGACAGTCTCAAAAACACGATTTGAAATCGCTGGTGTTTCTGACATCACAAATGACCTTGTAACCAATCAGATCAATGTGTGATCAACCAGTCGATCTCTGAGTGAGTGAGTGAGTGAGTGGAGGCGGGGCTCATTTGCATATTCATAGAACCACGCATACTAAATGGTGTCGAGTTAAATTTAAGATATTTTAAGGCATGAATATTGTTGAAGGAAAAAAGCATTTAAATATGTAATTTTGACCATCAAAAGATGAGTTTTAATGGATAAAATGATTGACTTCAGGGAGACTTGAAATCTTAACAAAAAGCACACTGTTTTATACATTTGACCCTTAATCATAAATCAGGCCAATCAGCATTTAGTCAGCTGAGGTGAGTTAAAGGACAACTCTGGCGCAAAATGAACCTTTGGTCTAATTACACATTGTTACCTAGTCAACCGTTATCTGAGATTTTTTTTCATGATTGCCGAATGTAAATAGTTTTATCTATAAAAACAGTTTAGCCTATAATGCTAGTATAACGCTAGTCTATAGGGCATAGAGTAATGACAAATAAAAATCGCTTTTTATTACCACTAACAAGGCTCAAAATAGCCCCACAGTAACACGGTAGCACAATATGGATCCATACATTCAAACCGAAGCATTGAGAACTTTGTCAGTGTCCATACCGTTTAATAAGAAGATATTTTATACACACAGTCAACTTTGCGAATACAGGAAGAAGCCATCTTTGAAAAATAGTCTCTACCAGTCGATCTACGAACGCCGATCCAAGTGCGCTGGTGAGATGTGAATAAAGTGATAATGTGAGCGCGAACAGTAGGCAACATGTACATTAAAGAGAAGAAAATGGTTCGTGTTTGTGTTTCTTTTGGAAACAATGGACCGTATAAGATTCTGCACAGTTCAGCGCACTTGGATCAGCGTTCGTAGATCGACTGGTAGAGACTATATTTTAAAGATGTTCTTCTTCCTGTATCGTGAAGTTGACTGTGTGTATAAAATATCTTCTTATTAAACTGTATGGACACTGACAAAGTTCTCAATGCTTCGTTTTGCATGTATGGATCCTTATTGTGCTACCGTGTTACTGTGGGGCTATTTTGAGCCTTGTTAGTGGTAATAAAAATTGATTTTTATTTGTCATTACTCTATATGCCCTATAGACTAGCGTTATACTAGCATTATAGGCTAAACTGTTTTAATAGATAAAACTATTTAGATTCGGCAATCATGAAAACAAATCTCAGATAACGGTTGAATAGGTAACAATGTGCAATTAGACCAAAGGTTCATTTTGCGCCGGAGATGTCCTTTAAGGGAGATCCCATTACAAGGTTTGTAAAGTTTAATAGCACAGCTGCACCAACTACACCTGCATCAGACTGCAAATAAACACTCAGCATAGCTCAACAGCCTTTCAGCAAGTGAAAATGAACCATTTAAGTGCAATCCTTGTTTTTAATTAAACATCCATTTAAAGCAGGCCATTGTTTCTCTGTATACAGTAGGTTTTCCAACAGCGAGTGATTTAAGGCCTCAGTCGTCGCTCAGGAAATGGAAGTAAACTTTGGGTTACGGCTTATGCGGAGCAAAGAATAAAAGATTAATGTTGTCATTACTTTTGAGCTTTGGATGATTAGGCTTGATGCATGTAATCCAGTATAGTGCTAATTAAGTCATAATTATTTTGATTGCTTGTTTTTAATTAGTCAGATGAAACAAAGCTAGTCCAAAGAAGTGTGGTGCTATAAATCAATTCTGTGACACAGTCTTTCTCTTACTTGCTAGACTGAACACACACTACAAACTTACACACTATCTGATGAACTCAAGTTTACGGGTGAAACATTTCTACAATTAAAAGCATCAAGTACAGACAGACTACCTTGTTTGCAGAGGCTATTTACACTAACTCCGCCCACCACTGTTTGATTGACAGACAGCAACATAGTGTCGTTTTGTTGCTGAACACATATGTTGCTTACTTCCTAAACACATAAATCAATATTTACTGT
This sequence comes from Pimephales promelas, assembly GCF_016745375.1. The sequence goes on along the minus strand of NW_024121099.1, from coordinate 9,092,220 downwards.
CCTTACAGTCTGTATCAAAGCATCGAATGTGTCCAATTACTCAAAGTTTTAGTTAAGATTAAAAATATGTAATAAATGTGGTTCTTGAAAATTTTTTCAAATACGAATTAATTTTCATGAATAAAAAAACAACTAAATTAGTCAATTAACTGTTGTTTTATTTATTACTATTAACTGTGTTTTTATTACTGTTGTGTTTTAACTGTTGTGACATTTATTTTGGTATTTCCAACTCAAACAATCACTTAATGATATTCAGAGATTTTATTTAAAGATGAACTGAACCTAAATTTGAGAAAAGGTGATATAACAGATGTATTTTATTTATTCTCATTGGTACAATTTTTAAAATGGCAGAATTTGTTAAAAGGGATAAAATAGTACATTGAAAGTGTTGTTTTTGTTACATGGGCGCCGCCATGTTGGATTTCAACATTCGTCTACGTCACTGGCATGGTAAGCCACTCCGTACCCTACCCGCACCAGCAGAACAGCCGTAGCTTGTAAACAATCTGAGGCTAAATGACATGGCTGAGGAAACAGATTTTTTAGCGACACGCTCTTTAGAGATGTGTACTTTCGTCAATTAGTAAATGTATGACAATGCATGAAATGTTTTATTTACACAAGTTACAAGTTCAACGCATTACGGCATCACGTTAACATTACTCGAATCCTTGATATTCGGATGAGGGGGAAAAGATCCCTGATGTATAGTTCACTGTAGAGGATGGGATTCTCCTTCCTAAATGCACCCTCGCCCATAGAGTGAACTGCCAGTACGCTGTTAATCTAAACAGTATGAGAAAAGTGCAACAATTTAGCCCAGCCTAGTCACGTAAAATACCCTGCTACTAATGGCGCGCTCGCGTCTCAGCTCGGACATCAATTAGAGACAGCATAGCCTCCTCCAACAGGTTTCTCTCACCGAACAGCATCCGAAATGAACGGTGCACGACGGTGATTCCTTTTTTCGCCGATCAATAAATGTTCCAGGTTGACCTCTCTGCAACAGATCGTCTCCGTGCAGTGTCTATGCTCCACAGCGCTCGTGCCCGCAGTCACTTTCCCCCAAACGTTCCTGTACTGTGAGTGGAGCCTGAAACTGATCGTCCTCCATCATGTGGTGGTCGTCAGACACTACCGGCCTGTCCTTCACGGGCTCAAATGCGTAATCTATGCCGTTAAAAGTGCTCATTTTCGTCTGTGTATACAGGACCACAGCTGTTGTCTATGGCGCTCCGCGGGTCCTACCATGCCAGTGACGTCATCGAAATCGCCAGCGCTAACAAGCGCAGTTTTGCGTTGGTTAAAAAAAGCTATATTCATTTTTTTATTTTTTTTTAAATGTTTAGTGTAATTTACTTTTAATTGTCATAAACAACACATTTTCAACGTCGATATTTTTCAGTTCAGTTCATCTTTAAGGTAGCATAGTTATTTACTGTGATATTAATTGATTTTTTTCCATGCACATAGACAGAGAGAACGATGGAAGGAGAGAGAAAGAGTTGAGATAAAGCACATGAGGAAAAGAGAGGGAATGTTTGGATAAAATGGGAACTGCCCTGCTGAAAAATCCAGCTAAAACCAGCCAAGGCTGGTTGGCTGGTTTTGGCTGGTCTCCCAGCCTGGTTAGTTGGTTTATCAGGCTGGTTTTAGAGGGGTTTTGAACACTTTTTCAGCTGGTCAGGCTGGTCTTAGCTGGTCAAGTTGGTAGCCAGGCTGGGAGACCAGCTTAACCAGCTAAGTCAGGCTGGGAGACCAGCTTGACCAGCTAAGCCAGGCTGGGTGACCAACTAAAACCAGCTACTTCCAGCTTAAACCAGCTAAGACCAGCCTAGGCTGGTTTTAGCTGGATTTTTCAGCAGGGTGGTCACATGGTGGAAAGCCCTCATGTCATGGGGCGGCCATCTTTAGAGAGTGTGTGTTTGGACGTCCCTTATTGAAGAGATGCAGGCTCACATGTGTGTGTCTGATAAGAGCGAGAGCATTTTGCGGTCGAGCGCACATCTCTACATCACAACGTCATGGCTGTTATCCTCTCACACAGAGCATACAGTCGTCTGTAATGAGCTTTGTGATATTACAGTTTTTCTCGATTGTTTACACACATTTTCTGGTACTTGAGACACAATGACCACAACATGTAACTCATTCGCCAACCCCCTGAACCAATTCTGCTGAACTACAAGCACAATTCCTGCTTTACACCTAAATTGCAGTTCTGAAACACACGTTTTTCAAAACACTACACACAATTCTCTGCATTTGGCATAATTTTCATGCAGAAAATCTCTTGTTTTCATGAGGAACACACTGCCATTCAGATATTCACACTGACTCGTCACATGGGCAAACACATTTCACACAGTTTTACAATTCGCAATCAGAGCTTTAGCATAAAATACCAAAACCAAAGAGAAGATGCAGCATAGATTTTTTTTATTTCTTTATTTACTGTAACAGCATAAAAAATTCTGTTGTTTTGTATGTAGACCACTGTATGTGCAACTTTGTGTTGGTTGGGGTGTACAAAATGTGGGATCTATCTCCCATTGATTTTGTGGGAAAAATAAAATATATTTGTTACCGTGTATTTGTGTGTTCTGGGTATAAAAAACAATATTCTCAAATATTTTACAACACAGTTGTAAGTGTAAAACAATATTCTCAAATATTTTACAACACAGTTGTAAATGTATGTAATGTCTGTAGTAAGTGTAACACTGAACAAAAAAGGCCTAAGTCATTATGATGAATGGAGAAGAAGTGTTTTCCATTGATCGTAGTGTTTTACATTGAGCACATCAGTGTTCAACTGGTTCTTTTAAATGTCTATTCATATGATGGTTTGTGTGTGTCATTTGAAAACAAAATACCATTTTGAGAAGAAATAACATTGTTTTGAATGTAAAGTTTCATTTTGCAGGAGAATTAAGGGGTTTTGCCGATTGTGTGTGTGTTTTTAGATTTGTGTGTAGAGTTCTGAGAATATGAGGCATTCTTTCAGAAAATGTGTGTAAACAATCGAGAAAAACTGTAAGAGAGTTTGTGACTGCAGCATTCTGTTCTGGTCAACGGAGGCGGAGCTACAGTGATGCATTATGGGCCAGGGGTTGAGCTGAGGGGTCACAAGGTGTTGCAAATGTAAACTTAATATACACTAGAAAAAAGTAGGGATGCACGATATATCGGTCACCACGATACATGTTCATGCTTAATATTATCGGTAAACACACTGAAATCACAGCCTGTCCCTGTGTGTGTGTGTGTGTGTGTGTGTGTGTGTGTGTGTGTGTGTGTGTGTATGCGGGTGTGAGTGTGTATGTGTGTGCATGAGTGTGCGAGTGTGTATGTGTATGTGCGTGCATGTGAGTGTGAGTGTGCATGTGTGTGTGTGCGTGTGAGTGTGTATCATTGTGCATGTGAGTGTGCATGTGAGTGTGTATGAGTGTGCATCTCTATGTGTGTGTTAAAGCTGAACAGTCTCTCAAACATGTAGTGATGTGAATAAGAGAGCATGTGTGTGTGTGTGTGTGTGTGTGTGTGTGTGTGTGTTGTGAATATGGGAGCATCATGTAATCAGCTTAGTCGACTTATGTAATGTGTTTCTGAGACCTTTTTAATGTTCACTTCTCTCTCTCTCTCTCTCTCTCTCTCTCTCTCTCTCTCTCTCTCTCTCTCTCTCTCTCTCTCTCTCTCTCTCTCTCTCTCTCTCTCGTATTTATGTCTGTCTCTCATCCATCATCAGGTTCAGACTTAATTGTACAAGCGAAATACATTTATACGAGGGACCTGTTGCGTCATGTTTAGCTTGTCATTCAGGTGCTTCTGTGGCAAATGTGAGAAGATGGCTAACTTACAGGACAACAACATAAATGCAGTTTTTAATACAATATCTTTATATATATATATATATATATATATATGAAGAGTTCAGATGCAAAAGCCTCTAAATGCCATTTGAAATTTTCTTCTAAAATGACAATTTTTATCAAGCTTGTATATTTAAGTTCGGTAATTTCACTTAAATGACAATTAATAGGTCATCTTCATTGGCATTTAAGTGAAATTATTGAACTTAAATATACAAGCTTGATAAAAATTGTCATTTTAGAAGAAAATTTCAAGTGGCATTTAGAGGCTTTTGCATCTGAACTCTTCATATATATATATATATATATATAAACGTACGGTTACACACTATACAAACAAGGTTTAAATTATATAAACAGACATCCTAGGACGACGACGACGACAACTTTAGACGTATTTGTTGTTGAATTAGCTGACATCGACTGAACAGACTAGGTTATTTGCTCAAAAATCATAAAATACACTTACTGTTACTGGAGGTGACGTTGGATCGCAAACAGTAGATGACGATCCACAGTTGAGGATTAACTTTTAAGCCACAACAATAGGATTAACCCACGACAGAACATTTATGTTTCCAAGAGATATTACCGTCTGTTGTTGAAAAAATGGAGGATGGTGTGCACTGTGCAGATCAACGAGGGCGGGGTCTATGCCACAGCCACACTGTCAATCAAACCCCTTTTTCACTTTCTACGTCACAAAGCGCTGAATCTTAGAACAGCTCGTTCTGAGACAGTGCATATGATTTATTGAGATTGTAAAAAAAAAACACTGGGTGGATTTTTATCGTTCTAGGGTGGTTTTGCTCACACAATGCCAACACACATTTATGTTCAAACACCATGTAAAAGTGAATTTTCCATAATAGGTGCCCTTTAAGTAACATAGGGACACATGATTTCCCCAAAATATTTCTCTTGCATTTTGAAATTTATGAAGGAAAACTGCTTTTAGATGTCAGTGTTTTATTCTTATACATGCATTTTTATTATGTGTTATTTTTATTGTAATAATATACTTTCGTTTATATTTAGTGCCTTTAAAAGCAGCTTCTCAAAGCACTTTACACAAAAACAAGCAATATTATAATAACAATAAAATGAATTATTAATATATTCTGAAAACAAAACTAAGATAAGCGATAAAATGTGATTTATGTTTTATATTTGCTATATACACACAAATGAAGCATCGTGTCCACGGCTCCAGACGAGAAGACTTTACACTCGTTACACAAAGAATGATTATGTAAATCAGAAGCAATTACGCGTTTTCTCTTACAAAAATTGCAATAATTTGAGGCATTATGTAGTTGTGATTGTCGGGCCTTCAGGTGAATCTGTGACGCAGCGCCCAGCCGATGACATTTAACTGCAGAGCCGTGTGTGTGTGCGTGTGTGTGTGAGAGAGAGAGACAGAGAGAGCAGTTGCCAAGCTCTTTGTTATAAAGTGATGCTTTCTGAGAGAATGGATGAATTAAAGGACAGAAACACGAGTGAAAGACAGATAGATGAGAGAATGAGTGTATTCATCTCAAAAGGCAAATCAGAGAGAAAGAGAGCAATAAATGTCTTTGTATATGAAATCACAAAACTCCTTGGTTTGACTTTGAACCTTTGATTCAGACTGATGTGTACATTGTGGTGTGTGTGTAAGGGTTTGTGTTATTTCACAATACAGTCCGTTTAGCCTCTTTTACATGTTAGACATAAACCTGTGTGTCATCAATGCATCAGTGTGTGTGTGTGTGTGTGTGTGTGTGAGAGAGAGAGAGAGAGTGAGTGAGTGCTCCCTCACACCATAATTTGCTTCTAATGACCAAGTGTGTTTTATGGTCCGCTACAAACAGCCACTTCAATTTTACTAGGAACAATTTTGTGTTTCCGCGAGTCTTCTGAGCGCTGACGGCAAACGCTGACCTTTTGACAGTTTTATTTAATAGTTCACATCCAGACTGAACATTCATTAGCGAAATTCATTTAACGTTTATCATTTCAATGACGCACCGACATCTACAGTATGTGTGTGAGATGAAGAACCGGACACCAGAGCTTGACTCTAATCTCTGCAGGACAGCGATGGACGATTCAGAGAACAGTTTGAGAAGCACAGTGATTGTGCAACACCTCTGCTTAGACGACAGATTATAAGGTCAGCTATTAAATATATTACATTCTGTGCAGTGGCTCGCGATCTTGCTTTATTCCAGATAATCACTCACAAATATATAATACTCTACGAACAACTTATGCAACAAGCTGTGAGCTGTGTGTCGCCTGTTTGTGTCCTTTTGAACTGCAGTTGTCATACTTGAGTGTTTTCATGGAAAATAAATGCAGTTTCTATTTTTATTTTATACACAACAGAATATAACTGGGGGCTTTAAAAGCACACACACACACACACTTTCACACTAACACAAACACTCACACTAAGGTACTACTCACACAGGTTCAGAGATAGAGAAGCCGATTGAACGAGGTTCAGTGAGAGAGAAGCCGATTGGACGAGGTTCAGGGATAGAGAAGCCGATTGGACGAGGTTCAGTGAGAGAGAAGCTGATTGGACGAGGTTCAGTGAGAAAGACAAGCCGATTGGACGAGGTTCAGAGGGAGAGAAGCCGATTGGACGAGGATCAGTGAGAGAGAAGCTGATTGGACGAGGCTCAGTGAGAGAGAAGCCAATTGGACGAGGATTAGAGAGAGAGACTCCAATTGGACAAGGTTCAGAGAGAGAGACTACGACTGGGCGAGGTTCAGAGAGAGAGACTACGATTGGACGAGGTTCAGAGAGAGAGACTACGATTGGGTGAGGTTCAGAGAGAGAGACTACGATTGGATGAGGTTCAGAGAGAGAGACTACGATTGGGCGAGGTTCAGAGAGAGAGACTCCGATTGGACGAGGTTTAGAGAGAGAGACTCCAATTGTGCGAGGTTCAGTGAGAGAGAGAAGCCGATTGGACAAGGTTCAGAAAGAGAGACTCAGACTGGACGAGGTTCAGGGAGAGAGAAGCCGATTGGGTGAGGTTCAGAGAGAGGGGCCGATTGGACGAGGTTCAGAGAGAGAGAAGCTGATTGGACGAGATTCAGAGAGAGAGAAGCTGATTGGATGAGGATCAGTGAGAGAGAAGCTGATTGGACGAGGTTCAGATTAGAGTCCAACCTCCTAAAAAAACTGCTAATTTTTTCAGAGAGTGAAGAGAACCAGAAGCAGAGACAGATAAGATAATCCATGCTCCAGGTTTCCAGTGTCATCTGAAGGAAAGGGACATGAGAACTAAAGGCTGAAGGCATTTCAACAGCTCGGAAAATACACTTCGCATTTAACGATTTGCTAGATGACTTTTCATAACCCTACGAGAACTGACTATAAACATAATTTAAACTAGATAACATGCATTAAACTTCCTGCATGGAAAATTTTTGCATTAATCCTGTTTTGAGTCTCAGAGACCCTGGGCACAAAATATGAATAAATGCAATACATTTTTTACGTGTTGGGATTTTCTGATTGTTCAATCCACTGCAGAAGTAATTCCTGCCAGTTATTCACACAGATTTATAGTATTGTTTTTTACTCCACTAATAATAATAAAAAAAACACTTATTTTATTTATGAATATACAGTCAAACCAAAGTTTATTCAGACACCTTCAACATATCTCACATTATCACTGATTATTCACTATAGCTTAGAAATGGTATTCTCAGATCAGTGGATAATTGACTGGTTTTGTCCGTCCTTCTGTTCGACTCTCACACATGAATTATGTTGAATATCTGTCAGCTGTTAAATTTAACTACACAATTAGATAATACTAGTTTAGCTCAACCAGTGACCAAGCAATGGTCATGTTGTTAAGTGTGTGTGTGTAAAAAGAGCATTAGCAATTACAGAAAACACACTTCAGCAAAACTTCATCAGCTTGTCATTTTTGGTCCCAAATGTTTATAGATGTTACTGGTAGAAGAATATTTTGGTATAATATGTCACAGTTTACTTTATTTAGCTATTCTGACTTGTACATAATGAACTATAGTGTCCTGCACACACTGGTACAAAAATATCAAAAAATATACCTAGTGTCTAATTTTTGGTTTGACTATCTATTTGTTCATTTACTTAATAACAGTAAATATACTGGCATAATTTCCTTGTTAATTCAGAGTTTTGTACATTACACAAATGTACAAAACATTCTCTCCACATGTTGATCCTGCTGTTATTGATGCGCCGTTCCCCAGACCTGCGATTCTTCCTCGAGCATTATCCACACAAATGATCCCCGCTACCTGTGGCTCAGGGTTACAGGACAAAACATTCTGCTATCACAGCCAGACAGGTCGATGCGACCACACACACACACACACCTGAGACGCGACAGCTAGTGTTGCTCATGCCGGAGGCCAAAGAGTTTATTGGCAACAGTGACTGACATCACGAAAATTCAGTCTGTTAAATCTTCAATTCAACCACGAGCCACCAAGAGAACCGTCTGAAAACTAGATGTTAAAGTTGATTTTAAAGTGGCTATTTTGTGCTTTTCCTGTACTGTGTACTAGAGCTGTGTGTGTATGTAAAAGCTCGAAGATCAAAAGTGCAAAGTTATTTTCTCCTAAAATTTTCTAAACTGAAACGAGTCGTCAGTAATTCAATCTCACTTCCTGAATCTAAGTAGGTTTGTAACTCATTTACATAAGGCCAGTCTATGCTCCTGATTGGCTGAACAGCATCTCTTAGCTCCGCCCTCAAACACTAGTGTATCTGAGACTGGGAGAGTTTGGTTCGTGTTGTTCGTGACGAGAAGACGCTGTTTTCTGCTGACAAAGCAAATCCACTTACGGTGAAACCCACGCCATCATTAATGTTCATATCACTGTGATCAAGAGTTGAGGTTTAGATATGATAATGAGCGTTTTCTTTCTGACCAATCACAGCAGACTGGCCCGTCTGACCAATCAGAGCAGAGCAGCCCTCATAGAGGCGGAGTTAAGAGAGACAAAATTAGGAACCTTTCAAATAACAAGAAGGGCACTTAAATATGTAAATTACCCATTTGTAAGGGTTTTTACTCATAGTCAATGTTTTTATTGATTGAAAAGTATCCAAGTCCAAGTGTAAATGCCCATGACACACACCTGAGACGCACACCAAACTACTCAACGCTAAATTCAAATGAATTTTTAAATGGACTTTTTTCAAATGAAACGAACATTGAGCGAGTGAACATGGAAGAGACCCATGAATGAAGCAAACGCAGAACTCAAACACCTCGATGGAAGTATAGACCGTATGCACCAGAGAAACATGGGCGCCGTCATCTTTAGAATTTTGTCTTTGAACTTCCGTTTTTGCGGTAGCTCTGTATATTTCTATGGCATCGCTGTCGAGGAGTTATTAGCTGGTGAAGTGGATTTACTTATTGTAGAGTTAACAAAAGTTATCATGAGATATGGTGTGAACTGGTCCAAGAACTGGTGTGACGTCATTTCACGCTAAATCAGGCCGAAACAATGTTCATTTTCTGGAAAAAATTCACTCTGGCTGTTAAACACCTTCGAACTCCCATTGGCCCGTGGTGATGATGTAATCAGTGGGTGTGGCACCCAGGCTCCGCCTTCTGTTTAAATCTTCTCTAGTTCATTAGTTCTGCTGCTCAGTCTGTCGCGGCCAGACACCAGTAAAGCAGGAACACTCGAAACTCTTCATCACAGGCACTGATGTCTGATTGAAAGGAATAATTACTGTAGTTCATGTTTAATACTGCTTGAGATCCATCTACTGTATAAAGTTCTGAAACATGATGTGACTGAATCTCAGATGCAAACATATTCACATATCTACGATCGGGTGTTTCTGAACTGCAGTTTTCTCTCCGCCGTACAGTGATTAAATGCCTCATATAAACAGAACCACAGCTGATGAAGAGGCTGATTGTGTTCATAATCCCCACAGGTTCACTATGCAGATAACAGAACGCCGCCACTTTCACAAAAGTTGGATTACAGAGTTGATTGTGAGCGAATGTGAGTGTGTGTGTGTGTGTGTGTGTGTGTGTGTGTGTGTGTGTGTGATGAAGCCCCGGTTCCTCTTCCTCACCTGCAACCCGAGCCACAGGAATCAAAGATGAGACCATCACGCTTAGTTAAATCACGGCATGGTTCATATTCCACACAGCAGCGGAAGAGGTGTGTGTGTGTGTGTGTGTGTGTGTGTGTGTGTGTAGAGGACAAGCACAAAAGCACATACACTTTAAAGGGATGTCATATCTCACATCTCAATGAAAACACCCCGAATGATTCCTCTCTTTCCTCTGAAACACCAGGGGAAGAAACAGACGTGCATCTCGGGCATATTTACGAATAAAAGAATCTAATATATTATATCATACTATATATATATATATATATATATATATATATACATATAGTGTATAACTCTAGCAGTGTGTTTGTATATATATATATATATATATATATATATATCCGCTGTCGCGTCTGTTTTTAAAATTAATCGACAGCGCATTAATTTTAATAAACAAACCGAAAACTGCAATCAAGGCCTGTAATCCAGTGCTGCTTCTCTGTAGCCCAGGTCATGCGCTTCTGCTGCTGTTTCTGGTACAAAAGTGGCTTGGCCTGGGGAATGCGGCACCTGTAGCCCATTTCCTGCACACGCCTGTGCACGGTGGCTCTGGATGTTTCTACTCCAGACTCAGTCCACTGCTTCCGCAGGTCCCCCAAGGTCTGGAATCGGTCCTTTTCCACAATTTTCCTCAGGGTCTGGTCACCTCTTCTCGCTGTGCAGCATTTTTTGCCACACTTTTTCCTTCCCACAGACTTCCCACCGAGGTGCCTTGATATAGCACTCTGGGAAAAGCCTATTTGTTCAGAAATTTCTTTCTGTCTCTTACCCTCTTGCTTGAGGGTATCGATGATGGCCTTCTGGACAGCAGTCAGGTCAGCAGTCTTACCCATGATTGGGGTTTTGAGTAATGAAACAGGCTGGGAGTTTTTAAAAGCCTCAGGAATCTTTTGCAGGTCTTTAGAGTTAATTAGTTGATTCAGATGATTAGGTTAATAGCTCGTTTTGAGAAGCTTTTCATGATATGCCAATTTTTTAAGATAGGAATTTTGGGTTTTCATGACCTGTATGCCAAAATAATCAGTATTAAAACAATAAAACACTTTAATGATTTCAACATAATGATTTCAAATTTCAACATAATGATTTAGTTAAGTTTAGCTTCATTGCAAGTGTATGACATTTGGTATATAAACAATGGTCATTTATTGCTTTTCCTAAAAATGAGAAAGAAAATAGGGTATTAAAACTATGAACTACAAATAAAGTCAGTATGTGAGGCTCGATTGGGATGGCTCTCTTGTGTTCTGGGCGGCAAGTGCAGTAACTGTAACATCGGGCACATTTTGTAGTATTAACACATATTTATACCAACTTCATCAGGCTCCGAAAATTCTTCAAAGAACACAAAGAATGGCCTTTCTCAGCTGCCATAGTTGCAACTCTTGCATCATCAGAACAGTGTGTTCAACGCATCACCGTTTCTGTTTAAAAAATGTTGTGCAACATTTTGTCCGGGCTGAACACAACGTAGCCCAGTTTATAGTGCCCTAAGGGACAAGCCGGTGGAAACTCTGAGTTCGCTCGCACAACTGTCGTGTTTTCTCCGAGCGAATAATCTGATAAATCATATTTCCTCCGATCGAACATTTACAAAATCTATAAAATATTTTCCCCATGTGTTGTTGGTTTAATTGATCTTGTAGGGTAATTAAAAGCAAATCCCCACCGGATGTCAGAAAACAATTTCTAAAGCTAGGTCTTCTAAACATTAGATCGCTCACACCTAAGGCGGTTATTGTAAATGAAATGGTCACAGATAATAATTTCGATGTTCTGTGCCTTACTGAAACCTGGCTTAAACCAAATGAGTATTTCGGTCTAAATGAATCTACTCCGCCAGGATACTATTATAAACATGAGCCTCGTCTGATCGGTCGTGGCGGCGGTGTTGCAACAATCTATAAAGATATTTTTAATATTACTGTTAATATTATTATTGGTGAATGTCGATAAAGCAATAATTGTTGGAGATTTTAACATACTCGTAGTCGTAGATAATACAAATGATGCTTTAGGGGCTGCGTTTACAGACTTATTGAACTCCTTTGGGGTCAAACAAAACGTCAGTGGTCCCACTCATCGTCTAAATCATACACTAGATTTAATTATATCATATGGAACCATTCCAACTGATATAGATGTTATACCACAAAGCGATGATGTCACTGATCATTACATGGTGACTTGCATAATACGTACTGCTGAAATATGTCATGTTGCACCACGTTATAGACCAGGCAAAACAATCCTTCCAACCACTATAGATGGATTCTCAAATAGCTTACCAGATCTATCTAAGCTGCTAAGTGAACCCAAACAAATAGATGAATTAGAGGAAATGACTAGCATTTTAAGCACAATTTTCACTAGTACATTAGATATTGTTGCACCAATTAGATCAAGAGAGAAACTCGCAACTTAGAGCGTAAATGGAAACAAACTAATTTAGAGGTTTTTAGAATCGCGTGGAAAGACAGTATGTCACGTTATAAAAAGACACTAAAAACCGCCAGGGCTGAGCATCTCCACAAACTAATCGAAAATAACCAAAATAATCCAAGGTTTTTATTTAACACCGTGGCTAGACTAACAAATAAACAGAGCAAAATATACATAGTATATTTATTTTTGTAGTAATGATTTTATGAATAACTTCAATGAGAAAATATAAAGCATCCGAAACACAATTATAAATGTACAATCCTCTATGGTGTCTTATGATTCAGCTTCAATTATGGCCCCTCTAGAACAACTACACCGCTTTACAATGATAGGACAGGAAGAGCTAAATAAACTTATCATTGCATCTAAACCAACAACATGTTTATTAGGGATCCAATACCCACTAAACTACTGAAAGAACTATTACCTGTATTGGAAGAGCCTCTCCTCAATAATATTAACTTGTCTTTATCTTTAGATCATGTTCCAAAAATATTCAAGCTGGCAGTAATAAAACCTCTCATTAAGAAACCGCAATTAGATCCAAATAACTTGGCAAATTACAGACCCATTTCAAATCTTCCATTTATGTCCAAAATACTAGAAAAAGTTGTGTCTGCTCAATTGTGCTATTTTTTGCAAGAAAATTATATCTATGAAAAATTCCAGTCAGGATTCAGACCGCATCATAGTACAGAAACTGCGCTAGTTAAAATTACAAATTATTTACTTTTAGCTTTTGACCAAGGCTGTATCTCAATACTAGTCCTACTTGATCTTAGCGCTGCGTTAGATCCACACTATAGATCATAAAATACTTGTGGATCGACTACAAAACTACACTGGTGTTCAGGGACAGGCATTACAGTAAGCTGGTTTAGATCGTACTAATCGGACTGTTATCATTTTGCCTGTTTAGTATGGAGTACCGCAAGGATCGGTGTTAGGCCCTCTGCTATTCTCAATATATATGCTGCCACTTGGTAATATTATAAAAAAAAACATGGAATTAATTTCCACTGTTATGCTGACGACACTCAATTATATATTTCATCACGACCAGATGAAAACACTAACTCATCTAAATTGACAGAGTGTCTCAAAGATATAAAATGCTGGATGACGCGTAATTTCTTGCTATTAAATTCAGATAAAACGGAAGTATACTTATTGGTCCAAAAAAACTACTCACAAAACCTCTCACAATACAACTTTAATATAGACGGATGTCCTGTTACTTTATCCACTACAGTAAAAGACCTGGGTGTTATACTAGACCGCAACTTGTTTTTCGAAAATCATATTTCATATGTTACAAGAACAGCCTTTTTCCACCTTAGAAACATTGCTAAGCTACATAACATGCTATCTATTTCTGATGCAGAAAAGTTAGTTCATGCATTCATGACCTCGAGACTAGATTACTGTAATGCTTTATTAGCCGGTTGTCCTGCATCCTCAATAAACAAGCTACAGTTAGTGCAAAATGCAGCTGCTAGAGTTCTTACTAGGTCAAGAAAATATGATCATATAATACAGATTTTATCATCTCTACACTGGTTACCTATTACAGTAAGTTCCGTATCAACTACAAAGTACTACTACTGACCTATAAAGCCCTAAATGGTTTAGCTCCTATGTACTTAACGGACCTTCTTTCGCCCTACAATCCACCGCGTTCCTTAAGATCACTAAATTCAAGGCTTCTGGTCATTCCTAGGATATCTAAGTCCAGTAAAGGAGGGAGGGCGTTCTCGCATTTAGCTCCAAAACTCTGGAATAGCCTTCCCGATACGGTCCGAGGCTCTGACTCGCTGACACAGTTTAAAACTAGATTAAAGACGCATCTCTTTAGTCAAGCATTCACATAATGCTTACCTTTTAGTCGTCTGTTATGCCGTACCGGAACCGTTTGCCACTGAAACGCATTTCCGCGACAGTGGGGCTCGACAGCCTTAGTCAAACGGGTCGGCGCGTATGGTTGGGTTGCGGAGAGTTCAGGTTACGGAGAGTTTGTGAGATAGTGGTTTTCTAACACAGACTCCCGTATAATGGAAATCATTATGAACATCAGCTATGCTAATTATTTCCCATCTGCCTTTCTGCTGTTATCTCGGGACGCTTGTCTCGAGAAAATGGCCTTCGTCAGGTCCAGTTTTGTCTCCAGCCTCTCACAGGGATTTCGGATGCCCCAACGCCTGTGATGAAAAGACCAACGCCTGTGAAGAGACGACTCAACGCTTGCGATATGTTATGGCGCCGTTTTATACATAAACAATATTTATATTTAATATTTATATATAAACAATATGAATGTAAGCCAGAGGAGAACTCCCAAGGTTTTTTTCTCCATCCTATCTGATGGAGTTTTGGTTCCTTGCCACTGTCGCCTTGCTTTTGCCTTGCTTTTGGCTTGCTTTGTTGGGGTTATTTAACATTTAATATTTAACAATATTATAGCTATATAAATAAATGTGACTTGACTTGACGTCACTCTCAGCCGCTACCGTACATCCACAAATCTATATTTATATGGCTTATGGCTAAATAAATTGTAAATCTGTCAACCCTATTAGGTTTTTAAAGGTACAGCATATATAAAAGCAAAGCTGAAGAAGAACACTACTAAGTGTGAATGGATGAAGAACGGCGTAAGGGAAGCTGAGGAAGAGGAGAGGAACGTGTAAAGAGAAGATAAGTTTGAGAATCAGGACAACGTCTCGTGTTTATCCAGACGCCACACTCATAAACACACATATACACTCAGTCTTATAACACTCTTTATGATCATAAGACCATGTGTAATATCTCTGACATTTATCAATGCAACACATACTGTATTCATGACTCCAAACACGGAAGAGCCAAATCATTACAAACAGAACATGGCAATCGTTTCCCCAGCGTTACAAAGACGCCAGACAGAGAATATGACAAATCAATGCAAATATACTCTTGAAAAGGCTGAGGGATCGAAGACACCGGAGCAAACCTCCCGCCGACGGCTTCATTTGTCCACATATCTGACAGAGAACAGAAAGGATGAGGGTGTTGAGGCTAATTCTGTCAGGATCATTGATCTGCACTGACAGAAGACGAGAGATCGAGCCGCTTCCGGTTTGACTGACAGGTGTTGTGCTGTGGTTTTAAAGTCCTGTGTTTAAAGGGGCCTTCACACATTTCTATTATTATTATTATTATTGGCCAAATTGATTAATTCAGGTGTGCCTGACCTCAGTAGTCATGGCAACAATATTCAGACACACCTGAATTAATCAATTTGGCCAATAATGGCAGACAGGAAACAAGGAGCTGGCTGAAGTTCAGGAAGTAGTTTAGCGGGGCATAAAGCCAATTGAACTTTTGTTGCTGCAAAGATAGTCATTAATTTGTAATTCAATTTAATTTTCCATCTAAAAAGTATGTTTTATTATATACAGTAGTCAACATTTGAAGTGGATCAAAACCTTTCATCAAAGTTATAGATGAATATTGAACAATACCCGTTCAAGGACAACTTTGATTTACTTTTTTATCCACTTCAAATGTTGACTACTGTAGTACGAGTGTGTGTGTGTAAACCTGATGCACTAAATTCACCATGTTGTCATCATTGTCACTTCATTTTGTCACATACACTATAGGGAAGTATGAGTTATGCCAGAGTTATATCAAAATTACTGTAGATTAGACTAGTCACTTTAGCTTGATTTTAAAATGTTAAATTTCAAGTGCTACTTCGCTAATGTCTTGCATGTGATGGTACAATGTACACTCTTAGAAAAAAGGGTTCTATATATGTAGCATGGGGTTCTTTACTCTACTCCAAAGGACATTTTATGCTAAAAAAGGTTCAATAATGACAAGAATGAACCTTTTGGCACAAAGGTTCTTTAAAGGCTATTATTCATTCATACGTATATTACATTATTCTGCAACATTTTGTAGTTGTAATTAAATTATTGTTTATAACTTAATATCACATTTTAAGCATGCAGATTTTTGGAGGATAAAAACTGAAATGGCACTCTTCGTGTGATACTGATTAATTAAATTTTTTAACCCCCATATCTTGAATTTTGTGATCATTCATACTCATTGCATTGTAGGGGTTCCAAATACGTAGCGCTTTAGAACCTTTTAAGGCTCTATATAGAACCTTTTCTTCTAAGAGTGATAGGCTTTTAATTTCCTTTATTTTAGATTTTACTTTTGAAAAGTTTGGGGGTTGAGTGCGATTTCACTTTTTTCATTTTAAATAGTGTGTAATGTTGCTGTTGGTGCATAAACAGTATCTGCAAAGTTGCAGCGCTGAAAGTTCAGTGTAAGCAGAGATATCGTCTTTTAAAAATCAGGAAGTATATTGCCTACAAAAACGACTCGATTGGGACTACAGCTGGGTTTTAGACGTCACTAACCCACACATTTGCATCAACACCTCCCTCAGAATATGCAGAAAATGGCATGCGCATATTTCTGAGGCACGTCGACTCAGTGTGTTGTTCACGCAGCTGTCAGGTCTTCTGTGTTCGGGCTTCCCATGGACGCTATACTTCCTCAAAAATGGATACAATTTATGTTTGATTATGTTCCTGAAAATGGCGATCGTAATTTAGCTCTCTGTGCTGCGCATTTTACGGAAGACAGCTTCCAGAATCTCCACGAGTTCAACACCGGATTCAGCAAGAAACTGTTACTAAAACATGAAGCAGTTTCAACTTTAACACAAGAGGCAGCAGTTGTTGGGCCACAACCTGTAAGTAGGTTAAGACTTCATCATATTAAATGTATTTGCATGTATAATTCTAGACGTAGCCTTGTGTTTTATTTTTTCAAATGCCAGCGCTGGCTTTATAGCCACTACTAGTTAGCCTATACTATTTTGTGTCTACGACAAACATTATGGACCTGAATTTTCTATAAGTACTAATGTTTTAAACGTATTTTTCATGTATATATGCTTTATGACGTTATTTTCGATTTGATCAAGAACGTAAACATGCCAACGCTGTTTGAGTATAACATTAGTAGCCAGTCAGTCGCTATTGTTGCAAGTCAGATGCTATTGTGTAAAATAAATGTTTATAAAGTTAAAAAATGTAGCAAATTATCATTCAGAAACGTTTAGTAAGAGCCGTGTGTGGTGAGGTTCTGTTTGACTCTCTTCATCGCGGCTTTCTCGGTCTGATTATGCCTCAAACTGATACTGCAGTTCGACACATATTTACATCTGGACCGGAGCTCATGACATGCACGTTTCGCCTGTAAAGGTAATGGGCGTTAACCTTCCGGACAACGTGAGCGACAGTTTAGCCAATCACAACACACTGGGCCAAACTAACCAATCTGAGCCCTCTACGTGTTTCTGAGGGAGTGTTTTCATAGAATCAGGAAGTGAAACCGTTCATTCAGGGGACAGAGGAGAACGCGGCTTACAATAAAGGTGAAGTTTATGAAAAATAAGACTTTTAAAAAAAGAAAAAACACGAATACATGTTATATTGCACCCCATAAATACAATCATGCAAAGAAAAAAGCAGTCAACCCCCCCTTTAAGTGTCTAACTCCAGGAGTGTCCGACAGCGATGTCCGGCCTGGGAATCTGACATCTTCACCCTTTATTCAAATATTATTACAAGATTTTGCACGCATATTTTGCATTGTTTTGCTTGTTTTATTTGTGATAGTAGCACAATTAAACATGCCAAATTATGCAACAATATTTCTCCAGGCTCTCATACAAAAACTCATAAACATTTGCAAAAAAGAGAGAAAAAGCTAAATATTAATAACTGATTATGTCGTATATGTATGCTTCTTGTTTTTCTATGCATTTATTTTGCATAAAATAAAACCGGAAGCTGTAGTTTACCTTTGGTGTTTGTTTTTCCCTCATATTTAAAACACTAGAAAAATATCATAACATACATTTTCCTCATATCTTGATGGTTTTATTGAACTTGTAATGTCATTAAAAACAAATACTTTTGGCCAGTTTAAAACATTTCTCTATTCCACGGGTTCTCTTCCATTTTTTTCAGCGTAAACATGCAATAGACGAACGCCTTTAACGGTGCGTTTGCATGGCACACACTGTACAAAAACGGTAAACTACAGCTGTGGTTGCCGGCATCATACCGTAAAAATGCGCTGTGACTGTTTTTGAAACGAACAGCTAAATACCGTTTTGTCAGCTACAGTATATAACTAATTCAACAGCTTATTGCTGTAGCTGACAAAACGGTAATTAGCAAAAACAGTAACACACCAGGGGCCTGATGTCTAAATGTTGCTTATGCACAAAATGGGCATAGAAATATGAATACGCATTTTTCCATGCACATATCGGGATTTATAAAAAATAAACTTGGCGTAAATAAGTGCGCACCGTAAGGATGCTCTTGACCGTGCGTACGCACTCTTTTAGAAGACTAGGCTATGTGTTTTGGCGACATCGATGGTGAGCTGGAGTTAAATGTCTTTCTGGTCACAATTAGACAGAGAATCTAAAGAAATTTATACATCTACAGAAATATAATTCAAATATAATTTCACAAACCTATCATCACTTGAAGCAAACATCCATCCCTTCTTAAATGTCTGCGCCATGAACGCGTTGGGCCGTTTAGTGAAACTGACGCATAGCCTAACGTCAGATGAAGTAAAAACGTAAATCTTCATTAAGAGTCCTAATCATAAAGACAGTGCATGTTCACAATAACAGTTTAAATAAATAAAAGAATGATTTAAACTATGTTTTACTTCTGATATAAACAGTTAAATTAAATATGACATTCTCATTAATGGAGTTAAACACTTAAACAACATGAAATCATTACTGAAGTTACAAAAAAAATGTAAATATACCTATTTGTTGTGGATGCAATGCTTTTGAACACTTTTCCCCTGGCATGCTGTGTTTTAATGTTTTAACTGATAGCTAATAGCAGATTATCTGAGAAATTTGTAAGGTCTATCTGTTTCCATTAAAATATAAATCAATTAAAAATACTATTTGGCCAGTGGAAAAGATTGAGAAAACTTTCTCTGAAATGTATTTAACACTATTTGATTTATTTATTCAAAAACAAGGCAAGGATAGGCTACTAAAAAAAAATTATGTTTGTAATAATGTGACGGCACATCCGCATTTCATATTTTACTAACGTCTTGTACCGTTAAACATGGTGTCACGTGGATGAATAATCATATGCAAATGATATGAGATGAGGATATGCATAGTAAAACTAGGCGTTGTAATCTCCATATATGGTTATTTCGGGGAGGAGACGCATGTGCGCGTATTCTTCCGCTGACTGGGATTTATAAAGTGAATTATGCTCAGGTTCTGGCGTACTGTATGTACGGTTATAAATCTGAAAACTTTTGTGCATACGCACACTCTAAGGATGAAATCTACGCAAAGTTTTATATATGAGGCCCCAGATTTTTACAGTATGATGCTGACGTTTTTTTTTTTTACAGGATTATTTCTTACAGTGCACTTTTTGTAGCATATAGTTCCATTTTCCTGCTGATGACAGTGATATGAACATTTCAACCAATATTATGCCTGAATATTCCTGATGAATTCCTAATTAAGCTCCGCTGAGCCGCCAGGTGTGTGTGTGTTGTGCTCGAGAAGGTAGATCTCTTGAGCACTTCATCATAAAGGTTATCATAACTGCTGTAAACATGACGTCTCTAAAAACATAATCACGCTGATTTCTTGACAGGCTCATTTACCACACATCTGGATCCAGATGTCATCGACACGAACGCGAATGAGCTCTCAATAAACTCGCATTACTTTTACTCTACAGCTTTGCTTTTAATTAAAACTTAATCATTATAAACGTAGCCATCAGAGGGTCTTAATCACAACAGACTTTGATTTGCAACGAGGCTGCGGCGAGCTTAGCGTATTAAAATTAAACCACACTATCATGTTCCTGCCTAGACGAGGCTCAAAACGCCAGAGAGCTCAAGTTCAGAAGAAATTATTTCCCAAATCCGATCAAGAGGAACCAAGGTGCCGTACCGGCATTCATTAGCAGCCAGTGTGTAATCAGCCGGAACGAGGAAGTGCCAAACGGAGAAGTTTGTCATTTCTATAACTTGAGTATGTTGTCAGGGATTGGAATGTGATTCATCTTCTTCAAGTAATTTCACTTTTTAAAGTTTAAACCCTCTCTCTTGAGAGTTGAGGATTATTGAGTGAAAAGCACCTGCGCCACAGATTAGAAAAGGCTTAGATTCGACCGCAGACGCTCAGGTGTGTGTAGTCTGTAGTTTGGCTCACACACCTGACCTCTCCTGATTTAAAGTCCCACTGAGGAGCCTTGGATCTGCAGTTTTGTTTGATGAGGTAATTTCCACTGAAACAGGAAGCTAAGGCGGGGGTTATTGAATGGGTCCTCCCCCTTTTCAAATAGCCAATAGTGTTTCGTTTACCTCACAGACTGACAGCACCACAGAAGCGAAACGCGAGCACTGATGATACACTGGATTCAATAGTAGAGATTTCATTCTTAACCAACAGATACAAAGACTAAAACTTGAGCGTTTGAGCAACACACACTTACATATAACATCTCCAACACGTGTGGCTCCGGGTGTGTCAATGTCTCTTTGGTCAGGTGGTGTTTATAGCAGAGGGGGCGGAGCTTCAGATTCTAGAGTGCATTTGATTGGACAGAAGATCATGATGTCATACAAATCCCTGATCCATTTAAGTTTTTAAAGTTTATATCAAATATACATTTTATCATTGTTTTGGAACACACCAGTTTTAAATAGCCACTATTATTTAAATGAATGACTCTATTAAAAAGCCCTCCTCACTGGTCCCGTCAGTCCCGTCCCGTTAACCGTTCCTGACATCCGTCCTCCACTGAGATGAGATCGGGGTTAACACGATAATGAACGAGAGAAATGTCAGACGCTTGATTAAAAGACACTGGAAAGGTTGGACCTCCTGAACCTCGGATCCGACACCACACACACACACACACACACGGGACCAATTACTCCACCATCAGGACATCTTCAGGACAGAGGAGTGTGTTTTTCTCTCAACCTGTCAAAACTTTAATCCGGGAGATTGGATCCTTCCTCAAACGAACACTGAGAGGAATTATCCAGAGTGTGAAGGCTTTCAGACAGAGCTGATGTGTGTGTGTGTGTGTGCAGTGGCGCAAAAAGTGGGTATGCACTATATGCGGCGCATAGGGGCGCAGCACAATGGGGGGCGCCAAAGCGATGGTAAAAAAAAAAAAATTATATAGGCTATATTGTATTTCTATATGTAGCTGCCGTTGTGCGTTTCTAAATCATTTCTGCATTCCTTCATTGTTATATAAAACTTTAGAGGACTAACAGCTAGGCTAGAGTATAGGCGCCCTCATGGAGAAGGGGGGCGGGTAATATCGCGAGCGGGCGGGGGCGCCGTGAGCTCTGAGCGAGCAGGTACGAGTAGTTAGTTGTCGTCGAAAAAGATGGATTAAACAAAATGTTGTGGGGCTAAAAATGGAAAAAGAAAGAGAGAAAAGGAGATGGCATGTCAATTGATACGACAGCAGCTAAATAACTGCATGCATTGCTGAAAGCCAACAGGTAGGATTTAAAATGTGACATCCCAACACATGTAGGCTATATCTCGGTGGCCATCGTGACTACCGGGAGATTCCCGCTGGGCCGACGTGCTTTTCAGCCAATACATTTCATCCTTTTTTAATTTATTTGTCTTAACGGCCCACAAAACTCATACATCGACGGCCCATTTGTTTGTTGTTTGTTGTTTGTTTTGTTTTTTGCTTAATTGGCGGCGCTGTGCTGGTGTAATGCATTGGTCAAAAAAAGACACACTGGCCCATGAAATACGTCATTATGCGCAAGTATCTTTCAAGTATAGAAATTAGTGCAAAACTAATTATGAAACTTTCCTTTATTTTTCTGTGCATTTGTTTTACAATAGCCTTTATGGCTACTATCATGGGATTAATATTATAACTATTATTATGTAGTAGTGTAATGTAGACAGACACTAACTAAAAGAGGTTCAAATTTTTCTCTGTTTAATTTGCACCCTGAATATGGGTTGGAGCTTTCAATTTTGAACTCTCAAAGTGCACCAGACTGCTGAATTTAACATTACAGAACACAAAATTTTCTTACGGGGGAGCATGCCCCCGAACCCCCCTAGAGAAACAGAGGTCCACCTACCACAGTTTTACCTAAAATCCTGTGAGAAACACTGCTATTGCTGTTACAATGGAGCTTATAGTTTTCTTAGGGGGGTTCATCAAGGTGGAGTAGCTATAGTTTAATTGTGTTAATAGCTCTCATTTCTTCCTACTGACTTATTACACAGCACACTTACATTACATTAATTTTTCCTTTTTTTTTTTGGGGGGGGGGGGGGGGCGCTAAAATTGTTGCTGCATACCCCTCTGAAACTGGGTAGTTGCGCCCCTGTGTGTGTGTGTGTGTGTGTGTGTGTGTGTGTGTGTGTGTGTGTGTGTCTGAAGGAACCAGAACTATAGCAAACATCCCGTCTGTCCCAGAAGGACCTCTGTGAAACCAGCTGTTGTCTGAAAACTATATGTATTACTAAAAA
The DNA here is from genome assembly GCF_016745375.1 of Pimephales promelas. The sequence goes on along the minus strand of NW_024121099.1, from coordinate 9,069,131 downwards.
GTCCTCAGCACAACTATAATGATACGGCACATGATGAGACTCACTGAACTCTAGTTTAAGCATTTGCATTTATAACAGAAATCTATCGGATGATTTTTGGTCAATTTAAAACCATCGGCTAAAGCATGAAAATAGCAGATAAAACAAACCAATAGTTTATTATCTAAAAGAATGTAATGTTCATTAATACTATATAATGTGTAAGGATGTTGTTTATAGGAATAAGCCAAATATGAGTTAATGTTGTTAATAAGAAACATTTGATGGCAAAAAATACTCAGTCTGAAGGTTGTCATATCTTATTTGTGTTTAGTTTATATAATAATGTTTGCCTGTTGAAGGTTTAATGGATTAAAGGGTTAGTTCACCCAAAAATGAAAATTAAGTCATTAATTACTCACCCCCATGCTGTACCAACCCCGTAAGACCTTCGTTCGTCTTCGGAACACAAATGAAGATATTTTTGATTAAATTTGAGAGCTGTATAACTACCACATTGGCTGCCTAAGGGACTGCCTCTTGACGGCCCAGAAAGTCAATGAAGAAAATGTTTAAATATCCCAAGTGACTACCGTGGCTCAACTATGTTTATCAAGCGACGCGAATACTTTTTGTGCGAAAAAACAAACAAAAATAACGACTTTATTCGACTATTCCTTTTCTTCCTTGTTGGCCTGAAACGAGACTTCCTTAGATTTCCACGACGCATGCGCGAGAATTGCGATCTCCTTCAACTACCTCAGTTCAGTTCTCGCGCATGCGTCGTGGAAATCTAAGGAAGTCTCGTTTCAGGCCAACAGGTCGCGAGGCTGCTTATGCTTTCGCCGCCTCTGGCGCCTTTTTCAAACAGCGCTTACTCACGTTTCTGAAACCCAAAATAATATCCGAAAATGCATGAATTTATGTATTGAACATGAAGAGGACATTTCCATCTGGCAGCCAGAAGCGGGAAAAAAAGCAAAATGAAGTGGAGAAGAGAAAACAGGACTGCGGTAAGTGATGGAGAATGAGATGATGATGATTGATTGACTTTTGATTGGCTAATTAATGACATACAAATCGTTTCGTTGTTCAGTTCACATCTATTTTTCACAGTAGTAACATTACATATCGATTTAAAGCGTCTTTACAGAAAACATATGTAGCTAGGCTACATTTATTTTCTGTAAAGATGTTTTAAAACGATAACGTTACTACTGTGGAAAAAGAGATGTGAACAGAACAACGATTCAACGAAACGATTTATTTATCTCGAGTGATCTGTTATCAGAGGTGACTGTTGAGTAATGGATTTCAGAAATGTAAAAAAAAAAGTCACACAATCCACGTTGTTATAATTTTAGTTTAGTTTCACTTAATTTTTGCAAGATTAATTACTAGTAACGTTGATATGGTTACGTAAAAACTGTGTTTAGCTAGGGGGGTTGCACTTAGCAAAAGCATGTAGCTGCTAAAGTGTTGATGTTGGACGGTATTAATGTAGGCTGGAATAGAAGAATACTGTTGGTAGCCTACAGCAGCAGGGAATAATGCGCACATCAGTGACATCGCTTGGAAGATGTCTGTTCTGCATTGAAAAACACATGTAAAAAAAGTAAATTAGTTATAATTAGCTGATAAACTAACATTGTAATAATAATAATAATATTAATAAAAATGATTCAATTAAGATCCTGACAAAAGGCTATATATTTCTTATGTAGGAGCATTACTTAAGTTCCTGTCACCACCACTTCTGACAGAAGATTGTCCAGTCCCTCCTGACAGTGAAAATGGTAAGTTTAGAGTGTCAGATAATGCTAATATAGAATAATAAAATAAATATTAAATAAGTTGCTAACCACATGTTTCTTATGTAGGAGCATCACTTAAGATCCTGTCACCACCACTTCTGACAGAAGATTGTCCAGTCCCTCCTGACAGTGAAAATGGTAGGTTTAGAGTGTCAGATAATGCTAATATAGAATAATAAAATAAATATTAAATAAGTTGCTAACCACATGTTTCTTATGTAGGAGCATCACTTAAGATCCTGTCACCACCACTTCTGACAGAAGATTGTCCAGTCCCTCCTGACAGTGAAAATGGTAGGTTTAGAGTGTCAGATAATGCTAATATAGAATAATAAAATAAATATTAAATAAGTTGCTAACCATATGTTTCTTATGTAGGAGCATTACTTAAGTTCCTGTCACCACCACTTCTGACAGAAGATTGGCCAGTGCCTCCACAGAGTGAAAATGGTAAGTTTAGAGTGTCAGAACTGCCCTACAAAGGCAAAGTGCAGTAACTACGCAAACAAAGAAACAAAGAAAAAGGCCTTTAAAGTTTTTATACCAGCCAGTCACACGTTATGGGTAGATTATGTGGTAATGCATCTCCGAAACGAGACTTAATTTAACCCAAATGTGACCAGAATTTTTGACCAAATGTGTAGTTACTGCGCTTTGCCTTTGTAGGGCAGTATAGTGCTAATATATTTCAGTATACTGCTATGTGCTTTATGAAAGTATTTTGTCACTAAATATCTTCTGTATGTTTTTAGTGACATATACCTTGTTGACATTGGAACAACAACCTGCTAACTATGAGGAAACACCACTCACTTCTTCCACATGCAGTAGTGTTGATCTTGACAAAGGTACTACAAGATTCCTAATGTCTCACGACCCTGCAAAATGGCCAAGGATTCTTAAACATCATGAGCGCTGTGAAATTGTGGGAAATGGCCCAGTCCAAGTAACCGGTGCAGTGTTTCCACAAAATAATGAAAAAGTTCCTCGACGATTCACAAAAGACAATTATGACATTGTAATGAAAAATGGAGAGAAAATCAAGAGATCGTGGCTTGTATACTCTATCAGCACAGATGCAGTAATTTGCTTTGCATGCACGCTGTTTGGTAAATGTGAAAATGCTCTCAGCAAAGGTGGATTTCGCACATGGAAGAATATAGCCAGTCATTTAAAAGAACATGAGTACTCAAAGGCACATGCTGAGAATATGGAAAGCTGGCATAATCTTCAGAAGAGGTTGCTAACTAAAACAACCATTGATCAAGTCCATCAAGATTTAATGCAGATTGAAGTGCAACATTGGAAAGGTGTTATAAGAAGAGTGATTGCTATCATCTGCCATCTTTCTGAGCGCAATCATGCTTTTAGGGGCCACACAAATGTTTTATTTGACCCACACAATGGCAATTTCTTGTCACAGGTAGAGTTCATGGCACAATTCGATCCCGTTCTAAATGAACACATAAGGAGGATTCAAAACAAAGAGGTAAAGGTTCATTACCTTAGCAGTACAATACAGAACGAGATCATTGGAGACAAAATAATGCAGGAGATAGTTAGCAGGGTGACCAAAGCGAAGTACTTTTCTGTCATAATGGACTGTACTCCCGACGTAAGCCATACTGTTGTGTTGAGAATTGTGAATTGTGAATCTTCTGTTGGAGCCTTCATCACTGAACATTTCTGTGGATTCATTGATGTACAGGACACATCTGGAAAAGGTCTATTTGAGACCCTTTTGGAAAAACTTGAGAAGCACAACTTCAGATTGTCGTGGCCAATCCTACGACAATGGAAGTAATATGATGGGCAGTAAACAGGGAGTTCAGACTAGGATCTTGCAGCTGAACAACAAGGCATGTTGTGTCCCATGCAGCAGTCACACTCTGAACCTGGTCTTGGCAGATGCAGCCAAGTCATCGGTGGCATCAGTCTCTTTCTTTGGTGTTCTGCAGAGACTGTATAATCTCTTTAGCTCATCTGTGCAGCGCTGGGCAGTACTGCAGCAACATGTGAAGCATCTTACTGTAAAATCTTTGTCGACAACAAGGTGGGAGGCTCGAATTGATAGCGTGAAGGTGGTACGTTACCAACTGCCAGAGATTGTGGAAGCCCTGTCTGCCCTCCAGAAATTTGCTGTGGAGAAGAAAGACTCGGAGACAATGTCCATAGCAAACAGCGTTCAGAATGAGCTAATGACCTGGCGTTTTGTCCTGTGTGTGGTAATCTGGTACAATGTCTTGTATCAGATTAACCATGTGAGCAAAATTCTTCAGAGCCCAAGTGTTTCTCTAGAAACACTTAAAAAGGAAACTCAGGGAGTGCAAACATACTTGAATAATTTCAGGGAAAGTGGACTTGCTGCTTGTCAAACGGATGCGAGAGAGATAGCAGAAGCTCTAGATATTGACATGACATTGCCTGAGAAAAGACAACGCAAAACATCACGGCAATTCCTATATGAGGGCAGAGATCAGACACAATCCACACCAGAAGAGTCTTTCAGAAGAGATTTTTTTCTGCCCTTGGTCGACACAGCCATTGGAAGTCTTAATGACCGATTCTGTAAGCTGGAGGATGTTTACGCTATGTATAGTTTTCTGTTCTCAAAAGAAAACATGAGAGAAGCAATGCATAGGGGACAACTCGAGGACAACTGCAAAAAATTGGAAAGAGCCTTACATGACATACTGTACATTCAGAGGATTTGATTATGGAGATCAGGGCTGCTGTCCATACCTTTCCTGATCATTCATCTAGTTCACCAAGCGACATGTTAGATTACATCTACAAGGAGCAACTTCTAGATTTGAATGGAAACTTGAGCATTGCTCTTCGTCTGCTTCTAACTCTTCCTGTCACCGTTGCCTCTGGTGAGAGAAGTTTCTCGGCTTTAAAGCTGATTAAATCATACCTAAGGTCAACAATGAACCAAGAGAGACTCTCAGCACTTGCACTAATTTCCATTGAACGGAATATTCGAAGGATATGGAGGACATAGTGTTGTGTCCTTTGCTGTAATTCATAATGCTACCTTTAGAGGCGCTGTGTTGTAAGAGGTTAGACAAGTGGGTGGAAGAAGAAGAGAGGTAGAGTGTTAGTCACGTGAAGTTACGGTCATGGGAAGTTACGGTCAACACATGTAAAGTTAAGATGGAAATAAAAGAGCATCATTGAAGATACACATGTCGTGCTTACTACTCATCCAGAACTTAACAAATTGGCGACGAGGATACTAAGTTTGATATAAAGCTACTGACCAACCATGTCCGTGCATGTATCTGCACCGTCAATGTTTCTGGCTTGCCCGGGAGAGCCTACCATGCCATTCGACATGTGGTTGCGCATGTTTGAAAACTATTTGACGGTAATCAACGCAGTGGGTGATGCATGGCCTGTTGCTAGGAGAAGGGCAACATTACTTCACTGTTTGGGCGCAGAGGGCCAACGGATCTTTTACGCATTGCCAGACACCGGTGAGACATACAATTCTGCCGTTGATGCTTTGAAAAAACACTTCATGCCTAAAATTAATGTTGTCGTGGAACGGCATACGTTCAGAAAGAGAGTTCAAGCCTCGCACGAAAACATACAACAGTATGTTGCTGCTTTGCATGCACTTTCCGTTAACTGTGACTTCGGTGATAAAGGGGATGATATGATCCGCGACCAATTGCTGGAACATTTGCACAGTGATGATATTAGACAGAGACTGTTACTCGAGCCGGACCTGACATTACAGAAAGCAACTACCCTTGCAACACAATTAGAAGCCGCGGCTGAGCATGCAAAGAGAATGACGGCCGATAGAGATGCTCCGGTGCAAGCTGTACAAGTCAAATCACAACACGCGAGCGGGAAACCCTGGTCACGTCCGACTGCTGCCTCCGCTTCGTCAGCCCGTAAGTCATGTTTCAGATGCGGTTCAGACAGACACTTAGCTAACTCTGCACAGTGTCCAGCTGCAAAGCTGTTTTGTAAATTATGCAACAAGAAGGGACATTTTGCTCGTGTGTGTCGTTCAGCCTCAGCGAATGATGTGCGCGAGGTACAAGTACATGACGTCACAGTGCTGTATCTAGAGAACTCTGCCGAAGTGCCAAAGAAACTGCATTGCAATGTGACTGTCAATACTCCTGCTTCATCTGGCACCACAGTACAATTCGTTGTGGATACAGGTTCTTCTGTGTCTATACTGCCTCTTCACATCTATAAACGTCACTTCAGTGCCACAAAATTATCAACACCTGCCATCCGTCTGGTGACTTATACACAGGAATACATACCTGTACTCGGATGCCTGCAAGCACAAGTGGGTTTATCAAACGCGTCAGCTGCTGCCACATTCTTCGTTGTGGATAAAGGGACTGCTTTGTTAGGCATGGACTTGATTTCTGACCTACAACTTCAAATAAAAGGTGATAATGTCTGCACTTCTGTCATGACCACCAATACCACATTCCTGACAGATACTGAAATAGGATGTGTAAAGAACTTTGTCCACATGGCAAAAATTGACCACACAGTAAAACCTGTGCGTCAGAAATTGCGACGCTTACCTTTTGCAGTCAGAGCGTCTGTTTCAGCTGAACTAGACCGTCTGCTAAAAGCAGGTGTCATCGAACGTGTGAATGCTTCAGCCTGGGTGTCCCCCATCGTTGTTACTGGGAAGAAAACAGGTGGAATACGAATGTGTGCAGACTTAAGAGAAGTTAACAAAGCTGTCATCACTGACTGTTATCCATTACCACACATTGATGAAATGCTTACCAGCCTTAGGGGTGCTACAGTATTTTCTACTATTGATCTGGCTAATGCATACTATCAGCTTCCCCTGCATGAGGATTGTAGAGATATTACAGCTTTTATCACCCATGACGGTCTGTTCAGATATTGCAGGGTTCCCTATGGCCTGGCGTCAGCACCCTCTGCTTTCCAAAAGATGATGGCAACCATCCTGGAGGGCGTGCCAGGTGCCAAAAATTACTTGGATGATGTTATCGTGTATGGAGAAACGGCTGAGGACCATGACTTCAACCTCAGTACAGTACTGCAGAAATTGAAAGAGTCTGGGCTGGTGTTAAATGAAAAAAAATGCAATTTCAAACAGACTTCACTGCGGTTCCTGGGCCATGTAATCAGCGCTAATGGAATCCTACCTGATCGAGAGCATCTGAATGCGGTCCGTGAAGCTCCGCCTCCATCTGATGCAGCATCCCTTCAATCCTTTCTAGGATTAGTGTCCTGGTACTCAAAATTCCTTCCTGGGTTTGCGACAGTGTTTGCCCCAATGCGTGAGTGCGCTAAAGAAAAGGGACAATTTTCTTGGACGCCTGCTGCTCAAAGCAGTTTTGAGAACATTAAACAAATGCTTGTGTCCAGTCCAGCTCTTGCTATTTATGATCCCACACTTCATTCAATCATTTCAACGGATGCCAGCGACTACGGGTTGGGTGCAGTGTTCACCCAAGTGCAATCAGACGGAACAGAAAAACCAGTGGCTTTCGCTTCTCGCACACTCACGGATGCTGAAAAGAAATATTCTATCGTGGAGAAGGAGGCCCTGGCATGTGTGTGGGCTACTGAGAAATGGCGAACGTACGTGTGGGGCCATCGCTTTACACTTCGCACTGACCATCAGGCACTCACCACCTTACTCTCTACAAAAGGCATGGGGAGAGCCGGAATGCGGATTGCTCGTTGGGCGGCACGTCTGCTATGTTTTAATTATGACGTCGTTTATAGGCCAGGTTCCCAGAACCACACAGCAGACTGCTTGTCTCGTCTTCCCATACCGTCATCTGGTGATGACCCTACTGATTTAGAGCCTGAAATTGTTGCATTAATTTCCTCTACATTATGTTCTCTTTCAGTGACTGATTTTGAAACTGCCTGTGCTGCCTGTCCTGAACTGGAGATGCTGCGAAAGCAAATTACACATGGCTGGCCACCCTCCATCAAAGCAGTGAGTCAGGACATGATTCCATACTTCAGAGTGAGAGATGAGCTTGCAGTGAAAGATGCTTTCATTTTCAGAGGAACAAGGTTGTTAGTTCCTGTAGACCTACGACACACCTTGATTTCCTTGGCACACGAGTCTCATCAGGGAATAGTCCGCACAAAACAGAGGTTGCGGGATCTTTACTGGTGGCCGCAGATGGACTCTCAGGTCCAGTCAACTATCGCTACATGCATTCCCTGCCAGTCCAATGACAAATCTGCTGTGACGCATCCAGCACCTTTGCAGCCAGTTCAGTTTCCTGAGGGTCCGTGGAAAAAACTGGGTCTGGATGTAGTCGGACCATTTGAAACCGCCATCCCTGCTTGCAGATATGCTATAACACTCACAGACTATCACTCCAAGTGGCCTGAACTTGCATTTGCTAGTAGTGCAACTACGGTGGATGTTATAAAATTTCTGAGTACAGTTTTTAGTCGTCATGGCAACCCAGAGAGTATTGTTACGGACAATGGTACACAGTTCACCTCAGCTGCCTTCGCGGAGTTTTTGAAGGAACGAGATATTAAACACATCCGTACATCTGTGTACTATCCTGCATCTAACGGTGCTGTTGAAAGATTTCACCGTGCACTGAAAGGTTGTGTCCAGACAGCCATTCAACACTCACAACCATGGAACAAAGCTGTTACAGAGTGGCTCCAGGTGTACCGTGCAACCCCTCACGCTACTACGGGTGTATCACCATATGAGCTCTTATATGGGAGGAAGATGCGAACCAAGCTTAACATCCTGCCTTTACAGGGAGAGGGCAAATGTGATCTCGCTGCGGTCCGTGAAAATGTGGAAAAGAAACAGGACAAAATGAAACTGTACACTGATCACAGACGCGGTGCTCGCAATCCTCTCTTTGGTGTGGGAGGGAAAGTGAGAATAAGACTTCCTCGTGCAACCCCAAAAGGTCATCCTAGATTTTCTGCTCCGGTCAGAGTAGAGGAGAGAGTGGGAACCAACACATTTCTGCTCAGTGATGGAAAAAAGTGGAATGCTGCTCACCTGGCATACTCACCAGAAATGATTGACTGTGCTAGTAACACAGCGCAGCAAACGCACAACACTACACAGAGTGCTGTGAAAGTCTCGCGTATGAGACGTAAGCCTGTTTGGCACAAGGACTATGAGATACATTGAACAGGACTGTTTACATCCAAGTCGTGCAAGTGTAGCCCAAGAGAAAAACTGTTCTGAGAGAGTTAACCAGTCTTGGTTATAATTGTGTTGGAAGAAAGGTTATTAATATGTTCCAATGTCAACTGACTGCTTATGCTGACTGTTCATGTATTATGTCGTAAGTTAGGGAACAGATAGGTCTACGTTACTGTTTTATATACATTGAATATAATAGTTGTTTAGGTTGTCACACTACTTCAGTCAGAGAACAGGTTTCCTTCAAGTTGGGTTAAGAACAATGTTTTTACAAAGAGGGGAAATGTTGTGTCCTTTGCTGTAATTCATAATGCTACCTTTAGAGGCGCTGTGTTGTAAGAGGTTAGACAAGTGGGTAGAAGAAGAAGAGAGGTAGAGTGTTAGTCACGTGAAGTTACGGTCATGGGAAGTTACGGTCAACACATGTAAAGTTAAGATGGAAATAAAAGAGCATCATTGAAGATACACATGTCGTGCTTACTACTCATCCAGAACGTAACACATAGTGACAGCATTTTCCGTAGCTAAGGCTCGTAAGCAGTGTTTTTAAGGTGACAATAGATTATAAATATGAAGATTTATGTACTGTACCTTGAGAATGATATTGTATCTTGATAAAACATAAGTACTTTAATGTTGTAAAAAATAAACAATTTGTTCTGTTAGATGTGTTTGACTACTTTTTGTATGTTGTATAATTATATCTCTGGGAAACAAAGATATATTAACAAAAAAAAACTATTTTAGAAGGGCCTCATTGATTAATTTTGCCTGGGGCCCCCACTCACTGTTGGTTCGCCTCTGGGTAGCTCTGGTCCTGTCTCGTGTCTTCCGCTGTGTTTCATTTCCAAAGAATTATGAAGTTTACTCACGGTTTGCTGTAGGCTAGATGCTGTCAGATGAGCAGAAAGCTGGAGTCTCATTACACTGTGCCTCTTTACATGACAATCCGTGGTCAAACGCTCCGAACAAACATATAATCCGTCAACGCAATCGGACGAGTTTAAAAACAAACCATCCTGAGGCGAGTTTCATTTTGAGGTCGATCAGAGAAGAAACCAGCTGTTTAAACAGGACGTGTCGAAGTTCACTTGCCTTTACTCTTCCATTAAAACGTGCATGTCGATTGGTTCTATTCGCTTCTGATACAATGAAAGCGACTGGCGTACACAGGTGGGCGGGACCTATGGTGCGATGACGTAAAACTATTCGTCGATGTGTTGCTATGGGCTGACTGAGAATTCAGCTTTGCCATCACATGAATAGATGTTTTAATATTCTTTTAAATGTATATTAGGCTATATTAAAATGAATGAAATTCTTATTTTGATAGTTTGCTGAAAATGTATCGCTGAAAATGTAAAATACTCTGTTAGGGTTGTGACCACTATTAATGAATTTAATTTGATATTTTATAGTGAATTCTACTGTAATCAATTGTTTGGAAACCCACACCCTACAACTGAAATGAAACTGAAATATATCGCATTTTGGAGTGTCTCCAAAATACACACAGAAGGGAACTTTGGTTTATGTGCAGAATAAAGCCTCACCATTATGGCATCAGAAATGGAAATACAACTGAACGTTTAAGGTGCACCAGTTTTTGACTCTTTTGACTTGATTTTCCTTTGCCCTTCGGTCATATGCTTCTATGAAGCCTGAAAGTATGTTTACTTTGGATGGCATTTCTTTAAAGTTTCTGCATGGTTTGGCATCCATGGTTGTCCTCTTGACTGAAGCAGCCCTGTTTCTCAGAGAAGCCCCGGTGGTCTTTTGTGCTCCATATGCACTCACTCTCGCTCTCTCTCCCTCTATTGAGAGAACCCCCTATAAATTAACAGACACTGTGACACACACACACACACACACACACACACACACACACTGGGCACCGTAAATCCAGGCCTGATAATCAGCACAGATGAATGGATGAGAAAGAAGGCAGGAATGTTTTGATGAGACTGATGCTCCAGATCATGTTTATCTGCCAAGGCTAAGGCCAGCTTGACTCACCATTATATAGGAAAACTGCAAAAAGCAAACAGAGAATGGAGAGTAGAGATGCATACTAATGTTTACATCCTAAATCACAGGCTTATTCAGTCTCTCTGTCTCACAAGAATTATACATAAACTACTAAACCCTTCCAGTAAATAAAAGTACAGAAAGACACAGAATGCTGAGAACCCAAACATTGTAACGATGTTATAGTGTAATATTCAGAGGTGTGTTTCCACAGTGTCAGTAATATTCCAGTTCTATTCCAGCAGACCTTGACACTGATCTAAATAAGAGAAGCAGCAGTACAGTAATCCATGAGGAGAACCAATAAAGATGAATAAATACAGCGGTAATCTCTGCAGAGCTCATGTGTAACGCTCTCACAGAAATTAATTTGCAGTCCGTGAGAGAGATTTCACACATATTTATTCATACACGCCACTCCAGCTGTTTGCTTTCAACACAAAAATAATATGAACGGAGAGATGGATAAAATGGAAAGACAAAATGACAGACAGAACAGATCGAACGACCAACAGGACGAATGACAGAAAGATTAAATGCAGATTAAATGACAGACGAATAATGAATAACAAACAGAAAAACAGATAGAACGACAGGTCGAACGACAGAATGAAAAACAGACAGAACAACAGAACGAACGACCAACGGAACGAATGAGACAGATTGAACAGACAGAACGAACAGAACGAATGAAAGAACAAATGAGACAGATTGAACAACAACAGATCGAGCGAACAGACAGAACGAATAAGACAGATCGAACGACAGACAGAACAACAGACAGAACGACAGAATGAATAACAGACAGATCGAAAAACAGCAAACAACAGAATGAATGACAGAATGAACAGACAGAACGAGGGACAGAGATTGAACGGCAGAGCGAATGACCAACAGAACGAACGACAGACAGAATGACAGTCAATAATCAACAGAACGAACGATATAACAAACAAACGACAGACAGAACAACAGACAGAACGAAGAACAGACAGCATGACAGAACGAATAACAGACAGAACAACAGAACGAATAACAGACAGAACAGACAGAACGAATAACCGACAGATCGAACGACAGAGCAAACAACAGAATGAACAACAGACGGAACGAGTGACGGACAGATCGAACGACAGAGCGAATGATCAACAGAACAAATGACAGAACGAACGACAGACAAAACAACAGAGTGAATGACAACAGAACCAATGACAGAGAACGACGGATCGAATAACAGACAGATCGAACGACAAACAGAACAGACAGAATGACAGAACGAACAACAGACAGAAGGACGGAATGAATAACAGAGATCGAATAACAGACAGAACGACGGAATGAATAACAGACAGATCGAACGGCAGAACGAACGATTACCAGAACGAATGAGAGACAGAATGACAGTCAATAATCAACAGAACGAACGATATAACAAACAAACGACAGACAGAACAACAGACAGAACGAAGAACAGACAGCATGACAGAACGAATAACAGACAGAACAACAGAGTGAATGACAGACAGAACAGACAGAATGAATAACCGACAGATCGGACGACAGAGCAAACAACAGAATGAACAACAGACGGAACGAGTGACGGACAGATCGAACGACAGAGCGAATGATCAACAGAACAAATGACAGAACGAACGACAGACAAAACAACAGAGTGAATGACAACAGAACCAATGACAGAGAACGACGGATCGAATAACAGACAGATCGAACGACAAACAGAACAGACAGAATGACAGAACGAACAACAGACAGAAGGACGGAATGAATAACAGAGATCGAATAACAGACAGAACGATGGAATGAATAACAGACAGATCGAACGGCAGAACGAACGATTAACAGAACGAATGACAGACAGAACAGATCGAATGACAGAACGAACGACAGACAGAACCACAGAACAAATGACAGACCAAAAGACAAACAAATCGAGTGAACAGACAGAACGAATATCAGAACGAATGACAGACAGATTAAATGACAAACAACGATTAAACAGAAAAACAGAGAGAATGACAGATAGAATGAACAATAGGTGGATGGATGGATGAATGTACAGACCGATAAGAACGAGAGACAGCAAGTTTAGGCCACAATGTTTATTCAGTAGTGTTGTTTTAACTTATAGGTACAATACTGTCTGCTTTGTACAACTAAAAAAAAGTCACCATTTCATTCTGCTGTGCTAATAACACAATAACACACTCTAGCCATTCATGACGACACCGGCTGAACGCTTCCAGATGGTAGGCACTTTTAAGGCAAGGTTTAAAACATTTGTGAATATACATTTATATATAATTCTATATAGATTTTTTCCCATACACGAATAAGTAAGTGGATGCAAAGGTCAGATGTATACTCAAAAAACAAAACTAACAGCTAACAATTAAAACAAAAGAAAAACCTCAAATGTGGCCAAAGAATAACAGCAATGTGGAGATCAGACGAGTCTTTGGGTTGCAGATGTGTCTCAGTCCTTCGATCCGTACAGGTGTGTGTCACAGTCGGGAACGGGAAAACACAGGGATTCACGCTTTACATGGGTCTAAAGAGCACGTCACTGGCCTCCGGAATGGGTTTCGGTGAGCATTTAAACTGGAAACTCTTGCTTTTGAGTTTTCAGTTTGTAAAGCGGCTCCTGTAACAGAACAAATCAGATCTGCGTGGATCTAATGAAAGCGATCACTGCCGTGTGACGAGAGAGTAAACCTGGGCTTTCCTCAGAGGACAGGTCGACTCTGGGATCATCAGCTCAATAAACCAGATGCTTTCAACATCCGAGGAAGATTTAGAGATGCAACAACACGAGAGGGCCGTTTCTCACAGCCTACACACACTCGAGCGCGCAAACGCACGATCATCAGCGAAGCACCAATAACGCTGACCTCTGGAATAACCAAACGAGCTGCGGGGAAACACTTAGAGTTTAAACAGACGACAGAAAGGCATTGTTCAACATCTGAGAAAATGATAAATAATGAAACACTTATGATCAGACATGCTGGATGAGAAATGAAATCAGGACAATTATATTCAATTATTCCACTTTAAAATGTTTCTTTACAAACACATATGCTAGTTTAAAAAGTAGTCAGCGACTAAAAACAGCTCCAGAACGCAGATGTCCTCGCCGTTCAGATTGGGTTTCTTTTTCAGCCTTTTCAAAACACACAGAAAAATAATGTTTAAATACAGAGAGATGCTTTAAAAAAAGAGGAAGAAACGGTCTAATTACAATACTCTATGCAAAAAGCTTTCCTTTACGTTATTTTATTTTTTTTCCTCAAACATGATTTTTTGAATGCAGAAGGAGTTTGTCGCAGTCACTGATATGGGCCCGTCACTGGTGTCGGAAGCGGGTTTATGCGTAAAACTCCTTGGTCGGGGCCTTTCTGATAGGCCCGCTCTGAGGGTTTCCTCTCCCCGAGGTCGTAACTGCCTTCATCCTTCTTTCTCCATGCGATAAACCAACAGGAGGATGAGGAAGATGGCGAAGAGGAAGCCGATCACTCCTCCCGCAATCACAGCTGCAACACAATTAGGGACTCGCTTTATTCCAGTTCAGATAAGCATGTTTCTCACACATGTCCTAACAACACTGCGA
>NW_024121099.1:8877314-9054014 GCF_016745375.1 Pimephales promelas | reverse complement strand
GAATAGAAAGCCTTGAGACGAATAATCCTAAAGAAACTTAAACATTTCTATTTTAGTCACAAAAGGGTCATTTTCCTTTACGGGTACAAATGAAAGACCTTTGGATAAAACAGAAAGTTGATCTTGACTTAGCTGTTTTGTTGAAATATTGATGACACTGTCGTTTATCTCTGTCCTCTTGCGCTTCTTCCTCCCCCGCCGTTTATAGTGCCGCCCTGCGTCCCTCGGAAGAACCTAGAGGAGGTCCGGTGTTGGAGCGTAAAAAACGTCTGGTGGAGACGAGTCGGTGTCAGTGCTCAGTCTCCAGATGAGGCACTACTCACGGCATTGCGTTGTCTTTGTCTTTGTTTTGGCCTGCCTCCCAGCCCGTAGTTTTCCCGAAGCCAAGGATAGACATTGTTGTTACGATAATCCATAGTGTCTCTACGATACTTCTCCATTTTTTTATGTTGAGTCTCCGTTTTGTATGCACTTATCTGCGCGTCACATTTCTGTAGAAGTTCTTTAAGTTGCGCCGAGGAAAATTTTGTCGTCAGCTGCGCTTCTAGATCTGTAATCTCTTGTTTGATTGTAGCAAGTTTCTTGTTTTGATTGTCGACTATTAACAACATTAAGTCAAGAGAACACTTATTGAGGATATCGCACCATTTCTTACAAAATCGAGCAATCTTCTCCTCCTTTATCTGAAAAGACTTTGTTTAAACCGAAAAGTACCTTTCTCCCTCCCACGAACAATGCATCAGTGGAAACATTTTGTCGGTTGGTAGAGCAAGATGTTTTCTCCTGTTTTAAGTCGGATGACTATTTTACTAGACACAATTTGTTGCCTTCCGAGAAAGAAGCACTAAATGCGTTGATGGCTGATGATGATATAATCATTAAACCTGCAGACAAGGGAGGCTCAATTGTTGTCCAGGATAGGTCTGCTTATGTACAAGAAATAGAGAGACAACTTGGTGACGTTAACTTTTATGCTAGCTTACAATGTGATCCCACCATGAAGTTTAGTGTAGAGATAAAAAACTATATTGAAGAGGGCTGTATCTAACGCAACAATTAATGAAAAAGAATACGGGTTTCTGTTACAAACTAACCCATTGAGACCGGTGTTTTATACGTTGCCAAAAATTCATAAAAGGCTGGACAATCCGCCTGGGCGTCCGATAGTCTCTGGGAATCAATCCGTAACTGAGCCGTCGTCTAAATTTGTTGACCATCATATAAAGAGTTTAGTGTATGACCTGCCTTCTTTTTTAAAAGATACTACTGATTTTCTGATGAAATTGTCATGTATTGGGGAGATTTGTACAACTGATTTATTGTGCTCTATGGATGTGACCAACTTGTATACCAATATCCCGCATGATGCAGGTTTGGCGTCCTTAAAGTATTTCTTGCAGATGAATGAAGTTCCGCACACTGAGTTTTTGTTGTCATTGGCTCATGAAGTTCTTACAAAAAATTATTTCATTTTTCAAAATAATTTTTTTCTACAAACTCAAGGCACTGCCATGGGTTCACCCATGGCGCCAAATTATGCCAATCTTTTTATGGGCAAATTCGAACAAGATTTTATCTACGAATCTAATCCTTTTAACCAGTATTTGAAAGTATGGTATAGGTATATAGATGACATATTCTTTGTATGGTCGGGCTCGGAGGATGAACTGATTGTTTTCCATGATTATGTAAATTCGAGATTGCCCTCGATTAAATTCACACTAACCTATGACTGCAGGACTCTGCCTTTTTTGGATGTATTAGTGAAAAAGTTGGACAACACGATACAGACTGAAATTTATCGAAAAGAGACTGATCGTAACTCTTTTTTACACTATCAGAGTTTCCATCCACCCTCTCTTAAACGTAGTCTACCGTATAGTCAACTGCTGAGAGTGCGCCGTATTTGTAGTAATGATGAAGATTTTGAGCGACAAGCAGGAGAGCTATGTCAAAGACTTATAGATAGGGGCTATACACACAATTTAGTGCGTGATTGTGTAGAGCGCGCGCGCAGTGTACAGCGCACTGACTTGATGACTAAACGCACTGATCAGGTAAAATCAAATAACACCCCGGTCACCTGTGTATCGACTTATGGCCATATCTCGAATAGTTTAAAGAACATCGTGCAACGTCATTGGCACATTTTAAGTAGCGATCCTCACATAGGACACACGTTCCAAAACTTACCGCGAACTTGCTATAAACGAGCACCCAGCCTGAGAGATCGATTAGTGCGCTCGCACCTTCCTGCGCATCCACAGGCGCCTTTCCCTTTCAAAATTCCTCACGGTAATTTCAAGTGTTTGAATTGTGCTGCATGTAACTTTATGCTGACAGACAATACGTTTACACATCCAAAAACAGGCAGAGTCTATAAAGTTAAGGGCAGAATTACATGTCTCTCTACCTTTATTGTGTATTTATTGACTTGTCCTTGTGGGCTTCTTTATGTGGGCAAAACGAAGCGACAACTGAAGACCCGAATTTTTGAGCATAAGTGTGCTATTAGAAAGAATGATGAGAAATCTTCAGTTGCAAGACATTTTAATTCTGAGGGACACAATGCCAATATGCTTAGATTTATGGGTCTGGAGTGTGTTGGTCGGTCTTCAAGAGGGGGAGACCGTGAGAACCGCCTCCTCCAAAGGGAGGCTTGGTATATTTTTAATTTCAACACATGCATTCCCAATGGTATGAACGAGGATCTATCTTTAAGCTGTTTTCTTTAAAATATACTATGAGAATTGTATTACATATTGTAGCCTATCTAATTATGTGTATTTGTCTGTCATTAATGGATTCATTGGTAACACGTGCATCATTCTAAATCATTGGTTGATGTGATTATGGTTAACTGGTGTGGGCATTTAAGACTGGATAAAGTATTGTTCTTTTGCACACTGAAGAAGGCACGCGCCGAAACGCGTTTGTGTAATAAAACTGTATATGCAAAGTGCGGCCTCTCTCTTCCATACATGCATTGTCATTATTAGGCCAGCACTCTTAAAACAATTTGAGATATAAACTTTGAGTGAAGCCTGCTCCAACCTCCATTTATTCAGAGGTTTATGTTTACAATAGCATTTCAGTCAACGAGAGCTGCAGGTTTTGTTAATCTAGGAACAATTATTAATTTGAAATGTATATTTGACACGAAGGACAGTGATCTATTTATTCAACGGTCAAAGCTGTCTAATAATTACAAATACGCTGCTGTGGTCGTTTTCTGATCTGCCGCAAATGCTGTACAGTGAATGATCAGTCTGTCTCTATCTGCAGATGTGTAAGAAACAAAAAATTTTCATATAACGTCTTATTGTTTCTTAATTACCTTAATTACCCAGATAGCAAACTGACATTGAATCAACGTGGAAACGACGTCTCTCATGACATTGAAACAACGTTGATTGGTCATCGAATTAACGTTGAACCAACGTCAGACGCGGCATTCTTCAAAGCTAAATGAAATCGAAAATTGGTTTACTTTCATAACGTTGAAACAACGCGTTGATTTCAAGTTGATTTTCCGTTAGTTTTGAAAGAATGACGCGTCTGACGTTGGTTCAACGTTAATTCGATGAGCAAAACAATGTCAGATCAACGTTGTTTCGATGTCATATTTCCACGTTGATTCAATGTCAGTTTGCTATCTGGGTATGGCCTTCAAAGTATGTGTTTGTACATTTTTATATGGCATTTAGGTTTTTTTTTTTATTAAAACAAATTAACCATTGCCATCTAAAACTGAAAATCAAATATAGTCTTCAAAGAATGGGTTTTCACATTTTTATTTATGACAATTATTATTATTTTTTTTAAATCACAACCAATTTGTATGATTTACAACATGTAAAACTGACACACCAACCTCCTGCACGAGTACACAAAGGGGCTCAAAATGTTCTATTCATCACGAGAATCAGTGAATTTACTGTTGGGAATATGAGCTACTGACATGACTCCTGAGTGGATCTTCAACACTAGTTTAGCAGCCAGGACTCGGGGCTTCCGAACACCAGGCTAAACCATCTGTCCAAAATGTCACGTCATCGTGCACACCGAGCTGCCCAGAACAAACTTTTCCAGAAACCAACCTTTCTGCCTCCTTCACTTGGTCCTCCGTTGTGCAACAAGAGGTGAGACGATAACAATCCGGCTTTAAATTCTGTATATTCGGCAGTTTCTTTTCAAACAACGGGCCAAATAGCTTTTCTCACGTCTTTCTCCGCTGCCGTTACTGAACTCAAACCGACGCGCTACATCAACGCCATCGTTCTCAGCCACTCCCTCTATTTGCTGGTTGGTCCTACAAAAAATTGATTTCTGGAAACCTAAGGATACACAGCAGTCCCAGACATAGTACTGAAGGAAAATGAAATTGAGCGGAAGTGCGTAGCAGGGCGCAGCCAGGCTAGTTATCATTATCGGTCAAATCCAATATTGGTTGACCTCTAATATTTGTTGGGAACAATATGGCAAAATATATATATTTTTTTATAAATATAAAAAAGTCTGTTTTCTATTTTTTTGTAAAAAAAAATGTATAGGGTCATTAACGACACAAAGTATGTAATAGTGTAAGTGTAATGGATCTCGTTGAATATTTAAAAGCAGAAATGTGAAGCTTATAATTTATAGGCAAGGCAAGGCAAGTTTATTTATATAGCACATTTCATACACAGTGGCAATTCAAAGTGCTTTACATGGAAGAAATTAAAATAATCAAAAGAAATCAGAATAATTAAAACAGTTTAGAATTTAAAAAAATCATGATAATAAAAATAAAATCCAGTAAATAATTAAAACAATTTAGAATAAAAAATAAAATGAAGTACAGTAACAGTCGGACGAACAGTGGCACAGTGCTCATTCAGTAAATGCACAGCTAAACAGATGTGTTTTGAGTCTTGATTTGAATGTGACTACTGTAGGAGCACACCTGATCTCTTCTGGAAGCTGTTTCCAGCTGCGGCTGCCATAATAGCTAAAAGCAGACTCTCCATGCTTAGAGTGAACCCTCGGTATTTCTAGCTGATGTGATCCTAAAGATCTGAGCGATCTGTTGGGTTTATATTCAGTAAGCATATCTGCAATATATTGAGGTCCTAACCCATTAAATGGGTTTTTTTTTTTATATACCAGTAATAATACTTTAAAATCAATCCTAAATGTAACTCGCAGCCAGTGTAAAGACCTGAGGACTGGTGTGATGTGTTCATATTTTCTGGTCCTGCTCAGAATCCTGGCAGCAATGTTCTGTATGAGCTGCAACTGTCTTATGGTCTTTTTAGGAAGGCCAGTGAGGAGGCCATTACAGTAATCCACACTGCTGGTGATAAAAGCAATGCATGCACAAGTTTCTCTAAGTCTTGACTGGTAAAAAAGCATCTAATTCTTGCAATATTTTTCAGGTGATAGTATGCTGATTTAGTTATTGCTTTGACATGACTATTGAAACAAGGTCTGACTCTAGAGACACACCAAGATTCCTGACTTGATTTTAGGGTTGCAAAGGGGTGGAAAATTTCTGGTAAAATTTCCGGAAAGTTTCCGGTAAATTTCCATGGGAAGTTAAGCTGGGGAATTTTGGAAATATTCCATATTAGAACATCGGATGGTGCACGTGGCATTTTTCTGTAAAATAAGCTTGTAAGAATACTAATGCAATGCATGAGCTTGTAAGAAATAAGAATTCTAAAGCAATGGCATGAACAGATACATAAATAGTAAGACTAGCTAAACAACTGGAATGATCTTGAAAACATATTGCAGGAGGCAGAGAAAAACAGACACATGAGGTAGCTAGCATCTGCCTTATGTGGTAAATAAAGTTACGCTAGCTTATTTAGCATCTAACTTATCAGCATTGCTACTAGATGAATTAGGGCTGCACGATATTGGTAAAAAATGGCATTGCGATATTTTATTTTTCCACGATATATATTGCGATATAAAAACAGATTTTCTCCAGTTGACTGGAATAGCTCTATTTGGAAAGAATGAATCATTCTAGAATGACTGGGGTGGTTTTGTCATGAAGTAAATCTGCATAGAAAGTAATATTAATTGAATGTTAAATAATGTAGTTAACAAGACTTTAATAAATGGAACCTTATTGTAAAGTGTTTCTGTTTTATGTAGGTATGTGGACATTTCAAAAAATAGCGGCCGCCATTGTGTTCCAAATCTCTGTGCCGGATTTTCCCGAAGCACTCTGAGCGGGTCTCCTAAAATGCGCTGTTTTCATTGACTTGCTGTGGGAATCCTTGATTATTTTTAGTCAATCACATCATTAGCGTTTTCGACTGCACAATTTTTTTCAATTTTTTCTAGTCAGGCTGCATTTTCCTCCTGAAAGGCGATTTCAAACAATACGGAAGAATTCAACGGTCAAGAAATTATTTTTACCCACTTTGGACACTTTCCAGAGGAAGGTAGACATGAAGAACATATGTTTGTGGTGTGCTGTACAAAATTTCGTGGCCATTTAAACTCCCCCTCTTTTTTTATGACTACTGCCACTGAACGTTACCTGTAGAAGAGCTGTCAAAATGCAGCGCGTCGTGTAGGCTACACTCAACATTTGTGTGGTCTCCTCCACTTTCTTTCCTCCACCAGCATTAGTATTGTTAACTCTATATTCTTACACAACTGGAAATAGCATGAATCAACCAAAATCCATCTTTTAAATTAAGCATATATAATTTTCCTTGAATTGTTGTTTTCCATTCAATTATTTGTATTTTCAACAACTGCTCATCAGAGAAATACTATAAAAGATAGGCCAAATCAGTCTTTACGTGTGTTAAAATCAAGTATTGATCCAAATAACTATATGAAACCCATCTCCACAGAAAATTTCATTAAGATATCTTGAATTTTGAGAAAGTTATGAGCATTTTTGTGAAAAAACAACTTGTTTTCGGTCACACTAAATTCTATTGTTTTCACCTTAGAAATGAGACAATTTTAAATTGCTGATTACTGACCTATAAAATGTTGTAACTTTCTTCATACTTGACATATTTACCTTCTTTTTTTTTTTTTTGTAAAGGGGGTACCCAGGTCTTTCCACATATGCTATCCATTTGTCTATTTGTTGAGTTTTCATTTTTTGTCCACATACCTATTTTATGTCTCTTGAGTTCAGTGTTGGATAGATCAGTTGTTTTAACAATTCATTAAAGTTAATTTGTTCAAAGGAGTCATTAGTTTGCGCGAATCGGACGTGTCATTAACGGATAGATTTTTATTTTTTAATTGAAAGTGTGGTTTAGTCATCTGAATGTGTGGAGCGCTTTTCAGAGATGATAAGGCGACGTTATTTTAGCACACTTCACAACCAGCGGTAGTTCAGAAGAAGAAAAAAATTTGGTCTACCGACCTTTTAACTGTCACGGTGTGAGTCCGGAATATCGGTAAAGATCACTTTTAATATACAAAACACAGGCTGGAAGACAGGAATACGGGCCCCACACAGGCTAACATCAAACAACGACCGACAAAGACTGAATCAAACAGAGGAAACTAAATACACAAATGAATCAAACATAACGAGGTGGAAAACAGGTGTAACAGATGAACAGGACGCTGAACGGGAGGCTGATGAGGGAGTGAGTTCAGGTGTGCAGACGAGATGATCATGGGAAGTGTAGTGCAGGAGACGCAGACAGGACGGTGCAGACGCAGACTGTGACATTAACGTCATGTATTCTCAAAGTTATTCAGTCATCTCAATTCATTGATATGCGCGAGCCGCGAGGGAGGGAGGGAGAGAGAACAAGACAGTTTGAAGACCACGAGAGTGTGTGCGTGCGCGACCGGGGCTTTCACTCTCTCAGTTAAATGAGCGCCGAAGTCACTCGTCGTCATCCTACTTCACTCATTGGATTGTGATTGAGGAATGGCATGGATATTCAAGTGTATTTGAATGGCATCTGTTTGTTTTAGTTTAAGATTATGCTAAAATATACTTTCCTCAACTATATTTAAGTTCCCTATGAAGAGCCAACCCTCACCTTTGAAAATTCCCTCTTTATTCCCGTTTATTCCCATAAATTCCCATTAATTCCCGTGGAAGGTTTCCATCTTTGAAAATTCCCAGAATTTTGCAACCCTACTTGATTTTTAGTTGTTAGACCCCTAGCGTCAAGTTATGCATTCATCTTGAGAACTTCATCTTTGTTTCCAAACGCAATGACTTCAGTTTTGTCTTTGTTTAACTGCAGAAAGTTGACACATCCAACTGTTTACTTCATTGATGGATTGTCACAGGGAGTCAATGGGGCTGTAGTCGTTAGGCGATAGGGCTAAGTAGAGCTGTGTGTCGTCTGCATAGCTGTGGTAAGCGATTTGGTTCTCTCTCATTATTTGGCATCGAATCGAATCGAGCCCTGAGGGACTCCGCAGTTCATGGATGTCCACTCAGACTTATGGTCCCCTATACTCACATAATAACCTCTCCATTCTAAGTATGACCTGAACCATTTTAAGACTATCCCAGAAAGCCCCACCCAGTTTTCCAGCCTGTCAAGAAGTATGTTGTGATCGACACTGTCAAATGCAGCACTGAGGTCGAGTAGTACCAACACGGATAATTTGCCTGTATCAGTATTTAAGCGAATATCGTTTATTATCTTTATGAGCGCTGTCTCTGTGCTGTGATGCGCTCGGAAACCAGACTGAAAATTGTCAAAGTATCCATTTGAGCTTAAGAATTTGTTCAGCTGATTGAAGACAACCTTTTCAATGATCTTACCTATGAAAGGAAGATTTGAGATCGGTCTATAATTGCTTAAGATGGTCTTATCCAGATTGCTCTTTTTCAGTAGGGGCTTGACAACTGCAGTTTTCAGGGAGTTCGGAAAACTCCCAGAGCAAAGTGAGGCATTTACCACTTCTTATAAAAGTACTTACATTCTGTATTATTTGAGCTGTAAAGTTGTAATTTTTAGAAATTATCCACCTTATTGTGCAACGTGGGAGTATGCTATTATCCGTCAATGAGCGTGACTTACGATTATTAAACAACTAAGAATTTAGTGTTTACTGCACTCTGTTAATGAGAACTATAATACATAAAACATAATATGATACCAATTTGCAATATAAAGCAGCATAACAGACTAAAGAGAATGAATTTCGGAAGCCTCGACACATTCAGTCTTCAAACACCTGCTCTTACGTTAAAAATAAGGCGTTTAGTGTTGCATTGTCATGATAATGAAGTTGTAAAATTGGATTTAACTAGAAATGCTTAGTAAGCGATTTTCTCCACACTAGAATCATATT
This sequence comes from Pimephales promelas, assembly GCF_016745375.1. The sequence goes on along the minus strand of NW_024121099.1, from coordinate 9,044,717 downwards.
ATCATGCATACTGTTCATGTCTTGGGGTCGTACTATTAAAAAGTATTTTATAATCTATAGATTGGACCCTTTCATTTCCATTGTAAGCCTGATTTGTGCTTTTTTAATGAAAATGAGGGCCGAGTGGAAATGAACTTTTATGGTAATCTGCTGTCGACTGTGCTTGAAACAAACCCAGAATGTTCCTTTACTCATTGGAAAGATTATTGATATACTGTAGGTTAGTCCCTTTTTCTTATCCACGAGTTGATTCCACCATTTTTTTACAGAGTTTATATTTTCAGCTCTCATTTTAATGACATTTATAATCCATGACCGGAAAATGAACTGGTGCTTTATTAATCAACTCTTTAGGAATGCTATTAATATCACGCTGTCATCTCTGATTGGATGACTGACCATATGTGTTTTCTGATTAAAACATCTGAGCATCACACTGCTGTTTAGACGCTTGATTAAATCCTTAACCAATATATTCAGAAATTCTTACCGAGATCATTGCTTATACAATTGCTATTTTGCTGCTATAGCCAAAATAATGCTTTTTTCTATCTTCTTCATCTTTCTTTAGTGTGTAATGTTGCTGTTAAATCATGATAAAGCTCCAGTTCTTCTCTATATCAGTGTTTCTGAACTCCTAAAACGCCTCCATTGTAGTCTGGAGTTTCTCCCGGGAACGAACACATCACAATATTCCTCATTATAATAATTCATACGCAGAATAAAGGGGCAGGGCCTGGTTGAGTTAGTAGTGTGTTAAACTGGCGGTTATGGGAAGGGGCGGGACATTTCCCAAACACACTCGAAGCACTCGACCAATCACAACACACTGCTCCAGCCGACCATCAGAGTAATAATCAACATTCAATCAAATGCATGATACGACCTCTTCAATCTTCCCTTTAAGCCTGGAGGATTTAGTACATATTCTAAGGCACTCTTTCCCATCACAGATTTTAAACACCTAGTGTGTAAAATGAAACAACATGCTCCCAAAGCACATACTGTAATGTACATGCTCTGCAAAACACTTCCCAGAGGAACTGAATGCCAGATTCATTACACATATTGAGATCATTGCAATGGAGCACTGGGAAATTCAATGATTCGTTCAAAATAGAGACTGTAGGTTTGGAACAGACAAAAACTAATTCAAATAAAATATTGGTAATACTAATTATATACTATTTAGATGTATTATACTTTCTATCTGTTTCTAGTGTAAGAGGCCACTTGTATATTAAAAAAGAGTATTTCTTATTTTATACACAGTATTTGAAGACATATATAACGGCTCAGATGCAGTGCAGACATATTATAATAGGAAACATGTGACAGCTTATTTCCTCTCGTTTTCTCTCACGCCTCGCTTATGAAAACTCAGCTTGGTCTATTTTTGTGGGGAAAGATTGTCTGGTTGGGAGAATAGCTATGTTGAGATAAATATTATAGGGGGAAAAGCTAAGAAAGAAAATTAATTTTTAATTGATTAAATTCCTTGTGGATTAACAAAATATTCCGACAGCAACCTCCTCTTTCCATGAAATGTCACAATGCTGGAACAATTATAGAGCCTCGCATTCCCAGACTCAAATGAATCCGAAAGCCATTTCTCGTAAAATTACCTGAGGCCCAGTTCCTGAGAAGGGCATTCCCTCCGGATCTGTCGGATTTCAACATAAACACAGTATATAATAGGGTGATTAAAGTAAAAACAACTGTTTAGTTTTGAGTGGCACTTTTTGCCCTCTTTCAAATGATATTCTGATAAAGCGCTGATCGCTTTCATTCCCACAGAATCCAGGCGAGAGCGTGTTTCATAACCAGGGATGAACAAAGGGACTTTTCTCATTTCAGAACTAATAAAGTGTCTCTCCGCCTGCAGCTTGAGACAGGAACGATACATCTCTTCAATTGATCCTTTCTGCAAAATCTGTTCCGAACACAAGATTCTGGTGCTCGTGCAACTCTACTCATGCAGCAGACTGAACCTCACAGCGCAGGTACACAGTTATTTTCGAGTAGCCAGACTACACCTATAAGGTTGTTCCATTGCAGCTTAATCTGGCCAAGAACTGTTATTCATGCCATGAAGAACCTTTAACATTCGTATAACCTTTCCATTGCACAAAAAGTCATTTCTGTTTCTCCAGTGAATGTATGTTGATTTAAAGGGATAGTTCACACAAAAATGAAAATTAAGTCATTAATTACTCACCCTCATGCTGTACCAAACCCTTAAAGCAGCGCTCAGTAAGACTGGGAACTTCTTTGCTGTTTTCTCGCAGGTTTCTCTCTCGAGCTCCCCCTACAGTTTCGGAGTATATATATATGACAAAACTGTCGCAAACTCGTTGTCAACTCTTCCCCCCTCCCATCTCGTTCAGGCCATGTGCATTTGTTTTCAGAGAAGCCGGCGAACATAGACGTCATTGGCGAACGACAGGGTCGATTTTGTCCCCACCACTTTTGAAACATCTCGCGGCACAGATGTACCAATGCAAATAGAACATCTCCAGTTAACAGCATTCGTTTAATTTGTTTGTGAAATAACAGGCGATCTAGCACTGAAATGTGTTACCTTCTCTCAGAAACGCGCTTCAATCCGTGGCGGAGATTCTTTCCGGTGAAATCACAAATCAAAATGCACACAAACGTGTCCCTTTTTCTCATGGGTTCTAATTCCGCTCTCGTATATTTTTTCTCCCTCATCAAAACATATAAAACCACTGATAAACATTATAATCAATTCAACCACTGATAAAAATTATTGGTTTTGATGAGAGGAAAAAAAAATATTCGAGTGTGGATTTCTACCTCTGGACGGACCATCACTGTACATGCTATCAAGGGCGTATATTTTCTATATACTCACTTAACTCGGACATTGTGCTTATTTTTATTTATGTGCATCAGGAAGCTACAGGACATCGTCTTTCAAAACATGACCTACTCGAAAGAGAAAAAAAGAATGAATGCGTTATTGTAGCCTACCCAGCACTTTTGAAAATGCCCTTCCGAATGCGTCTCTGTCCCCAGCACATTTCAAACCAAACTGAGGACCGAGCCATGTCCACTGAGGTATGATTCTCAGAACAATATTATTCAAATGTTGAGTTACCATGGTAACTTACTCTGTGAACCTAACCTGGTTGGAAGCAGGTTTTCTTCAGTAAACCCAGAGTTTCTTGCGGTCTCCTCCCCTTTTTTAAAGAGGAAGTGCTGTTTAAACACCAACAATAATACTAAAATGTATTTACACATTCTTTAAGGAATATACTGTATATTATTTGTCCATGGTTTAATTGACTAAATCTGTTTTGCAGCACTTTGCCAAAAAAATTACAAATAAAATGATTAAAACGTTTGCTAAACTTTTATTTGATTACCACCGTTTTTGATAAAATATTTTGATTAAATCATGAAAAAAAATGGAATAAAAAACATTTAATAGAACTCAATTATTTTTCAAACATAATTTAATAAGCTATTAATGATAAAAATAAGATGTTAATCTTATTCATAATCAATTATTGAAGTTAGTTGATTACATATTACATGGTGGGTGGGTGGATTACATATTACGTTTTATTGAACAAATGTTTAATTTATTTAACTGTCATTTTAACTGATGATAATAATAACCGTAATTTAATAATGCAGTTTATATATTTAATAATTGTTTAATACCATAAACCGTGATATTTTCTGAGACGGTTCTCATACTGTGAAACTCTCCCCACATGGGAGAGTCCCACACCCCACCCCACCCTCGCTGTTAAACAATTTACTAAGCAACTTTTACTCATGTTTTAAATTAACTACTTTTTACTTGAGTAGATTTTTAGACTGGTATTTTTACTTTTACTTAAGTAAAAATTTACCAAAGTAATAGTAGCCTACTTTAGGTTGAATAACATTCTTCCAGTTTCACCTCTTGATATTATAACAGTAAGTTACTCTAAAATAGTTAAGAATTATAAACAACAAATGACATCTTCAATGGTGTAGTTAGATTAATGTAATAATTACTATCTCTAGAAAGTATTGTTCTACATATTACTAAATCCTATATCAACCTCAACCACTTGATTACAGTAATACAAGGAGAGACAAGAAACTGCACTTTTAATGCTTTCAAATTAACAATATACAATTGCATGAATTATTCTTGAATTGATCAAAGTGTGTAGAGGGAGAAGGTTATATAAAAAATATACCTTTTAAAAAATGTATGTAAAATCCACTATTGTTTTATAGTGAATTGGTCTATAGTTTATGCAGTAGCCTATTTACTGTAATTGCATCATATTTTATTTTAAATTACAGAAGAATTAAGAGTAATCCCTTTAATTAAATTACAATATTTAGATTACTTGGTAATTAATTACACCCAACACCTCTTTTTGTCTGGCACTTTTGCCATGGTGACTCATAATATCTGCGCTCCATTGATAATGGCTTTTTGAGTTGTGGTGCACGCGCTTAACTCAGAGTCAGTCAACAGTCAACAAGAGTTGATTGAACTAACTCATTTCAGCTGTTCTGTAACCGAAAACTTAGAGTTTCCCATCTCATAAGTCAACTCAGAGTCAGTAGCGGAGTGGCAATCGGGAGATTTCCCGGTGGGCTGGTAGTGTTTCGAGGCCGCGAGGGCCGGCCCGATCTGATAAAATGTATTTATTGGAAGTTCGCCATGGCCCAAGCTAAGGGAAGAAAACTTTTTTTTTTTTTTCTATAACAGAGCATATTTGCACTAAGTGTCTGTCAGCTTTTTGATGCGCTGAACGCGAGTTCGAATCCGCCTTGCCGAACTCTCTCTTCTCCCTCTTCCCAACACAGATATGTAAAGATGTAAAATGTAAAACCTAACATTAAGGTCTCTACCGTTATATTTTGCCAGTGAACTAAAATTGAAACCATGATATGCCGTTGTGCCATTATAATAACTGAATAGCATCCAGTTTGTGCTGCGTGATTACTTTGCTCACGCGATCATCATGGTCAGGCTGCTGGTGTCACCGTGTGGTGCAGGCTGAGGAACCGGAGGAGTCCAAAGTAACAATAAAGATCACTTTTAATATACAAAACAGGCAGGAAGACAGGAACACGGGTGCAACACAGGCTAACATTAGACATCGACCGACAAAGACTGACTGAAACAGGGAGAACTAAATACAAGGAGGAATCAAACATAACGAGGTGGAAAACAGGTGTAACAGATGAACAGGACGCTGAACGGGAGGCTGATGAGGGAGTGAGTTCAGGTGTGCAGACGAGAGGATCATGGGAAGTGTAGTGCAGGAGACACAGACAGAACGGTGCAGACGCAGACTGTGACAGCACTTCCCCCTCCCGGAAGGCGTGGCCTCACGCCGCAGAACAGACGAAGGAGGGGGGACGATCTGAGGGCTGAGCGGGGCGTGGCCAGGGCGGAGCAGGCTGGGGGCGTGGCCAGGGCGGAGCAGGCTGAGGGCGAGACCAGGGCGGAGCAGGCTGAGGGCGAGACCAGGGCGGAGCAGGCTGAGGGAGGACCCCTGGTGGAAATGGATGGATGGATGATAGATGGATGACAGATGGGTGGGTGGATGGAGGATAGATGGGTGGGTGGATGGTGGATAGATGGATGGATGGATAGATGATGGGTTGAGGGATGATGATGGGTGAATGGATGGAGGATAGATGGATGATAGATGGATGGATGGATGGATGGATGGATGGATGGATGGATGGATGGATGGATGGATGGATGGATGGATGGATGGATGGATGGATGGATGGATGGATGGATGGATGGATAGATAGATTAAAGTTAACTACATTTAGTCTTAGTTATTGTTCATTGCAACATGTAATACATTATTAAAATCAAAAGTTGTCATAAAGGGATGTTTTACCTGTGTGTAATTTGTTCATAAGTGTGACTCCTGCACACTTATTCAATAAGCTCAACCACTGTGACAACATTTCTTTATGTAAATATTATTTAATTATCTTGAGCTAAACTAACAATGAACAGTTGTATAACGTTAACAAAGACAAATTCTGCAACAAATGTATTGCTCATATGCATTAACCAATGTTAACTAATGGGAAGTTCCCAATACTACAGGGAACCTAAATATCCTTAAGCAATGAACACTAGCTTTTATACATCAACCACAATTTTGCAAATATCAGACAAATGCAGCATTAAGTGCAATTGTTTTTTTGTTTGTTTTTTTTTTTTTTTAGCTCCAAGAGGATTTGGAGCGAGAGGATTCTGTGCACAGCATTCCACAGATGCCGTTTATGTAACTGAGTGAGTGATGAAAACATTTACTGTGAAATCCACTTCACCTTATAATAAAAAGATTCTTTTCATTCCATTAATGTCTCAGGTATTGAGAGCAGTTTTCATTTCACACACACACTTCAATCCATCACAGCTATTTTAAATGAAAGAAAGTTATTTGGTCCACACTTTTCGTCTGTAATGTTCTGAACAGCAGCATCTGCTCTTCTGAGGACTTTAAGAAGGCTCGATATATCAAAAGGACAGAGACGCCATTGTGTTCCCAGTTCAAGTCCCTTTAAACATTGATTCATAAACTCCTGAAGCACATCAAACAGTCAGCCCACAGACGCGGCGCTGAGCAAACGTGGGCAAACCAGACCATATGCACACAGAAATATGGATAAATATTTATGTTTTAAAAATACCACAGTCCTCCTCAGTTCATGAGCTACAACATGCATTCTAACAATATTTACATATTTATTTTTACTTTTCAGAAATGCAGTAAAACCTGTTAACCAATGAGGTCTAAGATGCTATATGGAACACAGGTAATTTAAAAAAAAGATATATTATTATTATTTTATTATTGAGCATCAAATCGTCATATTAAAGTGATTTTTGAAGGATCATGTGACACCGAAGACTGGAGTAATATTTTTAAAATGTATAAAATTCCACAGTTTCACTGTATTTTTCATCCAATGCAGCTTTGGTGAGCAGAAGAGAATTCTTTTAACAACATAAAAAAATCTTAATTTTCCAAATGGTAATGTTACATGTATTTTTGATCAATTTAATGCATCCTTGCTTAATAAAAGTATGAATTTTATTTGTTTATTTGTAATCTTACTGACCCCAAACTTTTTGAACAGTAGTGTTTATTTCTATTTTTTATTGATCTACTGACATTTGTAAATCTAAAATACAGAGTCAGGAAAATGGCGGTAACATTGTCATCACTGCATCTCTACAGTGAGCATTATGTTGCAGTGCAGTTCTCTCTTCTCATGCACTAACACAGGTTTCATGTCGATATGCTAATCAGTGTGTCGAACTTCGAGGGGGCCTTCGTCTGTCCTTATATAAGCTTTTAGATCACACGTTCATTCTGCTGGAGCTGAAACTGAGGGATGCAAACAGCACTGGCTTTGAAATCTCTTTTGTGGAATAGTTGATCCATGCATTTTTGGAAAAGGGTTCTAGAGATCTAGGGTTCTGGACTCACTAAAATGACTAAAATGAAACTAAAATGAAAATGTATTAAAAGGAAACAAATTAAATATATATATCCATAAAATGATCCCATGATGGGAACCACTAAACAGTTCTATATGAGAATAATCTGATGGAAAACTAAAGACCTAAAACTACATAAAAACTGAAACTGGAGTAAAAATAAATTAAACCTCATGAGGAATATTTACAAATTGATATAAAAAATGACAAAAGTACATAACGAAATTAAAATGACTAAAAAAAGCGAATTCAAAATATTAATAAAACAAAAATTAAATGACACTGGGACATGGGACTGTCGAATGGCAGAAGATATTTTCTGAAAATAATGATATAAGTTTCAGTATGTTTCTAATTTTTCATATCCACAAGTTCCCTACGCCCCATGAGGCTTAGCATCAAAAGTGGGCGCGTCTTCCGGTTCAAAGTAAACAAGCGAGACGTGACACTCATTCATTCATTCGAGTATAGATTAATCATTCATATTTATACTAAAATGTATTATTTAATTTGTTTAACTTTAATTCAATCAGTTAAAAATGCAATGAAAATACAAAAATACAGCATGTTTTTCCACAAGGAGTTCTTTATTATTTGCAGATCTATGCGCTGCAGTGCTATGGACTGCCGCTACCTGCGAGCCAACGTTTCTTTAAACAGAGACCCTCATTTGTTCCTAAATAATAATAAAAAAAACTATCAAGTTAAATAAAACCGAAATTGCGAGACTCAGATCCACAAACCTGTGTCAGAATCAGAATCACGACACACCCCTTCCAACTCCCAGAGATATCCTTCCCGTCCAGATCCAATATAGCTGCCATATCTTTACAATTTGTATTATTTGAAGTTAACATTATAAAATTCTTAGACCTAGACTACACCACAAAACTAGTTGAGTAGATAAATTATTTAAAATTGGGTGATTCCAGCGTAATGGACGTGACATTTGCAGTCAAAACCTGAAATATAATTCTCAGAAAATGCATTAAGGCCATTAAAACCTCTGTTTATATATATATATATATATATATATATATATGGATATATAGGAGTCCAGGCATTAGAAAAATATAACACATGCATTTTATATTTAATATGAGGGAAATACACATGAGGGACATGACAGCACTGATCAAGCATTTATTCAAAGTTAATTTCGTTTTGTATTAATTGGATCTTAATTTTAATCAATGTTTCTTAAAAAGTAAACATAGCAAATCATAATCAGGACACGGAGGCGTCAGCGCCTGAACAGCAGCTCGTCTCATAAATGAACCGAAACTTAGCGACTTGCCTCACAGACCTGAGAAATATATATACAGCCTTTATACTATATTACATTAATTATATTATATTATATTATACTATGAAATGTTTACTCTCAGTGTCATTCATGTTCTGAATATGTTGCTTCACAGTAGCTTTCACTTAAAATCCTCTAGTATTGTTGGATAATACAATTTGCCACTGAATTAGTTTAGTCCGGTTATAGAACTACGTACAACCGCGAACAGCACAAGTTGTCCCTGAGCTCCGTGGCAACATCTCTCATAAAGGTTTGCGACTTAGTTTAAATAGTAAAACATTATCCAAAAAAACACCTAGCCTCTTCGCTAAATAGCACACAAAATATCATTGGTATGCTACTTCCGCTGCTTGACCGGAGGTTGCACCAACTTTATTTTTTACAGTAGCGCCCCCCGGAAACAGGTGGGTAGCACATGAACAATTTCCTCAAACTGTTACTTACGGTGTTTCTTTGTTTCATTGTTACTTTTGGATCTCCTTCAAACCCCATTCACTTTCACTGCATGGAAAACCAATTGTGTTTTTCTTACAGCAGGGGCAAAACCCAAAAAAATTGTAAAATTGAATTAAAACACTACAAGATTCCTCATTATAATAATTCATATGCAGAATAAAGGGGAGGGCCTGGTTGAGTTAGTTAGTAGTGTGTTATGGGAAGGGGCGGGACTGGCGGTTATGTGAAGGGGCGGGACATTTCCCAAACACACTTGAATCACTCGACCAATCACAACACACCACTCCAGCCGACCAATCAGAGCACAGTGTTTCCTTTTCAGAAGGAGGGGCTTCATAGAGACAGGAAGTTAACAGAGCATTACTGACAGACTGGGAAGAGAGGAGCCGCAACAATGGAGAATATGAGGAACAATCAATATTCCTGTTCTAGTACAGCCTGAAAACATAATCAACACTTTGCTGCATCAACAAGGCATTTGGTGTTTGTTAAATACTGTATTTGACTTATGCTTGACTATTTATGCCTATAGGTGTCTGGGATATTTTTTTCCACTAATAAAGTCTGTATTGCTTTTAATAGTGTTCTGCCGTTGGTGTTAGTGATGGCGCAGGTAGAGTGATAATAACAGGGCTTTCGGGTCAGACGGGAACAGCTCACAGCCTCTTATTTCACACCTCAAAATTGTTCAAGAAGCGTGTGAGACTCAGTCAGCAAAGCAAATCCTCTCCCACACAAGTGCTCAAACCTGCATGGGCTAAAAGGGAAAACAGCCCTTCTGAAGTCAAATGGGTGACAGGCAGGGTGTAATTTTGGCATTTAGATTCGGTGATGTGGATGAACCTGGACGATCAACAAACAACAAACCCCCGAACACAAACACAGGGCTGTCATGGTGGTCCTGCAACACCTGATGTCTCTCCTTCATCTTTCTCTCCGCCTCGTTCGCTCTGTTCTGAAAGTGCCCTAGTTAATACACTTTGGACAGATTTATAGTTTTAATTAGTGGGACATTACAAGAGTGTCAGGTAGTAATGAAGAAATGAAATGAAGAAGGATATATGCGACTGAAATGCAGAGATGGATGAAAAGAGCAGCGAGCACACAGAGATCCTTTGCTTTAAAATAAACTGGAGCACAAAATAGTGTCAGTTAATCTGGTTCTTGCTTTGATTTCAACCGTTTCACATCCATTCCACAGACTTTCTTTTCAGGCTTTATTATAAAAGAAATGCTACTTATTTTTACTTTGAATTGCTTAGTTGGTGAACCTTAAAATCCCCCTGTGGTGAGACTCCATGTTTATGTCTATGTGGTGTTTTTAATACGCTTAATTCATGTGTAAGTTCCTAAGTGGACAGCATTGCTAAGTATTTCCTCCTTAAAACTGCAGTGAACCAAAGACAGTCTCAAAAACACGGTTTGAGATCGCTGGTGTTTCACATATTTTGGTGTAAGATTATGCTTACACTCCTCTCACCGCCTGATTTATGAAAATGTGCTTACCTTTGAAATCCAGGTGTACGCAATGCCTGCCCTTGATAAATCCCGCGGCCGAAAACCATCGTCATTAGAATAACACGCCCCTAAATATTCAAGTCTCCGCTACCCCCACGCCCTTATTTTACGCCATGGACACACGGAAGACGGCACAGAAGAGAAACTTCTCCGACGTGGAGCCGAAATGACCTATCACAATGCATTATTTTACAGCACGTCTTTTGAAATTAGCATTCAATTTCGAATCACGTCACATGTATAATAGTGATGATGATGATGTGATGTGAAGTACCATTCATTCACATTAATAATTGCATGACAATTTGTAATAGTATTCTTCTTATTATGATGATTTGCATTAATGATGCTTATTGTTATTTAGAAGAAGGATGTCGTTATTATTATTTCTATTATTATTATCATTTAAAAGAAGAAGAATGTATTTTTTTATTATTTTGTCAGTCTGAATTATTTTTTGCTCATTAAGAGCTTTTTTTGCTCATTAAAAGATTTTTAAAAGCTAAAAATATGCTTAGGCTACAAATCAAATGCTTTGGTAAAGTCACACAAATTAAACATTGAAGTCCACATTACACAAAAATAAATACTGAAGTTTATAATTTCTATGTTTTTTTTTTTTGTTTGTTTGTTTGTTTTACAGTGGGTCATAATATATCATATCTTTTAGTTTGTCAGTGCGTTTTGTGGTGTTAGGAATTTTTCTGCGCATTTCCTCACTAACTCAAAACGTGCGTACACCACCTCCTGAGCTGGTGTAGGATTCGAGCGTGCCGTACGCCAACGTCCATATTGATAAATTTTAAACTCACCGTGGTTTTGAGTGTACGCAAGGTGTACGCTGGAAATGTGGTGTACGCACTTTTGATAAATGAGGGCCAATATCTTTACAAATATATATATATTTATAAACGTGTGGTTACACACTATACAAACAAGGTTTAAATTATATGAACAGACATCCTACGATGACGAGGACAACTTTAGATGCATTTGACATCGACTGAAAAGACTATTTGCTCAAAAATCATAAAATACTCTACTGTTACTGGAGGTGTCGTTGGATCGCAAACAGTAGATGACGATCCACAGTTGAGGATTAGCTTTTAAGCCACAACAACAGGATTAACCCACGAGTCCACAACAGAACATTTATGTTTCCAAGAGACATTACCGGCTGTCATTGAAACAATGGAGGATGGTGTACAGATCACCGAGGGCGGGGTCTATGCCACAACCACACTGTCAATCAAACCCCTTTCTCACTTTCTACGTCACAAAGAGCTGAATCTTAGAACAGCTCGTTCTGAGACAGTGCATATGATTTATTGAGATTGTAAAAAAACTACTGGGTGGATTTTTATCATTCTAGGGTGGTTTTGCTCACACACTGCCAACACACATTTATGTTCAAACACCATGTAAAAGTGAATTTTCCATAATAGGTGCCCTTTAAACATTGCAGCGGAGACTGAAAGCTGGGAAGAAACTGAGGGTGGAATTTTATCTTTTAAGACACCTCAGTTAGGAGTTTTTTAGCAATGCAGGAAAAAAGGTGCTGTACACATTGTGTGTGAAGATATATACTGCATCTTAATTCTCTTACAAACGTAAAAGAGTCTAAATGGCAAGAGGTGTTTGGACTAGGTGTTTCCCCCAAGGGCAGCTGGAGGACCTTGTACAAACCTCCTATTGAAAAACGATCTGGAGATCTTCAGTGCATGGTATAATAGCCACGAACAGACACAGAGCACGTCTTGATCCACAGGTGAGTGAGGGATGCCCTTTCTGTGGGATATCAGAAACTGTCTTTCATTAGTTTTTGGATTGTATTAGATTACAACTGTTGTTTCCAATAATTGATGGGTGGTGTCAGACCCTGGGAGAAGTTTACTCACCTGTGTATTTCATATATGGACCTAAGTATAAAAAGAGTAAAAAGGAGTCCCATGTCTTAGTGAATTTTTTACTTGGACAAGTTAAAATGGCAGCCCATTCTCACCCCCAAGGCGTCACCTAACTGCCTTGGGAAGCATTTGACCATGCTTCAATATCTGACGCTTTAGGTGCCCTTTAGCGTCAGTTAGATGACGCCCTAGGATCGCGTGTACCCTACCCCCACCTCAGACCTAAACCTAACCGCGTCCTCTAACTGACGCTTTCCTTTAGCGTCAGTTAAAAGACGCCGTAGGATCGCGTCATGTAAGTGATATTTTAAAACGTCAAATATTGAAGCATGGTCAAAGGTGACGCCGTGGGGTGAGAATGCGTTGAAAATGGCTATTTGGATGTCACGTAAAGAAAAACTGAGTGGTAATGAGTCCTGTGATGTTGAATCAGTCCTAAAGGGCTTAATAAGGTCACGATTAAAAATTGAGTACACATATTACAAATTGGTCAATGACCCTGAAGCTTTTAAATCTAAATGGGGTGTGAACCAGTGTATTTGTGACGTAGATTACAATTTAATTATTTTTTTTTAAATGTGTTGGGTTTTTTTTTGTTTTTGTTTTTTTTGGGGGGGGGGGTGATTTTTGTGATGTCTTGAAATATGATATTTCACTGTATTTATGATTGGAATGATAAGGGAAGGAAAGGAAGGAATAAAACAAGATATATTTTTCTAGAATAAAGTGATTGTTAAAGTTTCTCTCTCTCTCTCTCTCTCTCTCTCTCTCCTTGCAAATTCTAATATTCTATTCAAATACGTGTCAGTTCTACATTTATATCCAGCATCTGTCTTCTTTATGTGATCAAATGAGGGAGGAGATGCTGTCAGAATAACACACACACACATACTGTGGGGACTCTAGACATAATGGTTTTTATACTGTACTCTGCATATTCTGTCCCCTTACACTAAGCCAACCACTAAACCCCCACACACAGGGTGCTTCTCATTTCTTATTTGTGCATCCTCGTTTCCTTTCCTTGCTTCCTTTCCTTGCGTCTCAGCTCCACCCCCTGTAGGATGCGAGGGAAGGAAGCGAGGAAAGGAAAGGAGGACAGAGGAATCGAATAAAAAGCTTTTTTATATACATTGGAATACTTGATCACTCGAGCGTCACTCCACAGTGTCATCAGCAGCGCTAAAAGGACATATACACTATGTCACAACACAACCAAATACACAAAACGCGCTGCAAAACCTCACAACACAACCAAATACAGAAACGCTGCAAGTAACACAGACCACAACGGAAATGTTTCCGGGGAACCAAATTAGTGACGTACCCGACTGGGACTTGCTTAATGCTCGTGAGCTTCCCTATGCCCTACTCCCTTCAAAGGGCAGATGGCAAAGCTCTTCAAGTGGGAATTTGGCGTGAGGATGACCACTAGTGTGTCATTTATGTAGCCGTTTGGAAGTTGATGAAGGGAGCAACAACAGACAACGTAATGTAATTATTTTTACCTAGGATGTTCCTATGACAACGCAGCACTTTGTCCATCAGCTGTATAGCTGTTCTGACGACAGAAATATAATGATTAACATAACGGTTGCAAATAAATTATTCATTTTTTTATTTTTACTTTATAAAAATCTGTTAAAATATCCATTTTATATATCTGTATGTCAGTGCCATACATTACCTAACATTTTTAGGAAACTTTTCTTATGAAAATTTAAACATAAAATGAAACTATTTGTATAGTGTAACTGATGTATAGATTAATATCTTGGCTTCATGTTCTTCTAGATCTTTTTTTATTTAGTTTAGTTTTCAGATCATTGTTCTTTTCTCATTTGTATTGTGATGACATTGAACATATTGTTAACACATGTTGTATATTGTACACAAGTTGTATGTCATAATTTGGAGTCTCTGTGTTTTGCGGGGGGAAAAGTCAAAACAAATTAAATAAATTAAAGTAGAATTTTGAGTAAGCAAGGAGTATACACTGACTATAAAAAAATATAATATATTATAATATTATTTATATATACAATGTTATTTTAATAGTATAGTTTATTTTAAAAAAAAAATATAGGCTTTGACTTCGTCAATAAAGGTTTTTTGCTGTAAGCACGTCCTGTGTATGCTATAAACACGTCCCAGTCGGGTCCGTCACTTATTTGGTTCCCCGGAAACATTTCCGTTGTGGACCGTGTTACTTGCAGCGCGTTTCTGTATTTGGTAGTGTTGTGAACTTTTACAGCGCGTTTCTGTATTTGGTTGTGTTGTGAGTACTTGGAGCACACGTGTCTTGTGGAACTGATGAAGATGTTTTTCTTAATTTGCGGATGTTTTTTGTATTTGCATGCGTTTTTATATCTGCACACGTTTTTTGTATGCGTCTTCATCAGGTTGCAGTACTAACCCAACCCCTAAACCTACCCAACACACACACACACACACACACACACTCACTCACTAATCCGACTCCTAAACCTACCCAACACATACACACACACACTAACCCGACCCCTAAACCCCCCCACACACACTCACACACTAAGCCGACCCCTACACCTACCCAACACACACACTAACCCGACCCAAACCGACCCATCACACACACACACACACACACTACCTCAACCCCTAAACCTACCCAACACACACACACACACACACACACACACACATTTAAGAGCAAACTGCCTTTGAAAAGCCTATGAGGATTTTTCCACCTAAAAATATGATCAATAATGAATAATTTCCCATCTTTATTTTTTTTTACACTATTTTGTGTGAGGTATTTATGTTAAATTACTTTCTTCTATATGTTTTTTACAGCAGTAAACCAATGGTGTGATTCTTCATTTATGCACTGGACTTTCGTTAAATATTAGTTTGTTTGATGGGCATGATTAGATCCATAGTAGATATCTGTAACTTTTTTTTTTTTTTTTTTTTTTTTTCGCAAAATTTACATTTAGAAAAACCCAAAACGGCCTCGCGCGCATGTGAGAAACCCAAACACCTGATGCACTTACTGTGAGGGTCGTCGCTTGCGATGAAGCGAGCACATGGCGGAGAGCAACGTCGATACTCCATTGCAGCTTCACTGGAAGGAGAACAGAGTTCCACTTGTGCAGTCGCTGAAGTGCAAGAATCCGAATAATCCATTATACAGGCTTAGAAAAACCGAGACGAAGGACGATGTGATCGCTTCGTGAAGGCAGAGAAATCTGAGGGGAAGATGGCGCACGCGCGTATATGATTATGCGGTCGTAATTGCGTCGGGGCGGGGCCAGATTGCGCGAGCGCCATCAGCCAATGAATTGGCGTGATTCTATTGGGCTTCAGACAATCGGCATATTCAGAGAATATGCGCTATGCGCAACGTTGAGTGAACCTATGAAAGAGAACTATCTATCTCTAACTATCTATAACTTTTTTCATCAAATAATGTAGCTTTGGTGAGCACAGAAGACTCACACACATATCGTGTGCATTACTGTTAACACTTAAACATAAATTCGAGAGATTAGTGTATTCACAATGAACATTTTCAATGTATTTTAAATACCCGAATGATGCACTTTAACCGCAAAAACAAATGTTGAATGTTGGAGACATAATGCACAATAATACAAGGACACATTTTCAAAAACACAAGAATTCTATTGATTTACGAACTAGCTCTCTCTCTCTCTCTCTCTCTCTCTCTCTCTCTCTCTCTCTCTCTCTCTCTCTCTATGCAGGCAATAAAAGAGGAAACACTATACAAACGGCTGTATACCTACCAGGCCTTCAGGACACCAGAAAACCTCCAGTGTGTGTGTGTGTGTGTCGGTTTTGTGTGTGTGTGTGTGTGTGTGTGATGGGTAGGTTAGGGGTCGGTTTAGTGTGTGTGATTATAGATTTAGGGGTCGGGTTTGTGTGTGTGTGTGTGTGTGTGTGTGTGTGTGTGTGTGTGTGTATTGTGTTTCATGTCAGTGATCTGTAGGGTTGCCACCTTCACTGAGGCAAAATAAGGGACACCCATACACAAGATAAATAAATAAATTAAATTTTAAAAAAAATGCGTCAAGTGTATGGAACTGATTATTTCAACATGCCAACTTGACAGCTCAACAATAAACCACGAGAAAAAATGAGATCAAGTATGTGAGCTTGCAACAGAAAAATTTTTATATTATTATTTTACATTTTATTATTTTACTCTTATTTACTTATATAAACTCTTCTGTATATGTTAGGGATTACAGAACCATTAATCATGTTTTTGACAATTATGCATGGATTGTTTTTATTTACTAAAATTGATTTTTAATTTGATTTTGAAATTGTTATGTAATTGTTTGTCAGTTTTTTACTTAAATAATGTAGCACTTTTAAAACTTTCCTTTAATTGCCATAAAGTGTGTATAACAGATAGGATCACAATTTAGTATGCATATATGATTAATATTTAATAATGCAAATTATAATATTTAAATATATTAATCTGTTTAATAACATTAACAAATAGGTTACTTGTCTACCAAGCTCTGTATATTAATATTATATATTTATTTTCCAAAGGAAAAAAAAAAAACATAGGCCTATACCTTTAAAAGCAAGGATTTTGTTATGAAGTGGAAGGATGATGAACCCAAACGCAGACAGTGTACAATGAACTCAGGGTTTATTAGGACAAAAAGGAAAACAAAGCCCACGAGGGGGCAAAACAAGACTGGGTAACAAACACTAGACTTAAACTGAGGTCAAGACAGGAACAATACTAAAACACGAACAGACTCTGGATTAACAGTTAACTCAAGGGATTACTCACTGCAAACTTCACAAAACAACAAACAGCTCTCACAGCAGGTTTCACAGCATGTTTCAAACAATGAACCGACGCAGGACAGCAAACACAAGGGGATTATAAAGGGGAACACTAATGACCAGGACAGGTGAAACTGACTAGACAATAATCACAAGACTAGGATAACAAGGGGGCGGGGTAAGTTAACGAGACAACACAAGCACATGGCCCAAACAGGCCATGCGCTTGCACACAAAACATGATTCTGTCATGATCCTGCCTCACGACTAGAGAAAATCAAAGACAAGAAGGCAGAATCATGACAGAACCCCCACCTTAAGGAGCGGCTTCCAGACGCTCCTCAAGGGGACATTAAACACGGGACATGACAGACTGTGACAAAGACACAAACCAACAGTACATAGCAAAAACTAACAAAGGCATACAAAAATACACAACGACAGGATTGGGGTGAAACATCAAAAACAACATACAAGGCAGAGGAGGTGGAGGAAACACAGAGTCTTTGAGCGACTGTCCAGGGTGGGTGGGCGGGACAGGGGTCCTGGGACCACAGGGAGTGGACTTAGGAAGAGAGGACCGAGCGGGCTTGGGAGGAGTGGTGTGGGACAAGGGAAAAACAGTCCGGGGTTGAGCCATGACAGGGGAGACAGGGGAAACAAACGGAAGTCCAGGGACCGTGGGGACAGGGACAAATGGGGAAACAGTCCGGGACCGGGGTTGAGCGCAGACAGGACTGACCGGGGAAACACACGAGGTCTTGGGAACAGTGGAAGTCACAACAGGGATAGCAACTGGGGGTACAGCGAACGATGGACACGAAGCTGGACTCATGACGGGGGGTGTGGTAGGAGATCGCAGAGGGAAAACTGGGACAGAGCTCACAGAAGGTGACTCTGATCCGACGATCATCCTCTCCGACTTGGGAGTGGTGTTCTCCGCTGCAGGTTCAGGGACAGCGCCTACCGACATAGGTTCAGGGACAGCACTTACAGACACAGGTTCAGGAACAGCGCTTACAGACACAGGTTCAGGGACAGCGCTTACAGACACAGGTTCAGGGACAGCGCTTACAGACACAGGTTCAGGGACAGCGCTTACAGCAGCAGGTTCAGGGACAGCGCTTACAGACACAGGTTCAGGGACAGCGCTTACAGACACAGGTTCAGGGACAGCGCTTACAGACACAGGTTCAGGGACAGCGCTTACAGCAGCAGGTTCAGGGACAGCGCTTACAGACACAGGTTCAGGGACAGCACTTACAGACACAGTGGGCTCGGGACAGGACAGGACAGGCACTTCGAGGATCTTGATCAGACTGGACAAATAGTCAGACAGGGTCTTGGCAGCCAGAGAGATGGGCATCTCCTGACGAGCAGAAACCGACTGCAGAATCTCTCTTGCGGCTAGATCGGCCGCAACTCTCTCCGCAGTGGGCTCTGGGACGGCGCCTGCTGGAGCGGGCTCTGGGAGGGCGCCTGCTGGAGCGGGCTCTGGGAGGGCGCCTGCTGGAGCGGGCTCTGGGACGGCGCCTGCTGGAGCGGGCTCTGGGACGGCGCCTGCTGGAGCGGGCTCTGGGAGAGACAGAGACAGAGGACCAGAGGCTCCCTTCTTCCTCTTCTTCTTCCTGGGTCGTGGAGCAGAGGACATAGCCAGGCTTGTGACCGGTTGGGGAAGCACGACAGGAAGTGTGGTCTCAGTTGAAGAGGACTCCGAAGTAGACTCCCACGACAGCCATCTCTCTCGCTTGCCACGGAGACTTGCGGGTGCAGCTGATGCGTCGGGAGCCGAAGTGGAGTGAGCCTGGTTCCCCTGCGTAACCACGGCTAAAATGTGACCCTCCGGGATCACTGGCAGCCTGGCAGGTGGTGACAAGCTTGTGGGTGTCTGTGACTCTCTCCAGGATAAGCTATCCACCACAGCTTGAAATGGGCGACGAGTGAGCTCCTCCCGTTCAGTCAACGGAGGTGGAGAGTTGAGACCGGCGATGAAATAGCGAGAAACCAGGACCTCAGGCAGGAAGAATCTCCTTTCTTCAACGACCTGAGCATACTTCTGCAGGGACAACTCACCCTGGGGAGGAAATGGAAGTCTTCCAGCTCTACTATCTGCGATGGCCGACTGCCACCATAATTCTTGGTCAGCCGGTTGTGGTCTATTGGGGAAAGACAAACAGTCTGCTGGGTTCTTCTCTGGTCGGTTCATTCTGTTATGAAGTGGAAGGATGATGAACCCAAACGCAGACAGTGTACAATGAACTCAGGGTTTATTAGGACAAAAAGGAAAACAAAGCCCACGAGGGGGCAAAACAAGACTGGGTAACAAACACTAGACTTAAACTGAGGTCAAGACAGGAACAATACTAAAACACGAACAGACTCTGGATTAACAGTTAACTCAAGGGATTACTCACTGCAAACTTCACAAAACAACAAACAGCTCTCACAGCAGGTTTCACAGCATGTTTCAAACAATGAACCGACGCAGGACAGCAAACACAAGGGGATTATAAAGGGGAACACTAATGACCAGGACAGGTGAAACTGACTAGACAATAATCACAAGACTAGGATAACAAGGGGGCGGGGTAAGTTAACGAGACAACACAAGCACATGGCCCAAACAGGCCATGCGCTTGCACACAAAACATGATTCTGTCATGATCCTGCCTCACGACTAGAGAAAATCAAAGACAAGAAGGCAGAATCATGACAGATTTGTCTGTCACGGCCATAGGTCATGGCATGCTGTTTTTAGTCGCATGTTCTCTAGACTCATCATGGAAACAAAGACACTAAAATGCAACCACGGGCAAATTAATTACTCTACTTCTTGTGAAATTGATTTCATTATAATTAGGCTATTAGTATTATCCATAGCCTACTGTAAAATCCTTATTTGTTTATGTGTGGGTAAAATTATGATCTGTTGATATGACTATTTGTATTATTGGTAAGAAAATCTATGTATTATGTATTCAGACATAGGCTATTGTTAATTCTATAGTATAGCCTATGGAATTCTCTGGGTTTGTTAAGCAAGTTATTTTTCTCCACAACATTCACATTTTTATTATTAAATATGTATTTAATATCTCTCTCTCTCTTATTTATTATTATAACTTATTTAGGCTATTCATTGCCACTGACACTTTCCAGCGAAGTATTTGTTTCCTCACACTCTCGTCGTCGTTACTTTTGCATACGCTTTCGTTTCAGAGGTGGACGCAACTCTCTGCCAAAAGACCCGCCCTCTTCTGACTCTGATTGGCCCTGAACCTGATGGTGTTAAACAAACCAATCAAACCAACAATGGCAGCGCGTATTACCCAATCAAGGGTAGAATAGGACGCGTCTTCGCAGAATGCGTGTGGCATGATTTGCATGGGATCATGCGTCGGAAATACGGGACAAATCGCGTCCCGTATTGATTCAAAACGGGACGCGCTTTTTGTTTCACAAATACGGGACGATTCCGTATTTGGATATGCCAGACTCATAGTAGTCAAGTTTCTGTTCGGTAGATCACAGCCCCAGTTGGAGCTTTAATCCTGCTCGAAAAGAAACCTCACAAAACATGAAGAAATAACTTATAATAACAACTGTCCTTCGGGCTACAGATGAACCGATGCTCTAAGAATCACAACAAAAGACACTTCTGAAACGTGTGGGTTTTTTTTACTTGTCATTAAGTTTTATAATATAGTGGGATGGAATATTTGAAGATAATGTTTGAGTTTTTGCTTGTCGGATTGTGCTAAATAAGCTTTATTAAGCCTACTAAAAACTTTGAAATGTGCACAGCAGTCAGTCATCAATATATACCGGATTAATTCCTCAGCTCTGTAGAGATTTTACAGGCACTGAGAGCTCTTCACACACACACACGGTCATGACCTTTCAATGCCTTCAGAAACATTTTTGTCATCAGTCTTTGATGAATGACATCAGGCACATGAAAAGTGGGAAGAGAAGACGAGAGTGAAATGTAACTCCATCTGCAGAATTTAAGCAGCTTTTATGAGGTCAGTGTTTTTTTATTATCATCTGTCTGTCTGATTAACTAAGTTTTCTTTAAGTATGTTAAAAAGGAGACGTGATGGGGCAAATGGTGAAGAAAAAGAATTGCATTCCACAAAAGCACTGGATTTCTTCCTCTAACCTTGCAGATTTTCCCGGGAAATGCAAAATTATGATGTTTGAGCGACTTTTAAAGGATTAGTTCACTTCAAAATTAAAAAAATGTCCTGAAATTAGGAAAATAAATGTTTTTTGAGGAAATCATCGTTTCTCTGTGCTGTTGTGCTATGCTTTTACTTTACAATTAAAACTATTTTTTTAAATGATACTGTTATGGTTTTAGTTATCATACTTGTTTTATGGAAGCTTGTTTCCGCCACAGAATGAAAAATAAAAAAAGTAATTGCAAATTTTTATCACACAATACCGAATTGTTTTCTCAGAATTGTGAGATATAAAGCCAGAATTGCGAGATATAAAGTCTGAATTGTTTGATATAAAGTTGCAATTGCATGTAATAAAGTTAGAAATACATGATATAAAGTCAAAATTGTGTGTTGTAAAGATAGAAACTATTCTGATGGGAAAAAATTTAGTATTTTTTTTTTCTCTTAGCATTGGCCTGCTAACTCGCAATTGCGAGTTTATATCTCACAATTCTGAGAAAAGATTTCAGAATTTCGAGATATAATTTCACATGTGTTATAAAGTCAGAATTGTGAGATATAAAGTCACAATTTTGAGAAGTAATGTCGCAATTTTGAGAAATAAAGTCCCAATTGGGAGATGTATACAATTGTGATTAAAAAGTCTCAATTCTCTTTTTTTTCTCGTAATTTCAACTTCAATTTTTCAGAATTGCCACTTTATTTCTCAAAATTGCGACTTTATTTCTCAGAATTGCGACTTTATTTCTCGCAATTGAGACTATTTTTCAGAACTGTGACTTTATATCTCGCAATTGCGACTTTATTCCTCAGAATTGCGACTTTATATCTCGCAATTGCGACTTTATTTCTCAGAATTGCGACTTTATTTCACGTAATTGCGACTTTATTTCTCAGAATTGCAATTTTATATCTTGCAATTGTGACTATTGCGACTTTAAATCTAGTATTTGCGACTTTCTTAAAATTGTGACTATTTCTCGCTATTGTGAGGTAAAAAGTTGCAATTATTATTATTATTATTATTTTTAATTCAGTGGCGGAAACAATCTTCGATAGAGGCAAGACGTTCTTAAACTAGAAATTATTTTATTGGACAAAATGTCTCCAGAAAAGTTGAAAAACTCGAAGAAGAGGAAGACTACGTTTATTTCTACACCATTATGTATAATATATTGATGAATTTAAAGGTAACAAAGAAAAAAAAAATTCATCGTATTTTAAATAAAAAAATTCTACTTTTACCATCCAGGTAAAATTATGATTGACAGCTTTCATCCTCTCTCTGGGAATTCTGCCATTGAAAACTCTTTATCTGTATTTCACACATTTCAGCAATGCAGTTTTAATATGCAGTGAATATCCTGAATGCAGTCGGTTCAACTTACAACCGATCCATTCCAGCTACGGAAGTTTCCTCGTCACCAAGGTCAGTGATGCTTTTAGCCGGGGTGTTTGCGGGTTCTGTGTTTGCGGGTTCTGCCAGCACAGCATGTTCTGGATCCATTGCAGTGTTCATGCCGTGATGGAGTCGGGTCACGCCGGACCAGACATGTGGAGCTGGAGATGGGAGTATTTCAAGCATTAGCTCATAATTCATCCCATTGTGAACCCAGTGATTTCTGATGATACCATGGCATTTACCAGCCGACCACAAACCAGGCTTTAGTATAAATAGACACACAAAAACCTTGCAGTGATGTAAGTCACAACCACTAAATTATCAGCCTTGCAAAAAAAAAAAAAAAAAAAAACTAAAAACAATGTCTGGCGTCAAGGTTTTAGTCACCGAAAATGTGAGGCTTTCTAGTTCTTAACCTCTCAAGTGTCACCGTAGCCCACATATTTAAAAAAAGTCATATCCTGTACTAAACCTAAACTAATATTGACAAACTATATCATTTGAAAGCTTACAATCTGTAGTTTTCATATCTATCATTTTGCAACAAGAATATTTTCATACTCCTAAGGTGTGACCTTTATATTGAAATAGTGCTGAACATGAAAATCATGAAAGAATAGTAGAAGCCTGTTTTTTTTTTTTTTTTGCATGCCAATAGTTCAAAAGATAACATCCATTAAATTGTTTTAGAAAAAAGGTGAACATGTTTTTAAAAATTATAGATTCACCATTTGTGAGGTGGCAGCGAGCTACAGTATATAGGCTATATATTTTTAACACAGTCTCATCCCAGGAAGTCATATAACTGACGTCTTGGGACGTCTTTTGACCATACGTCGACATCCTGTGGGATTATTAGAGGTTCATATTCAATTCATATCAAAATATGCCAAACTTCTCATATTACTTCTGAATCGGATGCCAACTTCATAAATTGTATGAAAATCGTGGATATAATGGTTCAGATATCTCAAAACTCATATGGAAATGGCGGCCCCTGGGCAGTAATGGAGTCTGGTTGCAATTCACAACCACTGAAAATGTGAGGCTTTGTTTTGCCATAGTTCTTAAAGATTTATTTTAGAGCCATACAGAATTGTGTATGATTTTTCTTTATATTAAAAGTGATTTTGTTTATTAATAAATGCATTTTTTTTATTGCATCATGTGACATTGGCTAGTGTGGTGCTAATGCATAAAACATTTGAAGAAGAATAAGGAAGGAAGGGCTTTTGACTGGAAAAAGGTTAAAAAGCATATTTTTGGAGCTTAACCCCTTAACGCCCACTGTCGCAAATATGCAACAAACCGTTTGACTCAGTCAACCAGCCAAGATAACGTATGCATTCCCCCAATGCCGGTTAGTGCATATTCGCTACGGACCTAGGACCTTCGACAAGCACTTGTTTCTAGTGGGACCGCAAAGTGCCAGACGTATTTCCTGTTTACGCACGGTCAGGAACATTTGCAACATTTGCAACATACCAAAATGACTATTATGCCCGCTGTTGCAGATTTGCAACATACCAAATTGACCCCAAATTGACCATTTACAACATACCAAATTGACCCCAAATTGACCAATGCCCGCATATATATATATATATATATATGTGTGTGTTTGTGTGTGTGTGTGTGTGTGTGTGTGTGTTAAAAAACTGTGGTATCAAAAGTTCACAGTAATTATAATCTGTTACATTGTTATTTTTGCAATTAATTTAATTTGTACATTTTAATTGAAGTTGTTATAATACTTTGTTATTATTGATGTCTTCACTATTATACTATTCTATGTGTACTATGTGTGCAATTTGAATTTAATTGAATTAAGAAGGGAGATGGAGACTTGGAGAGATGGAGAGACGAGAGATGGAGAGATGGAGAGACGAGAGATGGAGAGACGAGAGATGGGGAGACGAGAGATGGAGTGATGGAGAGACGAGAGATGAGAGATGGAGAGATGGAGAGACGAGAGCTGGAGAGACAAGAGATGGAGAGACGAGAGATGGAGAGAAGGGAGATGGAGAGACCAGAGATGGAGAGACCAGAGATGGAGAGAAGGGAGATGGAGAGACCAGAGATGGAGAGACCAGAGATGGAGAGACGAGAGATGGAGAGACCAGAGATGGAGAGAAGGGAGATGGAGAGACCAGAGATGGAGAGACCAGAGATGGAGAGACGAGAGATGGAGAGACCAGAGATGGAGAGACGAGAGATGGAGAGACGAGAAATGGAGAGACCAGAGATGGAGAGACCAGAGATGGAGAGACGAGAGATGGAGAGACGAGAAATGGAGAGACCAGAGATGGAGAGACCAGAGATGGAGAGACCAGAGATGGATAGACGAGAGATGGAGAGACCAGAGATGGAGAGACCAGAGATGGAGAGACCAGAGATGGAGAGACGAGAGATGGAGAGACCAGAGATGGAGAGACCAGAGATGGAGAGACCAGAGATGGAGAGACGAGAGATGGAGAGACCAGAGATGGAGAGACCAGAGATGTAGAGACGAGAGATGGAGAGACGAGAAATTGAGAGACCAGAGATGGAGAGACGAGAGAGACGAGAGAGTGAGTGAGTGTTCCATTGAGATGGTCACACTTGAGTTGAGCTCCAGATAATTTGCAATAAAAATAAGATTTTTTTACCAACAAAGCTAAAGAAAATAGAGAAATCAACATCTAGACAACATCTAAAAGATTTTGTTGAATCTGGACAGTTATTTTTTTTACACTGTCATACCTAAATCTGAGGAAAAGTTCAAGAGAAGCTGATCACAGGATAACCCTCTGCAGAGGAGGATATTCAGGATGAAAGGGATAACATCAAGCAACAATCAACAACAACTATAAGAAAGCTTGCAGGAAAAAGAGAGGTAAAGATATTTTAAGTGGACAGTGCTATTTATCTCTCTTTGGACTTTTGCCTGATTTTTGTCTGAAAGAACTGCACAGAAAAATATTTTGGACATTTTGGACACAACTGGAATTGTAAAGAGATCACTGAAAGTCATATTTTTACCATTTTTTGGCTTATTTACTCATTTTTGCCTATTTATATCTTCACTGAGAGATGAAAACAAAACAATTCAAAACAGTGGCAGTTATTTTCAGTTGGTTGTTGACATTCTTAATCAAGGATGGCCAGCGCATCATCTTGGCCCCGCCCTTCATCTACCCTCAGAAGAGTTCTGAGCACTCCAGGCTGATGCTCAGACACAAACAGATGAAGGAGAGCCCTGACACACTGTTTGCTGATCTACATGACCACAGTGCCATGAACAACCTGATCTTTTACACCGAACACAGCCCTTTATGGCACACAGCCTTATGTTAACATCTCACCTTTGTCAAGAAAAGAGGCATCTGTAAAGGCAGAAAGATCTTAGCATTTGAAGACGCTGACAAAAAGGATGAAACAAGATTTTTAACCCTGAACTTGTATCAAAATGGCACTGTCATGATCCAGGGATCAGAGTCTGCTCTCAAGCTCTTCATTGAAGATTTTGAACTATAAAAACACTGGCACTGTCTGATGATGTGGACAAGAATCCAAACATTGATGACTCCCCTGGAAAATCAGTCCAAAAGACGACATTGACTTCAGCAACTGCGATCCCATCTCCAATGTCAAGAATGAGAGACAATTTTTCACTTCTGGAAGTAGAAGTTGTGGAGACAAAAGAGTTAATACTGTCCCACCTGAAAGACTTCAACATGGAACAAGTGACTATTAACATAAAGAAATTAAAACAAGAAGTTGAATATCTCCAGAGAGACAGAGAAGAAATGTCAAAAGAACTTCAGCAAACTAAAGATGAACTGAGGGAAGTAAAATCCACTTTGGCAAGACAACTAACAGACGTTAGAAAAGAAATGCAGGAGGAGTTCTCTGCCTTGATGTCAGTTCTTCACACCAAAGATGAACTCATCACAAACCTAAAAGAAAGACTCAGTTCTGTTTCAGCACCTACGGAGTCTTCTACTAAACCCTTGATTCGTCCAGAGATGCACATGGAAAATCCTCAACCTGAACAGATACCAGTGGAAGAACAGCCTCATTGCTCGACTGACCCAGCATCCCAGACCCACAGCGCCGCTGCACAGGACCCATTGTTTATACAACAATGGTGTTGTAATGATGCTGTTTGTACAGTGGAGGAGGGAGAGTTGTGTTTTGATATTCTGTGGTGTTATTTTTTTATTTATTTTTTTCAGACAGGTAATCTTTCACTTTAGAATCGTTCAATACTGTTGTTGTATCAGTAAGTCAGGCCAGTGATTAAAAATCAACTTCACATTGTTTCTTTTATTAGGATGAAAAAAAAAAATCTTATTTAAATTGTGAATTAGGCTATAAACAGAAAGAAAGCGATCAAAGAACAATCACAGCGCGAGTTTATCTGGACACTTGCCAAACTCGTTATGAATTCAATGACGCACGTTACACTGCACAACGAAGCTCTAACGTTAACTGTATTTACATCATCGTGGCTGCTGCACTAGAGTAGAGAGACTGCATTGCAATGCTAAGCTCTTTCTCGCGATCAACAGACGGTCTCTGCTTGCTCAATGCTCAACACAGCAACACTTTATGTGACGGGAATAGATCTATATACTTCAAAAACATATCACGATTCGTTAATCTCGATAGCTGTAATAGTAAAAACCTATAATAGCTGTAGTATAATTATTCGAGAGTTTCACATGTAATATGATGCTTTCATATGCAAGCATGTCAGCCAATCACAGCAAAGGGCAAGTTACACACAGCAGACACGCCCCTTCAAACCGGGTGTTCAAAGCAGAGGCTAAAATCAGGCTAGGAAAAATGCCTTTTATTTCTAAATTATGACTATTTTTGATCTAAAAACATACTAACATTATGAGGGCAACCCAGGAAACATTATAAAATAATTTTAAAAAAAAAACATTATAGGGCACCTTTAATGTTGTAAATGTTGCATTAACACGGTTCTGATGAAATACAGATTGGCATTATCAAATGGGATTCCACAGATCATATCTTATACAAGTTATTATTCCAGTGTAAATCATCTGTTGTCTATGTGAATATACAGTCAAGTGTAATTTATTCCTGTGATCAAAGTTGAATTTATCATCATCACTCCAGTCTTCAGTGTCACATGATCCTTCAGAAATCACTCTAATATGAGGATCTGATGATCAACAAACATTTATCATTATTATCAGTGATGAAAACAGTTGTGCTGCTTCAGATTTCTGTGGAAACCAGAATAAAAAGAAATTCCATGATTCTTCAATATAATCTTTTGACACATTATAAATGTCTTTACCGTCACGTTTGATCAATTTAACACACACTTGCTGAACAAAAGTATTCTTTTATTATTATTATTATTATTATTATGAATTGACCGCAAACTTTTGAATGGTAATATACTGTAAAGAATATTGTAACATACTTTATGTATTATAAAATAACATGCAATGTTTTTAAAGCATTTCTTAATCTGCTTTGCATCATTTATCTTTATTTTCCAGTTATCAGCTGTAAAGCTTCTTTGAAACAATCTGTATTGTATAAAGCGCTGTATAAAAAAAAAACAGACTTGACTTCAATGTTAACTAATAGCTTGAAATGTATTTTTTTTTTTTAATAAATGAATAAAATAACCATTAACCAAAATTCATAATATGGTAATGAAAATGAAGATATGTTCAATAACTTGTTGACCTGTAAGATGATAAAAGCATTGTGTCCTACTCGTAAGCGACAGAAAACCTGGCGTGGAATCAGTTAACATTGTACAAGTGAGTTTTAAAAAAAACACACTCCTGTTAGTCATAATCTGATGTATACATCTAACATATTTCCCAGATCTTATTAAACTGATCGGGGAAAGGTCAAGCAACGGTCCACGTGAGCTATCTTTAGGAGCGATGAACCTGGGGGTCACGGTGAGGTCGCGACCCGCGTGAGCTGTGTTTACCTCTACCCCAGTATTATGCTGGTTTGAAGGGTCAGATCAAGTTTCTGCCAAACACTCATTCATCATCATCACAGAGCGTGATAAACAGCAGACGCCGTTTGTCAAATACAATACTGGATCTCGAACCGTTTCCTGATGCCGGATGAACTTCCCACCTCTGCAAACATGTCATCTGTGTTTAAAAATACATGATTCAAAGTCTGACAAAGATGCCCCTGTCTGAAGATATTGGGGAATATGTCAAACACCTGTTTTGAAACACCTTTTAATGCACCAAATGAAGAGGGAATGTCTAATGGTTTAGTTATTGTTGTATATTGGCATTTAAATAGTGGCTGCCATTAAATCTTATTTTACAGAAAGTGATCTGAAACATTTTCTGACATCCCTCGACAGAAATAATATATTTTTTCAGATATCAAAGACATTGCTAACAATATATTACATAATAGTGCACATATTTAAAGTCATGATGGTGATTCTTGTTTTTTTGGAATACTGCATTATTTATCCGCGCACGTCATCGGTTCCTTCGTTAATGAACACAAGAACCAATGAGTAACACAATATTAACAATCTATTAACTATTGTTAACTAACAAGAAACTCTGATTAACGATCTAGTAAGCAGTGTTGTGTATGCGAGACTCGGACTCGGTCTCGGACTCGAGTCCATATTTTAATGGTCTCGGTCTTGTCATGGACTCGGGTGCATTTTGACTCGGAATTGACTCGTACTTGAACATATTAGGACTCTGACTAATTCCCGAGTCCACTCGAGTCCCATTCAAAATATGTCATGATTATTGCTATATGTTAATATTTCTTTAAATTGTTTAATTGAAACGTCCAAAGATTGCTGACTTTCTTGTGCGCAACTGCCCATGACTTGATATTATAACGTTTGTGGCACGCAAATGCAGCAGGACCCAGGTCAGATAGGATGTGTGGAGCCTCCAGCTCAATTATGCATTAAAAATGTCTGCCTTATCATCCATAATTCAGTTTGCATATAAGAGCCACACAGAATTTGTGTGCAGTAATGTTATGTGAAAGAGCACTTAATTGTAATTGTAATTAATTGAAGTCATAATTGTAATAAAATTTCCTTTACACCACTATGTGGCCTTTTTACCATTACAGTGTATGCCTACATGATTCCATGGTATATTTGGTTTACTGTTTGAGTATGGTGCTAATTTTATTGTTACCACCAAATATTTTACATAAGCCCATTCTCACCCCCAAGGCGTCACTTAACTGACGCCTTGGGAAGCATTTGGACATGCTTCAATATCTGACGCTTTAGGCGCCCTTTAGTGTCAGTTAGATGACGCCCTAGGATCGCGTGTACCCTACCCCCACCCCAGACCTAAACCTAAACGTGTCATCTACCTGATGCTTTCCTTTAGCGTCAGTTAGATGACGCCGTAGGATCGCGTCATGTGGCGCCTAAAACGTCAAATATTGAAGCATGGTCAAAGGTGACGCCTTGGGGTGAGAATGCGTTGACATATTCTTAAAGATATCTTAAAGTCTGGTTTGAGACCCAACCTTAGGTTATCCAGTCACTCTGGTCTCGACTCGGACTCGACTGTCTTTGGTCTCGGTCTCGACTCAGACTCGAGTGAGCTGGTCTCCACTACAACACTGCTAGTAAGTAATAGCACACAGATGAAAGTGGTAGTTCACTATTAACTAATGGATGACTACTATTTTTTAATACTTCCCAGAGAACTACTAAAAAAGTTTATTAACAATCTAGTAACTATTATTAACTAAAAAGAAACTCTGATTATGAATTAGTAAGTAATAGTGTGCAGATGAAAGTGTTACTAGATACTTCTGTGGGAATTACTAAATATTTGGATTCATATTTTAAAGTGAAGATCATTGGAACTAACTAGTAATTACTCAAGTGTTACTACATGATCTAGTCATGATTTGTGCAACCAAACACTAAAGTCATTTCAAGCGTTTGAGATTTTTGGTTAACTTTGGTATACTTTTAGAAAAATTTTTTAGTAACACCTGAGTCATTACTAGTTAGTTCCCATGGTCTTCACTTTATAATATGGATTTGGTTTAACTATAAAAAAATATTATTTTTATAATAATAAAAATTCCAGTTCTTATGATTACATTTCTCCCCAAGCGTCTCACTGTGACCTCTGACTCAAGATGACGTCATGTGTAGTCCGCTAATGTTTGCTGTACTTTGGTAACGCTGTCGGTGCGAGACGCATTCCTGAAGGCTGAGGCGTTAGAAAGGGTAAAGGTAATCTTTCATTGGCCTCGCGACTCTGTGCTGCTTTAAAAACACCATAACACAGCCAGACTGCTTTGACTTTTATGAGTGTGCGATGAATGGTTCGGGTCTTGCGGCATAAACACACACTTCCCCAGGCTGCCGAGAGACTGTACTGTTTACATGTTACGAGTTTATCCCTCATTTTGTCCTCTGAGACAAGAATTCATCAGAATATGGAGGAACTGCTCAAACCCTGTTCATATAGAGCCAACCATGCTGGAGTTACAGACATTACATGAGTCTTAAGTGCTCTTGAAAAAGAGAGAAGAATGAAACTGTGGCAAAGTCTTTCTGAGTCTTTCTGGCAAAGTGTTTTTGCTCCCTTTAAAGGAAAATGGGTAGATTTACACACTTGTTTTTTGTCCTAATGCTCAGTGCAGCATGACCTGAGAGAGAGAGAGAGAGAGAGAGAGAGAGAGAGAGAGAATATGAGTGTGTGTGTGTGTGTGTGTGTGCGCGTGTGTGCGCGTGTGTGAATGGGGTGGGAAGCGAGAGCCAATCACAACTCTGGGAGGGAGAGTGACTTTTTTTAGGCCAAGCTGCAATATACACACACACACACACGCACACACACACAAACACAAAACTCTCTCTCTTTCTTTGTCTCACACACACACATACACACAAAAGATTCTCTCTCACACACACGCACACAAAATATTCTCACACACACGCACACTCACACACTAAGACTATCCACTAATACTGAAATCAACACTACTCAGATTTTCTATAAGAATGTCAATGGCTTTACAACAGTGCACATAAGCAAACACATACATTTATATATAATACTCAGAGATCTTCCAGCTGTCTGTCTGTCTGTTTTAAACTTTACCTGCGCTGTATTCATACAGTAATATCTGTATCAAAACTAATGATCTCTCAGTTAATTTGTGTGTGTGTGTGTGTGTGTGTGTCCACACAGGAGTTCCAGCATATTTGAGAGTGTGCAGAACTACTGAAATCCATTTCCTCATTAGAGTGGTAAAATAAAAAGGCATGGGCACTATATATATATATATATATATATATATATATATATATATATATATATCTCACAATATGATTTTATATCTTGCAATTGATCTTTATAGTGTAACACAGTGTTCCCGGATACATTAGGACATTTAAAGTCCCTATAATTCATTATTTTGTGGTGTACTAGAATAGGTTAGCGTGTTCCAACATTCATTTTAGCATACTGTACATGATTGCGGCCCCTCTCTTCCCAGTCAGTAACGCTCTGTTTACTTCCTGTCTCTATGAAGCCCCTCCTTCTGAAAAGCACGCTGTTCTCTCATTGGCCAGCTGATCCAGTGCATTGTTGTGATTGGCTAAACACCTCAAGCATGATATTTTCAGATTCTGAACTGTCATAGGCTTTATGCCAAGCGTCAGGTGACCAAACCGGAAAACGGGTCTCATCGCATCCGCTTGTCAGAGAAAGTGTTAATGGCCGTAAGAACGGACTACGATATCTATGGATTTTCAATGTAATCAGCTAACCTACCTAGTTCAATTTGTTATTGGTGTTTTATTCCATTTAAATATCTAAACGTTACTGTGAAGAAGAAAAAATATAAAACGTTTAAATATCAATCTGCACACGTAAGGGGCATTGGTTATGCTAATCTTTGCTTGCTCCTTTTAAGTTATCTTGTGGAGACGCTTGTGGAGAAATGTAATCATAAGAACTGGAATTTTTATTATTATAAAAATAATATTTTTTTTTACAATTAAACCAAATCCATATTATAAAGTGAAGACCATGGGAACTAACTAGTAATGACTCAAGTTTTACTAAAGAAATTTTCTAAAAGTATACCAAAGTTCACCAAAAATCTCAAACGCTTGAAATGACTTCAGTGTTTGGTTGCACAAATCATGACTAGATCATGTAGTAACACTTGAGTAATTACTAGTTAGTTCCAATGATCTCCACTTTATAATATGAATCCAAATAATTAGTAATTCCCACAGAAGTATTTACTAATTCATAATCAGAGTTTCTTTTTAGTTAATAATAGTTACTAGATTGTTAATAAACTTTTTCAGTAGTTCTCTGGGAAGTATTAAAAAATAGTAGTTATCCATTAGTTAATAGTGAACTACCACTTTCATCTGTGCGCTATTACTTACTAGCAGTGTTGTAGTCGAGACCAGCTCACTCGAGTCTGAGTCGAGACCGAGACCAAAGACAGTCGAGTCCGAGTCGAGTGACTGGATAACCAAAGGTTGGGTCTCAAACCAGACTTAAAGATATCTTTAAGAATATGTAAAATATTTGGTGGTAACAATAAAATTAGCACCATACTCAAACAGTACACCAAATATACCATGGAATCATGTAGGCATACACTAATGGTAAAAAGACCACATAGGCCACAAATCAGGTAAAAATAAATGCATATTACAAGACAACAAAAGTGTTTTTTGTCATTGCGTTCATGTAAAACTGTTGCAGGGGACTCCCAGAACAATATTAGGAACATTTTAAATGCCATAATAGGTGCCCTTTAAGACTAGCAGGATGTTCATCTCTGCCGTAGTCTGCAGGTCTAAATTTTCAGCTCCAGTTCCATACGTGACTCTGGATGATGATTTTATAACCTATTTCTGGCTTTTGTCGGACCATATACATCCAGACTCCAAAAACAGACTATAGGCACGCCAACTTGCTTTAATTTTACAATGTATCACTCATTTTTAAAGCATCAGCCCACACATGCACCTTATCAGATTACACCGTAATCACTAAACCCACATTTATATTCACAATTAAATCACACATCTCATGTTGACATAA
Source organism: Pimephales promelas (assembly GCF_016745375.1). The sequence goes on along the minus strand of NW_024121099.1, from coordinate 9,010,514 downwards.
GCACACACATATGCCCTCATATATATATATATATAAAAGACAGAGAACAAAAAGACTAAAGAATTCCAGCTATTTTCTATTTTAAATTTAGCTTTCAATCTCCTGGTAATGCTTTTTTTATGGCAGCCTTATAAAGTCATGAGGATGAGAGAAAGTTGATGATGTGCTGTGAAAAGCAATGCTAAAAGAGCGAATTCAATGGCACTAGGTGAGCTTCTGTGAGGCAGAGGATTTAATGTGCTATTTCAGATAAACCAGGAGAGTATTGGTGCGAGAGACAAAGACAGACAAGCACTTACAGGCAAAAGCCACCAAATAACATTTTATAGAGAAGCGGTGGATTAAACACGGATTAAATAAATAACCAAATTCTGATGAAGTGCTTTTTATTTAAATAGCTCATGGTTATTCATAAAACAATTACTGCATACTGAACCTTGAAAGCCACAGCGATCAAACACCAGAGCAAAGCTAACGTCGCAACAGATTTCTGAGACGCACTTTGTCGTCCAACACCTTGGGAATGCAAATCAAGATTGAGAGCCGTGATGAGGAACGGCAGAGTGAGACTCAGAGGAGGAGAACGAGTCAGAGGAAAGACGTGTCAAATCATTGGCAGTGTTTGTTGTTCATCTCAAGCCCATCACGAGGAATCGAGTTGGTCAGAATCCCTTTGATGAAGCGAGAGCTCAACGTGCCTCACTTTATTTGATGTTTCTTTGATAGTGTCATTCCACTTTTTTGGGCCCCTCTTTTATCCGGGAACATTCTCCGAATCTTTAGAAGAGCTGCAGAAAATCAGGAGGGATGATGAGAGGCTGTACATAATCCATAACTAAAATGTTCACTTTCATTTTTTATATAGTAGAATTTTCTTGAGCCTTCTGTTTTATCAAGACTGCATTTTTAGATGTACAGTACTATTTTATCACTCTATAGTAAAGTATGGGGAAGCACGTATATTTATATATCATTTTATTTTTAAGTTATAAAGTATTTAAATTTGAAGGAAGGATGGAAGGGAGGATGGAAGGATGGATGGATGGATGGGTGGATGGATGAATGGATGGATGGATGGATGAATGGATGAATGGATGGATGGATGGATGGAAGGCTCAGGCAAGGGGAGAAAGGTGAGAAATCTCTCATATTTATTCAAATAAAGTTAGATACTATTCAAAATCTTTTAATTACTTGCACCATTTAACACTATAGCCTACACACGATATGGCCATATGAAATCAGCATCAACAAAATCCATTCACAATGCAATTACAATTGCCTAACGAATGTAATGAGATTAATATTTAGACCGGTGTCCCGGATTTAGTGATTCAGTCAGGAATAGTATTTTAGCCTTTATTAAATACGATTGTTAATTTTGTTTCTTATGCATGATATTTTTATTTCTTATGCATATGTTGTGATTATTTTATGATTATTCTAATTCCTTTTCTATGTATAACACTTTGAATTACCGTTGTGTATGAGATGTGCTATATAAATAAACTTGCCTTGCATTGCCTAATGTTCTAACATTTTGAATATAGTTAGTAATATGAAATGTTGGGGAAAATGAAATTATACCAAAACTGCCTGTAGGTGCATGCAGCAAGTCTTAATAAGTGAATAATTTAATTATTCAATCAACTGATTTAATTCAAACCTACTGATTCACTCAGGAATAAAGCAAGAGTTCGTGAGCCGTTTCTCAATATGCGTTCTTGTTTGTACTTGTGTTCTTGTGGACTTGAGAAACGTCATCAGTCACTGCCCAAGTACTATTCCAATTCAAAGTTCACATCTATCCAAGTCCAGTTCAAATCCCCGGAAGTGTTCTTGATTTAGTTTACCGCCCCGTTTATCGAGGATGCATTGAGAGGTGACTTGTGTGGACTTGAGATAGCCAGGTATCCCAGAATGCATCTCACACCAACCAGCAAGCAGAGGAAAATCTGTGTAATATCAAAATACTACTGTTATTGTATCATGAAATGTAATTTTAAGAGTGTTTCAGGTGAGAATGTGGTTGTTTAAATCTCAAATCTGTGGTTTATTTATAAAGATAGCACCTATTTCAAAAATGTATCTGACGTTTTTGGAGTTCTGAGATCCAAGCCTTCACCGACGCCCAGCGCTCATCAACCCCGACTGGAACAGCTCTTCCTCAGCTTGTGCTTCTGACGTTTGCCGCTGACACAGATGTCTCGTCTAGTGGATAAACTTGACTTATAATTCGTCTTGTGTAAAAGTCAAAGTCGTCTCATTAAACTAGTTTGTTTTATGGCAAAAAAAAAAAAAAAAACGTTTTATTGTGTTATTATTAATAAATAATTTTATTTATTTATTTCATTTTTTACATGATCTTCACTATATGAACAATAAAATAAAATGAACCCTGTCTTTGTTTGTTAAATGTCAATAAAAATCAATAATGTTTATTTTTTTTTATTTTATTTTTATTTATTTTTTTTTATTGCAGGTTAACAAAACAGTAACACATACCAGGTAAGATTCAGTGAGACACATCTACAATACAGAAGGAGGAAAGGGGAAAAAAAACCCAAAAAACCCCAAAAAAACAACAACAATAACAAAAAAAACTAAAAAAAACACAGAACAGAAAAATACACAACAGTCGTCGACAAAGTGGTTTATGACACTAGTCAATAATGTTTCTTAATATTCTGTATGTTCTTCAATATTTTTTAAATGAAAACAAAAAGATCATGTTCATTTTGTTATTAATATATGCAGTGAAGATAATCAATATACGCCTGAACCACATGGACAAATGTTTAAAGAGCCCCTATCATAGCATTTGAAATGTTCCTATTTTTGTATAATGTTCCTAAAAACAGTTTAACATGCATGCAAGGATAAAAAACACTTCATTTGTCTTATAATTTGCATTTATTTTTAAATGATTTGCTCACCGACTCCCAAATGATTCGTACAATGACTCGTTTTTCCAAACCACTCCTTTGCGTGACGCTAATCGGTGGTGATTGATCAGATGACAGACCCAGTCAGTTATTGTTTGTTAGCATAACGCATAAACATATTGATAAAGCACTGCAGTACTACAAGACGCTCTATTCTTTATGACAACTCCAATAACAGCGACAAATATTTCACGTATTTTAAAAAAATTGACATTGTACACCTAGAAGCTGCGCTGAGCGTAACTAACACACACACATACTTATTGCACCTTCCCTCCTTGCGCCCGACGCTACAAAACCGTTCAAAACCCATAAAAGCAACAATTATTAATAATACTTACAGGTTGTGATTCATAGGAGGAAGCTGATCCATATACGCTGGGGAAGTAAGTTACTGAGCCCTCCTTCAGGAACAACCGCTTGCGAATCCACATTTGAATTCATTTATGTTTTTGAACGATTCGTAATTAAAATGAGAAACACAATCGGGCTATACTGTTGTGGTATCGTTGCAAATATGAACTCTAACCACAGATTCTTCACATGCTTGTCCCTGGGCAATGAAAACAAAGTGGCTGAACTATCTTTGCATTGTAGTACACAGCGTCTTCTCGACATGATGCTATGATGAAGTATGTGAATGTGTAGACTTCAAGTTTACACTTCCATCTGCGCGCGCAGTAACTGGGCGCAGCCAATGACCTCTCTACGTCACGATGTAACAGCTACTCGTTTCAAAAACAATTTATTTCATAGACTCAGAGTCGACTCTCACTTTTGAAAGACAATAACTTTATATACGGTGCACTTTTAGATATAAATCTTTGCAGGATGTTTTCATTCCCTTAGAGCTATATTCCACACCATATGAACAGTCATTTTAAAAAAATTCATGATAGGGGCTTTTTAAGATTTTTTTTTTTTAATGAAAAGTGGTGTTTCATAACAAATTTAGTTTTATTTTTGACGAAAGAGGCAAAGTTGTTGCATTTTTCATTTTAGTGTTGCCTGAAATATATATATAAAGAAATAACCGGAGTAGCAGAGCGTGCTGAGTGACGCGATCAAGTACGCTCTGTTCCATTTGCAGAATAACGGGACTTATGTCCTCTCGTCCTCGGGAGTTTGTTCTCTTGAGTCGTACTTGGCAAGTCTGAACTACCAAGGACACAAGTCCAAACTTTGTGTACTTGGTATTGAGAAACGGCTAATGTATTTATGAATGAGTCATTGAATCAGTGACTCAACCGATTCATTCAAAAATGCCGATCATTCAAGAATGAAACACCACTAGGCAGTCAGGCTTTGCATTGTAGCAAATTTTCTGTTTAGTTTGGAGATAAAATAGAGGAAAAAAATGGCAATGCTGCTCTTGCTCGTGTGATATTGCTTAACTTAATGTTATGAAAAACTAAAAAAACACAAACTTATACAGGGAAGATTCAAATCTTGAATTTTGGGGTCATTTATATTCATTTATTGATTGCATTTCCGACCTCGTGACACTATTTTACATCAACATCAGACTAGTTTGGTTCTTGTTAGGCTTAAGCTTAATATGAGTTTAAAAGTCTCCCTATGATATGTGGTGTATGTGGTGTTCTTTAAAATGATTTAAAGGTGCAATGTGTAACAAAGTTGAGTATCTATTAACAGAAATGCAATATGACATCCATAACTATGTTTTCAGTGGTGTATAAAGAACTTACTTAATTAGCCGTAATGTTTTTATTACCTTAGAATGAGACATTAATAGCTCCATAACCGAGGGAATCCCCTTCTATGAAGGTCGCCATGTTGTGACGTCATATTCCTACCGTAGCCGAACGCGAACAAACAGCGCTGCAGAACGCGTTTCATCACTACCTTGAAAGAGAAGTAGCGGAAAGCTGGAAGCTAGCCTTACACTCCGTGAGTAGTGACTTTTCCCTTGTGAGTGGTGTAAAATATGTAGTTGGGATTGTTTCATGTAACTTAGTTCTCCCTCGCTGTGTTATGGGTTTGTTATGTTGGGGATAGATGTGCTGTTACGTTCGTGAGACAGCTGATGATTAGTATTCATGTCATTGACCGTAAAACAGTACGTTACAGGAATCACTAACCCGTCGATAGAGACTTTTACTAAAGTCTTTTATCACTAAAGTCGATCGCGAAGAATTTTAAAAATCAGAGAAAAAAAGCCTATTGTGTGTAGTAAATAGTATCTATGGGATGCGGAGATGACATGATTGTAACAGCGCGCGCAGTTCCGACCTTTGGACTCATGCAGACGCGTCCCAGCTCAGCCACAGTAACAGCTCATATTAGCCAGCTAAACTATTATACCCTGTTAGAAAAAATATATAGCTGCTCCCTCGCTGTATTATGGGTTTGCTACAGTATGTGGGGAGAAATGTGCTGCTGGTTACGTTTGTGAGACAATCAGCTGATTATTATTTTATTAAATTATATATTAAAACCCTTGATCCTCACCTGACTATGGCTTTGTAAACAGACAGTATTCATGATGTGGTTTATAATGGACTGTGGTACAGAAACAGTGACAATGTTACACACTCTTGGCTTACTCTGGCTATTCTCTGCTGTCTCAGCCGACGAGATGTTTGTCCCGTTTTAGCAACCGTAGCTTCTTCGAAAGGGAGGGGTGAGCAGTGGGCTGAGCCCTTAGTGCAAACCTGGTGCAAACTCGCAACCGAACCACTAGATGTCGCTAAAAGTCACACATTGCTCCTTTAAAGACAAACCATGTGTAAATTCATAAGTCGACAACATATTTTCTGCTTAAAACTGCAGTGAACCAAAGACAGTCTCAAAAACACGATTTGAAATCGCTGGTGTTTCTGACGTCACAAATGACCTTATAACCAATCAGATCAATGTGTGATCAACCAGTCGATCTCTGAGTGAGTGAGTGAGTGAGTGAGTGGAGGCGGGGCTCATTTGCATATTCATAGAACCACGCATACTAAATGAGGCAAGGGTGTCGAGTTAAATTTAAGATATTTTAAGGCATGAATATTTTTGAAGGAAAAAAGCATTTAAATATGTAATTTTGACAATCAAAGATGAGTTTTAATGGATAAAATGATTGACTTCAGGGAGACTTGAAGTCTTAACAAAAAGCACACTGTTTTATACATTTGACCCTTAATGATAAATCAGGCCAATCAGCATTTAGTCAGCTAAGGTGAGTTAAGGGAGTTCCCATTACAAGGTTTGTAAAGTTTAATAGCACAGCTGCACCAACTACACCTGCATCGGACTGCAAATAAACACTCAGAATAGCTCAACAGCCTTTCAGCAAGTGAAAATGACCCCTTTAAATGCAATCCTTGTTTTTAATTAAACATCCATTTAAAGCAGGCCATTGTTTCTCTGTATACAGTAGGTTTTCCAACAGCGAGTGATTTAAGGCCTCAGTCGTCGCTCAGGAAATGGAAGTAAACTTTGGGTTACGGCTAATGCGGACCAAAGAATAAAAGATTAATGTTGTCATTACTTTTGAGCTTTGGATGATTAGGCTTGATGCATGTAATCCAGTATAGTGCTAATTAAGTCATAATTATTTTGATTGCTTGTTTTTAATTAGTCAGATGAAACAAAGCTAGTCCAAACAAGTGTGGTGCTATAAATCAATTCTGTGACACAGTCTTTCTCTTACTTGCTAGACTGAACACACACTACAAACTTACACACTATCTGATGAACTCAAGTTTACGGGTGAAACATTTCTACAATTAAAAGCATCAAGTACAAACAGACCACCTTGTTTGCAGAGGCTATTTACACTAACTCCGCCCACCACTGTTTGATTGACAGACAGCAACATAGTGTCGTTTTGTTGCTGAACACATATGTTGCTTACTTCCTAAACACATAAATCAATATTTACTGTCCTTACAGTCTGTATCAAAGCATCGAACGTGTCCAATTACTCAAAGTTTTAGTTAAGATTAAAAATATGTAATAAATGTGGTTCTTGAAAATTTTTCAAATACGAATTAATTTTCATGAATAAAAAAAACAACTAAATTAGACAATTAGCTAAACTGTTGTTTTATTTATTACTATTAGCTGTGTTTTTATTACTGTTGTGACATTTATTTTTGTATTTCCAACTCAAACAATCACTTAATGATATTCTTTTATTTTATTTTATTCACGAGTTCACATTTACATCAATTAAACAGAGTAAAGATTATGCGTATTTGGCGTGCTGTCCAGGGGGAAGGCTCCGAGCTCGGAATTTTTGCCCGAACCCAGAGTGCTGTATATATACCTCTTACTTCATTGATTGGGAGTGCGCTCCACTCGTGTCTAATTAGGCTTGATTACCTGAATGTGCTCCACCTGTGTTTAATTCTGAACATGCTCCTCCCGAACTTTGTTAGTAAAACATAATTTATGAACTGATCTGAAATTTGAGAAAAGGTGATATAACAGATGTATTTTATTTATTCTCATTGGTACAATTTTTAAAATGGCAGAATTTGTTAAAAGGGATAAAATGGTACATTGAAAGTGTTGTTTTCTTTTTTTTTTTTTTTTTTTTTTTTTTTTTTTTGAAAGTGTTGTTTTCGTTACATGGATTTCAACATTCGTCTACGTCACTGGCATGGTAAGCCACTCCGTACCCTACCCGCACCAGCAGAACAGCCGTAGCTTGTAAACAATCTGAGGCTAAATGACATGGCTGAGGAAACAGATTTTTTAGCGACACGCTATTTAGAGATGTGTACTTTCGTCAATGAGTACATGAAACGTCTGACAATGCATGAAATGTTTTATTTACACACGCATCACGGCATCACGTTAACGTTACTCGAATCCTTGATATTCGGGTGAGGGGGAAAAGATCCCTGATGTATAGTTCACTGTAGAGGATTCTCCTTCCTAAATGCACCCTCGCCCATAGAGTGAACTGCCAGTAGGCCAACGCTGTTCATCTAAACAGTATGACAAAAGTGCAACAAGTTAGCCCAGCCTAGTTACGTAAAATACCCTGCTACTAATGGGGCGCTCGCGTCTGAGCTCGGACATCCATTAGAGACAGCATAGCCTCCTCCAACAGGTTTCTCTCACCGAACAGCATCCGAAATGAACGGTGCATGGTGATTCCTTTTTTCGCCGATCAATAAATGTTCCAGGTTGACCTCTCTGCAACAGATCGTCTCCGTGCAGTGTCTATGCACCACAGCACTCGCGCCCGCAGTCACTTTCCGCCAAACGATCCTGTACTGTGAGTGGAGCCTGAAACTAATCGTCCTCCATCATGTGGTGGTCGTCAGACGCTACCGGCCTGTCCTTCAAGGGCTCAAATGCTTAATCTATGCCGTTAAAAGTGCTCATTTTCGTCTGTGTATACAGGACCACAGCTGTTGTCTATGGCGCTCCGCGGGTCCTACCATGCCAGTGACGTCATCGAAATTGCCAGCGCTGACAAGCGCAGTTTTGCGTTGGTTAAAAAAAGCTATATTAATATATATATTTTTTTAAATGTTTAGCGTAATTTACTTTTAATTGTCATAAACAACACGTTTTCAACGTCGATATTTTTCAGTTCAGTTCATCCTTAAGGTAGCATAGTTATTTACTGTGATATTCATTGATTTTTTTTTCCATGCACATCGACAGAGAGAACGATGGCAGGAGAGAGAAAGAGTTGAGATAAAGCACATGAGGAAAAGAGAGGGAATGTTTGGATGAAATGGGAGCTGGTCACATGGTGGAAAGCCCTCATGTCATGGGGCGGCCATCTTTAGAGAGTGTGTGTTTGGACGTCCCTTATTGAAGAGATGCAGGCTCACATGTGTGTGTCTGATAAGAGCGAGAGCATTTCGCGGTCGAGCGCATCACATCTCTACATCACAACGTCATGGCTGTTATCCTCTCACACAGGGCATACAGTCGTCTGTAATGAGCTTTGTGATATTAAGAGAGTTTGTGACTGCAGCATTCTGTTCTGGTCAACGGAGGCAGAGCTATAGTGATGCATTATGGGCCAGGGGTTGAGCTGAGTGGTCACAAGGTGTTGCAAATGTAAACTTAATATACACTAGAAAAAAGATGCACGATATATCGGTCACCACGATACATCTTCATGTTTAATATTATCGGTAAACACACTGAAATCACAGCCTGTCCCTGTGCGTGTGTGTGTGTGTATGCGAGTGTGAGTGTGTATGCGTGTGCATGAGTGTGCGACTGTGTATGTGCGTGCATGTGAGTGTGAGTGCACGTGAGTGTGCATGTGTGTGTGTATCATTGTGCATGTGCGTGTGCATGCGAGTGTGTATGAGTGTGCATCTCTATGTGTGTGTTAAAGCTGAACAGTCTCTCAAACATGTAGTGATGTGAATAAGAGAGCATGTGTGAGTGTGTATGTGTGTGTGTGTGTTGTGAATATGAGAGCATCATGTAATCAGCTTAGTCGACTTATGTAATGTGTTTCTAAGACCCTTTTAATGTTCACTTCTCTCTCTCTCTCTCTCTCTCTCTCTCTCTCTCTCTCTCTCTCTCATATTTATGTCTGTCTCTCGTCCGTCATCAGGTTCAGACTTAATTGTACAAGCGAAATACATTTATACGAGGGACCTGTTGCGTCATGTTTAGCTTGTCATTCAGGTGCTTCTGTGGCAAATGTGAGAAGATGGCTAACTTACAGAACAACAACATAAATGCAGTTTTAATACAATGTCTTTATATATATATATATATATATATATATATATATATATATATATATATAAACGTACGGTTACACACTATACAAACAAGGTTTAAATTATATAAACAGACATCCTAGGACGACGACGACGACAACAACTTTAGACGTATTTGTTATTGAATTAGCTGACATCGACTGAACAGACTAAGTTATTTGCTCAAAAATCATAAAACACACTTACTGTTACTGGAGGTGACGTTGGATCGCAAACAGTAGACGACGATCCACACTTGAGGATTAACTTTTAAGCCACAACAACAGGATTAACCCACGACAGAACATTTATGTTTCCAAGAGATATTACCGGCTGTTGTTGAAAAAATGGAGGATGGTGTACACTGTGCAGATCAGCGAGGGCGGGGTCTATGCCACAACCACACTGTCAATCAAACCCCTTTTTCACTTTCTACGTCACAAAGAGCTGAATCTTAGAACAGCTCGTTCTGAGACAGTGCATATGATTTATTGAGATTGTAAAAAAAAACACTGGGTGGATTTTTATCATTCTAGGGTGGTTTTGCTCACACACTGCCAACACACATTTATGTTCAAACACCATGTAAAAGTGAATTTTCCATAATAGGTGCCCTTTAAGTAACATAGGGAAACATGATTTCCCCAAAATGTTTCTCTTGCATTTTGAAATTTATGAAGGAAAACTGCTTTTAGATGTCAGTGTTTTATTCTTATACATGCATTTTTATTATGTGTTATTTTTATTGTAATAATATACTTTCGTTTAGTGCCTTTAAAAGCAGCTTCTCAAAGCACTTTACACAAAAACAAGCAATATTATAATAACAATAAAATGAATTATTAATATATTCTGAAAACAAAACTAAGATAAGCGATAAAATGTGATTTATGTTTTATATTTGCTATATATTTCTGAATGAATCCTCTGCTCAACCACACACATGTATACACACAAATGAAGCATCGTGTCCACGGCTCCAGACGAGAAGACTTTACACTCGTTACACAAAGAATGATTATGTAAATCAGAAGCAATTACGCGTTTTCTCTTTCAAAATTGCAATAATTTGAGGCATTATGTAGTTGTGATTGTCGGGCCTTCAGGTGAATCTGTGACGCAGCGCTCAGCCAATGACATTTAACTGCAGAGCCGTGTGTGTGTGCGTGTGTGTGTGAGAGAGAGACAGAGAGAGCAGTTGCCAAGCTCTTTGTTATAAAGTGATGCTTTCTGAGAGAATGGATGAATTAAAGAACAGAAACACGAGTGAAAGACAGATAGATGAGAGAATGAGTGTATTCATCTAATATCAAAAGGCAAATCAGAGAGAAAGAGAGCAATAAATGTCTTTTTATATGAAATCACAAAACTCCTTGGTTTGACTTTGAACCTTTGATTCAGACTGATGTGTACATTGTTGTGGTGTGTGTGTGTGTGTGTGTGTAAGAGTTTGTGTTATTTCACAATACAGTCCGTTTAGCCTCTTTTACATGTTAGACATAAACCTGTGTGTCATCAATGCATCAATGTGTGTGTGTGTGTGTGTGTGTGAGAGAGAGAGAGAGAGTGAGTGAGTGCTCCCTCACACCATAATTTGCTTCTAATGACCAAGTGTGTTTTTATGGTCCGCTACAAACAGCCACTTCAATTTTACTAGGAACAATTTTGTGTTTCCGCGAGTCTTCTGAGCGCTGACGGCAAACGCTGACCTTTTGACAGTTTTATTTAATAGTTCACATCCAGACTGAACATTCATTAGCGAAATTCATTTAACGTTTATCATTTCAATGACGCACCGACATCTACAGTATGTGTGTGAGATGAAGAACCGGACACCAGAGCTTGACTCTAATCTCTGCAGGACAGCGATGGACGATTCAGAGAACAGTTTGAGAAGCACAGTGATTGTGCAACACCTCTGCTTAGACGACAGATTATAAGGTCAGCTATTAAATATATTACATTCTGTGCAGTGGCTCGCGATCTTGCTTTATTCCAGATAATCACTCACAAATATATAATACTCTACGAACAACTTATGCAACAAGCTGTGAGCTGTGTGTCGCCTGTTTGTGTCCTTTTGAACTGCAGTTGTCATACTTGAGTGTTTTCATGGAAAATAAATGCAGTTTCTATTTTTATTTTATACACAACAGAATGGGGGCTTTAAAAGCACACACACACACACGCATACACACACTTTCACACTAACACAAACACTCACACTAAGGTACTACTCACACAGGTTCAGAGATAGAGAAGCCGATTGAACGAGGTTCAGTGAGAGAGAAGCCGATTGGACGAGGTTCAGAGATAGAGAAGCCGATTGGACGAGGTTCAGTGAGAGAGAAGCCGATTGGACGAGGTTCAGTGAGAAAGAGAAGCCGATTGGACGAGGTTCAGAGGGAGAGAAGCCGATTGGACGAGGATCAGTGAGAGAGAAGCTGATTGGACGAGGCTCAGTGAAGCCAATTGGACGAGGATTAGAGAGAGAGACTCCAATTGGACAAGGTTCAGAGAGAGAGACTACGACTGGGCGAGGTTCAGAGAGAGAGACTACGATTGGACGAGGTTCAGAGAGAGAGACTACGATTGGACGAGGTTCAGAGACAGAGACTACGATGGGCGAGGTTCAGAGAGAGAGACTCCGATTGGACGAGGTTTAGAGAGAGAGACTACGATTGGGTGAGGTTCAGAGAGAGAGACTACGATTGGACGAGGTTCAGAGAGAGAGACTACGATTGGGCGAGGTTCAGAGAGAGAGACTCCGATTGGACGAGGTTTAGAGAGAGAGACTCCAATTGTGCGAGGTTCAGTAAGAGAGAGAAGCCGATTGGACAAGGTTCAGAAAGAGAGACTCAGACTGGACGAGGTTCAGGGAGAGAGAAGCCGATTGGGTGAGGTTCAGAGAGAGAGACTACGATTGGACGAGGTTCAGAGAGAGAGACTACGATTGGGCGAGGTTCAGAGAGAGAGACTCCGATTGGACGAGGTTTAGAGAGAGAGACTCCAATTGTGCGAGGTTCAGTGAGAGAGAGAAGCCGATTGGACAAGGTTCAGAAAGAGAGACTCAGACTGGACGAGGTTCAGGGAGAGAGAAGCCGATTGGGTGAGGTTCAGAGAGAGGGGCCGATTGGACGAGGTTCAGAGAGAGAGAAGCTGATTGGACGAGGTTCAGAGAGAGAGAAGCTGATTGGACGAGGATCAGTGAGAGAGAAGCTGATTGGACGAGGTTCAGATTAGAGTCCAACCTCCTAAAAAAACTGCTAATTTGTTCAGAGAGTGAAGAGAACCAGAAGCAGAGACAGATAAGATAATCCATGCTCCAGGTTTCCAGTGTCATCTGAAGGAAAGGGACATGAGAACTAAAGGCTGAAGGCATTTCAACAGCTTGGAAAATACACTTCACATTTAACGATTTGCTAGATGACTTTTCATAACCCTACGAGAACTGACTATAAACATAATTCAAACTAGATAACATGCATTAAACTTCCTGCATGGAAAATTTTTACATTAATCCTGTTTTGAGTCTCAGAGACCCTAGGCACAAAATATGAATAAATGCAATACATTTTTTACGTGTTGGGATTTTCTGATTGTTCAATCCACTGCAGAAGTAATTCCTGCCAGTTATTCACACAGATTTATAGTATTGTTTTTTACTCCACTAATAATAATAAAAAAAACACTTATTTTATTTATGAATATACAGTCAAACCAAAGTTTATTCAGACACCTTCAACATATCTCACATTATCATTGATTATTCACTATAGAAATGGTATTCTCAGATCAGTGGATATTTGACTGGTTTTGTCCGTCCTTCTGTTCGACTCTCACACATGAATTATGTTAAATATATGTCAGCAGTTAAATTTAACTACACAATTAGATAATACTAGTTTAGCTCAACCAGTGACCAAGCAATGGTCATGTTGTTCAGTGTGTGTGTGTAAAAAGAGCATTAGCAATTACAGAAAACACACTTCAGCAAAACTTCATCAGCTTGTCATTTTTGGTCCCAAATGTTTATGTTACTGGTAGAAGAATATGTTGGTATAATATGTCACAGTTTACTTTATTTAGCTATTCTGACTTATACATAATGAACTATAGTGTCCTGCACACACTGGTACAAAAATATCAAAAAATATACCTAGTGTCTAATTTTTGGTTTGACTATCTATTTGTTCATTTACTTAATAACAGTAAATATACTGGCATAATTTCCTTGTTAATTCAGAGTTTTGTACATTACACAAATGTACAAAACATTCTCTCCACATGTTGATCCTGCTGTTATTGATGCGCCGTTCCCCAGACCTGCGATTCTTCCTCGAGCATTATCCACACAAATGATCCCCGCTACCTGTGGCTCAGGGTCACAGGACAAAACCTTCTGCTATCACAGCCAGACAGGTCGATGCGACCACACACACACACACACCTGAGACGCGAAAGCTAGTGTTGCTCATGCCGGAGGCCAGAGAGTTTATTGGCAACAGTGACTGACATCATGGAAATTCAGTCTGTTAAATCTTCATTTCAACCACGAGCCACCAAGAGAACCGTCTAAAAACTTGATGTTGAAGTTGATTTTAAAGTGGCTATTTTGTGCTTTTCCTGTACTGTGTACTAGAGCTGTGTGTGTATGTAAAAGCTTAAAGATCAAAAGTGCAAAGTTATTTTCTCCTAAAATTTTCTGAACTGAAACAAGTCGTCAGTATTTCAATCTCACTTCCTGAATCTAAGTAGGTTTGTAACTCATTTACATAAGGCCAGTCTATGCTCCTGATTGGCTGAACAGCATCTCTTAGCTCCGCCCTCAAACACTAGTGTATCTGAGACTGGGAGAGTTTGGTTCGTGTTGTTCGTGACGAGAAGACGCTGTTTTCTGCTGACAAAGCAAATCCACTTACGGTGAAACCCACGCCATCATTAATGTTCATATCACTGTGATCAAGAGTTGAGGTTTAGATATTATAATGAGCGTTTTCTTTCTGACCAATCACAGCAGACTGGCCCGTCTGACCAATCAGAGCAGAGCAGCCCTCATAGAGGTGGAGTTAAGAGAGACAAAATTAGGAACCTTTCAAATAACAAGAAGGGCATTTAAATATGTAAATTACCCAGTTGTAAGGGTTTTTACTCATTGTGGCACACTGGTGCCGAAACCCGGGATGGAAGAAGCAGCCGCCGCCAGGAATCCTCTGTCTTCGCCATTTGCGGAGATCATCCAGGGGCTCGCGGGCTTGCATCAGCAACACCAGGCAGCCCTGTTTAAGATGGAGGAGCAGCAGGAACGACGCTTCGACGCGCTCCTCCAGGAGCAACGGGAGGCCCGCGAGCAGTTCCGGAGCTGGGTGGACCAGGGGGTCCGCTCCCCGCCCGCGGCCCCAGCCCTCCACAAGATGGGGCCGCTCGACGATCCGGAGGCCTTCCTGGACCTCTTTGAGAGGACGGCCGGGGCGGGGAAGTGGCCGGAAACTGACTGGCCGCTGCGCCTCATTCCACTGCTGTCCGGGGAGGCGCAGCTCGCCGCCCAACAACTGCCAGTCAGCAGCCTCCTGGTCTACCAGGACCTCAAGCGTGCCATCTTGCAGCGGGTCGGTCGATCTCCGGAGCAAAGCCGCCAGCGGTTCCGTTCCCTAGAGCTGGGGGAGGTCGGCCGACCCTTCGTCTTCGCACAGCAGCTCCGGGACGCCTGCCGCAAATGGCTGGTGGCCGAGGGCCGCGACGTCGAAGGAGTCATCGAGCTGGTGGTACTGGAGCAGTTTATCACCAAGCTACCCAAGAAAACCGCGCAGTGGGTCCAGTGCCACCGGCCGACGTCGCTGGACCAGGCCATCACGTTGGCGGAGGACCAGCTGGTGGCCCGGGGGTCGGCGAGCCCCAACCATCATCTTCTCTCTCTCTCTCTCTCCCCTCTCCCTCTCGTCCTGTCCCCGCTCCCAGGTCTCGAGGTGGATTTCCCCCGCGACCAGCACCCCGCTGGAGGTCCGGCCCGAGCACTGAGGCGCCCCGCGCTCCACCTCGGGGAGGATCCCTGACCGGGAGCGTTCCGGCGTCCTCTGGCCCCGCGCTCACCCAACGCCAATCCCTTGACCCGCTTCCCGCCGCCAGAGTGGCGGGGAGGCCTTGGCCGGCCTGTTGGCGTTGTGGGGACCCGGGGCACTTTATCGACAGGTGTCCATTGATGGAGGTGGACACCTTCATTCGGGTCCCCTATGCGCCACAGGCTGCCCCCGATCAGACTGGGCTGTATCAGATACCCGTGAGTATTAAGGGGGTTACGTGTCAAGCTTTGGTGGATTCAGGTTGTAACCAGACCTCCATCCACCAAAGCTTGATTCAGCCAGGGGCATTGGATAAGAGCCGCGAGGTTGTGGTGCGGTA
This sequence comes from Pimephales promelas, assembly GCF_016745375.1. The sequence goes on along the minus strand of NW_024121099.1, from coordinate 8,994,469 downwards.
TCCCGTCGTGCCAGTCATAATCCGATTTAGGGGACAAAAACATAGTGTGGAGGTGGCAGTTAATCCGCACCTCCGGCACCCGCTGATTTTGGGTACCAATTGGCCGGGGTTTCAATCATTATTGGCTTGTTTGTGTGCGGGTGCTCCTGGGAAAAAACAACGGCACCGGGGGGGGGGCGACTGTTCAGGCCGGCGAAGCTGTTCCGGGACCATCGGCGGCTGATCCAGAGGAACAGAGCGGGGCCGAAATACCCATCTTTTCGGTCCGTGATGATTTTCCTCTGGAACAGTCCCGAGATGATACGCTGAAAAACGCGTTTGAACGGGTCCAGGTCATCGACGGGCAGCCGGTGCGGCCAGATCAGCCGCTCACGTACCCATATTTAGTTAGAGGATTACAAAGATAGGTTGTATCGGGTGACTCAGGACATCCAGACAAAGCAAGATACAACCCAGTTGTTAGTACCTAAAAGCCGTCGGGAAATGCTTTTCCAGACGGCTCATTCTAATCCGATGGCTGTACACCTCGGGCAGGCAGCCACGTTAAATCGTTTAATGGCCCGATTCTTTTGGCCGGGCATTCATGAGAATGTGCGCAGGTGGTGCGCGTCTTGTCATGAATGTCAGTTAGTGAACCCTCCGGCCCATAGTAAAGCACCATTGTGCCCCCTGCCGTTAGTCGAGGTCCCCTTCGAGCGAATTGGCATGGACCTCATCGGGCCATTAGAGCGATCAGCACGGGGGCATCGCTTTGCATTAGTCCTGGTGGATTATGCCACGCGACACCCTGAAGCAGTCCCACTACGCAATATTTCGGCTAAAAGCGTTGCGAGTGCGCTGTTTCAATTAATCTCCCGGGTGGGAATCCCAAAAGAGAGTCTCACCGATCAGGGCACGGCGTTTATGTCACGTACGATACGCGAACTATTTGAATTATTGGGCATTAAATCGATTCGCACCAGCGTCTATCACCCACAAACCGACGGCCTGGTGGAACGATTTAATCGCACGTTAAAATCCATGATTCGTAAGTTCGTGCGGGAAGACGCCAAAAATTGGGATAAGTGGTTGGAACCCCTCTTGTTCGCTGTACGGGAGGTCCCCCAAGCCTCCACGGGGTTTTCCCCCTTTGAGCTTCTCTATGGCCGCCAGCCCCGCGGGGTTTTGGATGTCCTTAGGGAGGCTTGGGAGGACGGACCTTCTAATAGCAAAAACGAAATTCAGTATGTCCTGGACCTGCGAACAAAACTCCACACTTTGGGGCGGCTCTCTATGGAGAATTTGTTACAGGCTCAGGACAAACAAAGTCGGCTGTACAATAGGGGGACTAAGCTACGTAAATTTGCACCGGGAGATAAAGTGCTCGTATTACTTCCCACATCCAGCTCGAAATTACTCGCCAAGTGGCAAGGACCGTTTGTGGTTACACGGCGAGTTAATGATCTTAACTATGAAATCATTCGTTCAGATAGGGGGGGAGCACATCAAACATACCACCTCAACCTCCTTAAAAAATGGAATGAGGTGGAGTCAGCGATGCTGGCGACGGTGGTGAGTGGGGAGGAGGATCTCGGGCCAGAGGCGAATGTAAAAGTGCAATCCCGCCCTCTGGCCGCTTGTGGAGACCACCTCTCACCGTCCCAGATCGCTGACATCCAACAGCTACAAGCGGAATTCGCAGATGTGTTCTCACCCCTCCCTGGCCGAACGAATCTCATACAGCACCACGTTGAGACGGAGCTGGGCGTGGTGGTTCGCAGCCGGCCATATAGATTACCTGAACATAAGAAAAAGGTAGTTCAGGATGAATTAGCGGGGATGCTGGATATGGGGGTAATAGAGGAATCCAACAGTGACTGGGCAAGCCCGATAGTTTTAGTGCCTAAAACCGACGGCACCGTCCGGTTCTGTGTGGATTACCGCAAGGTGAATGCTGTATCGAAGTTCGATGCATATCCAATGCCAAGGGTTGACGAGTTACTCGATCGGCTAGGCACGGCTCGTTTTTATTCGACACTGGATTTAACGAAGGGATATTGGCAGATCCCCTTATCTCCAATGTCCAAAGAAAAGACTGCTTTCACGACGCCGTTCGGATTACACCAATTTGTCACCCTTCCGTTCGGTTTGTTCGGGGCACCCGCCACCTTCCAGCGCTTGATGGACCGGATTCTACGGCCGCATGCTGCATATGCTGCGGCGTACTTGGATGACATTATCATCTATAGTAACGATTGGCCGCGGCATATGCAGCATTTGCGAGCGGTTCTCAAGTCGCTGATGAGGGCGGGGCTCACGGCCAACCCGAAGAAGTGTGCGATTGGGCGCGTGGAGGTCAGGTATCTGGGCTTCCACTTGGGACACGGACAGGTGCGTCCCCAAATTGACAAGACCGCAGCGATTGCGACCTGTCCGAGACCCAAGACCAAAAAGGAGGTTAGACAGTTCCTGGGGCTGGCAGGATATTATAGGAGATTTGTGCCTGATTATTCGGACCTTGCTAGCCCGCTGACTGATCTAACTAAAAAGGGGGCGCCAGATACCGTCCAGTGGACGGAGCAATGTCAGCAGGCTTTTACCCAGATAAAGGCAGCTCTGTGTGGCGGCCCGCTCTTACAGGCTCCTAACTTTGCTCTTCCCTTTTCTCTGCAGACAGACGCGTCGGACAGAGGACTGGGTGCGGTCTTGACCCAGGAGATGGAGGGCGAGGAACGGCCGGTGCTGTACATCAGTCGCAAGCTCTCCAAGAGAGAGACGATGTACAGCACCATTGAGAAAGAGGCGTTGGCCATCAAGTGGGCTGTCCTCACCCTCCGCTATTATCTCCTGGGTCGGGAGTTCACCCTGTGTACGGACCACGCTCCCCTGCAATGGCTCCACCGCATGAAAGATGTCAACGCGCGGATCACTCGTTGGTATCTAGCATTACAACCATTCAAATTCAGAGTGATCCACAGGCCGGGTGCACAGATGGCTGTGGCCGACTTTCTCTCCCGGAGGGGGGGGGGGGAGGCTGCAGGCCGGACGGCTCCCCGGCCTGAGGCGGGCGGTGGGGGTATGTGGTATGGGGGGCGTGGTTCAGCGCTGTCTGCAGCGGGAGAGCGGGGGAGGAGTCGAGCGGGAAATAAGCGGGTCAAGTTCAAATGATAAACACCTGTCTGTGATTGCAGTGATTGGCGTTGGGAGAGTATATAAGCGGCTCAGTTGGACGTTTCATTTGAGAGAGTCTGGAGCTTGTGTGCAGACACCGGGAGCTGGAAAGCTGTGGAAAGAGTGAACTGTTCGAGTGGGAAGGAAGCTGTGGATCAGCTGGAACAAGTCTGTTCTATTGTTCTGTTGAATTTATTGTGAAGCGCTAAGTCGCTGTGGAAGGAGTATCTTTCTGTTCTGTCTAAATAAAGCACACAAGCTCCAGTATTTGCCGACCCCTTTGCCTTCTTCCATCACCTCCTCTGAACCTTACCACACTCATAGTCAATGTTTTTATTGATTGAAAAGTATCCAAGTCCAAGTGTAAATGCCCATGACACACACCTGAGACGCACACCAAACTACTCAACGCTAAATTCAAATGAATTTTTAAATGGACTTTTTTCAAATGAAACGAACATTGAGCGAGTGAACATGGGAGAGACTCATGAATGAAGCAAACGCAGAACTCAAACACCTCGATGGAAGTATAGACCGTATGCACCAGAGAAACATGGGCGCCGTCATCTTTAGTATATTGTCTTTGAACTTCCGTTTTTGCGGTAGCTCTGTATATTTCTACGGCATCGCTGTCGAGGAGTAATTAGCTGGTGAAGTGGATTTACTTATTGTAGAGTTAACAAAAGTTATCATGAGATGGTGTGAACTGGTCCAAGTTGTGACGTCATTTCACGCTAAATCAGGCCGAAACAATGTTCATTTTCTGGAAAAATTTCACTCTGGCTGTTAAACACTTCGAACTCCCATTGGCCCGTGGTGATGATGTAATCAGTGGGTGTGGCACCCAGGCTCCGCCTTCTGTTTAAATCTTCTCTAGTTTATTAGTTCTGCTTAGTCTGTCGAGGCCAGACACCAGTAAAGCAGGAACACTCAAAACTCTTCATCACAGACACTGATGTCTGATTGAAAGGAATAATTACTGTAGTTCATGTTTAATACTGCTTGAGATCCATCTACTGTATAAAGTTCTGAATAAATAAACATGATGTGACTGAATCTCAGATGCAAACATATTCACATATCTACGATCGAGTGTTTCTGAAGTGCAGTTTTCTCTTCGCCGTACAGTGATTAAATGCCTCATATAAACAGAACCACAGCTGATGAAGAGGCTGATTGTGTTCATAATCCCCACAGGTTCACTATGCAGATAACAGAACGCCGCCACTTTCACAAAAGTTGGATTACAGAGTTGATTGTGAGCGAATGCGAGTGTGTGTGTGTGTGTGTGTGTGATGAAGCCCCGGTTCCTCTTCCTCACCTGCAACCCGAGCCACAGGAATCAAAGATGAGACCATCACGCTTAGTTAAATCACGGCATGATTCATATTCCACACAGCAGCAGAAGAGGTGTGTGTGTGTGTAATGTGTCTATTTCTATTCTGTTTAAAAAACGTTGTGCAACGTTTTTGTCCGGGCTGAACACAACGTAGCCCAGTTTATAGTGTTTAGTACGGAGGCTCTAAGGGACAAGCCGGTGGAAACTCTGAGTTCGCTCGCACAACTGTCGTGTTTTCTCCGAGCGATTAATCTGATAAATCCTATTTCCTCCGATCGAACATTTACAAAATATATAAAATATTTTCCTCATGTGTTGTTGGTTTAATTGATCTTGTAGGGTAATTAAAAACAAATCCCCACCGGATGTCAGAAAACAATTTCTAAAGCTAGGTCTTCTAAACATTAGATCGCTCACACCTAAGGCGGTTATTGTAAATGAAATGGTCACAGATAATAATTTCGATGTTCTGTGCCTTACTGAAACCTGGCTTAAACCAAATGAGTATTTCGGTCTTAATGAATCTACTCCGCCAGGATACTATTATAAACATGAGCCTCGTCTGATCGGTCGTGGCGGCCCCAACGCCTGTGATGAGAGGACCAACGCCTGTGAAGAGATGACTCAACGCCGACGATATGTTATGGCACTGTTTTATATATAAACAATATTTATATATAAACAATATGAATGTTAGCCAGAGGAGAACTGGCCCCCGACTGAGCCTGGGTTCTCCCAAGGTTTTTTTCTCCATCCAATCTGATGGAGTTTTGGTTCCTTGCCACTGTCGCCTTGCTTTTGGCTTGCTTTTGGCTTGCTTAGTTGGGGTTATTTAACATTTAATATTTAACAATATTATTGATCTGTGTTGTACTACTTTCATGTTATCACTGTGAAGCTGCTTTGATACAATCTGTATTGTGAAAAGCGCTATTTAAATAAATGTGACTTGACTTGACGTCACTCTCAGCCGCTACCGTACATCCACAAATCTATATTTATATGGCTAATAGCTAAATAAATTGTAAATCTGTCAACCCTATTAGGTTTTTAAAGGTACAGCATATATAAAAGCAAAGCTGAAGAAGAACACTATAAGTGTGAATGGATGAAGAACGGCGTAAGGGAAGCTGAGGAAGAGGAGAGGAACGTGTAAAGAGAAGATAAGTTTGAGAATCAGGACAACGCCTCGTGTTTATCCAGACTCCACACTCAAAAACACACATATACACTCTTATAACACTCTTTATGATCATAAGACCATGTGTAATATCTCTGACATTTATCAATGCAACACATACTGTATTTATGACTCCAAACACGGAAGAGCCAAATCATTACAAACAGAACATGGCAATCGTTTCCCCAGCGTTACAAAGACGCCAGACAGAGAATATGACAAATCACTGCAAATATACTATTGAAAAGGCTGAAGGATCTAAGACACCGGAGCAAACCTCCCGCCGACGGCTTCATTTGTCCACATATCTGACAGAGAACAGAAAGGATGAGGGTGTTGAGGCTAATTCTGTCAGGATCATTGATCTGCACTGACAAAACACGAGAGATCGAGCTGCTTCCGGTTTGACTGACAGGTGTTGTGCTGTGGTTTTAAAGTCCTCTTAAGTCCTGTGTTTAAAGGGGCCTTCACACATTTCTATTATTATTATTATTGGCCAAATTGATTAATTCAGGTGTGCCTGACCTCAGTAGTCATGGCAACAATATTCAGACACACCTGAATTAATCAATTTGGCCAAAAATGGCAGACAGGAAACAAGGAGCTGGCTGAAGTTCACGAAGTAGTTTAGCGGGGCATAAAGCCAATTGAACTTTTGTTGCTGCAAAGATAGTCATTAATTTGTATTTCAATTTAATTTTCCATCTAAAAAGTATGTTTTATTATATACAGTAGTCAACATTTGAAGTGGATCAAAACCTTTCATCAAAGTTATACATGAATATTGAACAATACCCGTTCAAGGACAACTTTGATTTACTTTTTTATCCACTTCAAATGTTGACTACTGTAGTACGTGTGTGTGTGTAAACCTGATGCACTAAATTCACCATGTTGTCATCATTGTCACTTCATTTTGTCACATACACTATAGTATATATAGGGAAGTATGAGTTATGCCAGAGTTATATCAAAATTACTGTAGATTGGACTAGTCACTTTAGCTCGATTTTAAAATGTTAAATATCAAGTGCTACTTCGCTAATGTCTTGCATGTGAAGGTACAATGTACACTCTTAGAAAAAAGGGTTCTATGTATGTAGAATAGGGTTCTTTACTCTACTCCAAAGGACATTTTATGCTAAAAAAAGGTTAAATAATCACAAGAATGAACCTTTTGGCACAAAGGTTCTTTAAAGGCTATTATTCATTCATATATTACATTATTCTGCAACATTTTGTAGTTGTAATTAAATTACTGTTTATTTAACTGTTGTAGTAACTTAATATCACATTTTAAGCATGCATATTTTTGGAGGATAAAAACTGAAATGGCACTCTTCGTGCGATATTGATTAATTAAGTTTTTTTAACCCCCATATCTTGAATTTTGTGATCATTCACACTCATTGCATTGTAGGGGTTCCAAATACGTAGCGCTTTAGAACCTTTTAAGGTTCTATATAGAAACTTTTCTTCTAAGAGTGATAGGCTTTTAATTTCCTTTATTTTAGATTTTACTCTTTGAAAAGTTTGGGGGTTGAGTGCGATTTCACTTTTTTCATTTTAAATAGTGTGTAATGTTGCTGTTGGTGCATGAACAGTATCTGCAAAGTTGCAGCGCTGAAAGTTCAGTGTAAGTGTAGCGGGTACAGGATCTCCGTATCAGCTGACAGTTAAGCGTTCCCAGCAATCTGTGGAATGGTGGAATAAACACAGGACAACCATATGCGTGTGATCAGCTCCGGTCTTGCTGGGTTGTGTTTACTTCAAAATGTTCACATTAGAACAAACCCAAATGTCCAAAACAAAATACATTGTCATAATAAATTGATTATGCACAATTTCACTGTTTCAATCTCTTTCTTACAATGACACAATGTTTTCTCAAAGATCTGTCCATCAGCCAATGACTATATTTCTCATTTGTATATTCACATTGTATATTCACATGTTGTTCAATGTTTAATGAAAACACGTATTCAAACAAGGTATTCCTGAGTATTTTCCCCATTTTAGACCACTCACATGCATTTCTAAAGTAAAATACACATATTATTAACTAATATAACAACACATTTAAACATGTTCACCTTCAATTAACTCTGTAATGGAGCATACATACTATCCAATCGCGGGTGGAAATCGCGATTTGCTCTTAAGATTAACCATGTAAATCTTTATCAAAATGAATCAATTTGCGACCATTAATGTCCACTAACATATATTCTTCAAACATCCATAGAGATTGGCATATTAAACAATCAACTAACCTGTGGAATGGTGGAATAAACACAGGACAACCATATGCGTGTGATCAGCTCCGGTCTTGCTGGGTTGTGTTGAGCAACGTAGACACTTCGCAACACACTGCACTCACATATGGCGCCCTCCACTGGTCTGGCAGAACCACCATCCACTCAATGTATTTTTACATTCAACAACAATACTACGTTCATCAATTGTGACGAACCAACAATTGGGGCATCACATAAGCAGAGATATCGTCTTTTAAAAATCAGGAAGTATATTGCCAACAAAAACGACTCGATTGGGACTACAGCTGGGTTTTAGACGTCACTAACCCACACATTTGCATCAACACCTCCCTCAGAATATGCAGAAAATGGCATGCGCATATTTCTGAGGCACGTCGACTCAGTGTGTTGTTCACGCAGCTGTCAGGTCTTCTGTGTTCGGGCTTCCCATGGACGCTATACTTCCTCAAAAATGGATACAATTTATGTTTGATTATGTTCCTGAAAATGGCGATCGTAATTTAGCTCTCTGTGCTGTGTATTTTACGAAAGACAGCTTCCAGAATCTCCACGAGTTAAACACCGGATTCAGCAAGAAACTGTTACTAAAACATGAAGCAGTTCCGACTTTAAAACCAGAGGCAGCAGTTGTTGGGCCACAATCTGTAAGTAGGCTAAGACTTCATCATATTAAATGTATTTTCATGTATAATTCCAGACGTAGCCTTGTGTTTTATTTTTTCAAATGCCAGCGCTGGCTTTATAGCCACTACTAGTTAGCCTATACTATTTTGTGTCTACAACAAACATTATGGACCTGAATTTTGTATAACTAATGTTTTAAACGTATTTTTCATGTATATATGCTTTATGACGTTATTTTCGATTTGATCAAGAACGTAAACATGCCAACGCTGTTTGAGTATAACATTAGTAGCCAGTCAGTCGCTATTGTTACCAGTCAGATGCTATTGTGTAAAATAAATGTTTATAAAGTAAAAAAATTTAGCAAATTATCATTCAGAAACGTTTAGTAAGAGCCGTGTGTGGTGAGGTTCTGTTTGACTCTCTTCATCGCGGCTTTCTCGGTCTGATTATGCCTGAAACTGATACTGCAGTTCGACACATATTTACATCTGGACCGGAGCTCATGACATGCACGTTTCGCCTGTAAAGGTAATGGGCGTTAACCTTCCGGACAACGTGAGCGACAGTTTAGCCAATCACAACACACTGGGCCAAACTAACCAATCTGAGCCCACTACGTGTTTCTGAGGGAGTGATTTCATAGAATCAGGAAGTGAACCGTTCATTCAGGGGACAGAGGAGAGCGCGGCTGACAATAAAGGTGAAGTTTATGAAAAATAAGACTTTTAAAAAAAGAAAAACCACGAATACATGTTATATTGCACCCCATAAATACAATCATGCAAAGAAAAAAAGCAGTCAACCCCCCCTTTAAGTGTCTAACTCCAGGAGTGTCCGACAGCGATGTCCGGCCTGGGAATCTGACATCTTCACCCTTTATTCAAATATTATTACAAGATTTTGCACGCATATTTTGCATTGTTTTGCTTGTTTTATTTGTGATAGTAGCACAATTAAACATGCCAAATTATGCAACAATATTTCTCCAGGCTCTCATACAAAAACTCATAAACATTTGCAAAAAAGAGAGAAAAAGCTAAATATTAATAACTGATTATGTCGTATATGTATGCTTCTTGTTTTTCTATGCATTTATTTTGCATAAAATAAAACCGGAAGCTGTAGTTTACCTTTGGTGTTTGTTTTTTCCTCATATTTAAAACACTAGAAAAATATCATAACATACATTTTCCTCATATCTTGATGGTTTTATTGAACTTGTAATGTCATTAAAAACAAATACTTTTGGCCAGTTTAAAACATTTCTCTATTCCACGGGTTCTCTTCCATTTTTTTCAGCGTAAACATGCAATAGACGAACGCCTTCAACGGTGCGTTTGCATGGCACACACTGTAAAAAAACGGTAAACTACAGCTGTGGTTGCCGGCATCATACCGTAAAAATGCGCTGTTACTGTTTTTGAAACGAACAGCTAAATACCGTTTTGTCAGCTACAGTATATAACTAATTCAACAGCTTATTGCTGTAGCTGACAAAACGGTAATTAGCAAAAACAGTAACACACCAGGGGCCTGATGTATAAATGTTGCTTATGCACAAAATGGGCATAGAAATATGAATACGCATTTTTCCATGCACATATCGGGATTTATAAAAAAATAAACTTGCCGTAAATAAGTGCGCACCGTAAGGATGCTCTTGACCGTGCGTACGCACTCTTTTAGAAGAGTAGGCTATGTGTTTTGGCGACATCGATGGTGAGCTGGAGTTAAATGTCTTTCTGGTCACAATTAGACAGAGAATCTAAAGAAATTTATACATCTACAGAAATATAATTCAAATATAATTTCACAAACCTATCATCACTTGAAGCAAACATCCATCCCTTCTTAAATGTCTGCGCCATGAACGCGTTGGGCCGTTTAGTGAAACTGACGCATAGCCTAACGTCAGATGAAGTAAAAACGTTAATCTTCATTAAGAGTCCTAATCATAAAGACAGTGCATGTTCACAATAACAGTTTAAATAAATAAAAGAATGATTTAAACTATGTTTTACTTCTGATATAAACAGTTAAATTAAATATGACATTCTCATTAATGGAGTTAAACACTTAAACAACATGAAATCATTACTGAAGTTACAAAAAAAATTTAAATATACCTATTTGTTGTGGATGCAATGCTTTTGAACACTTTTCCCCTGGCATGCTGTGTTTTAATGTTTTAACTGATAGCTAATAGCAGATTGTCTGAAAAAATTGTTTTGTGCAAATAATGCACAACAAGGTCTATCTGTTTCCATTAAAATATAAATCAATTAAAAATACTATTTGGCCAGTGGAAAAGATTGAGAAAACTTTCTCTGAAATGTATTTAACACTATTTGATTCATTTATTCAAAAACAAGGCAAGGATAGGCTACTAAAAAAAAAATTATGTTTGTAATAATGTGACGGCACATCCGCATTTCATATTTTACTAACGTCTTGTACCGTTAAACATGGTGTCACGTGGATGAATAATCATATGCAAATGATATGAGATGAGGATATGCATAGTAAAACTAGGCGTTGTAATCTCCATATATGGTTATTTCGGGGAGGAGACGCATGTGCGCGTATTCTTCCGCTGACTGGGATTTATAAAGTGAATTATGCTCAGGTTCTGGCGTACTGTATGTACGGTTATAAATCTGAAAACTTTTGTGCATACGCAATTACGTGCGTACGCACACTCTAAGGATGAAATCTACGCAAAGTTTTATATATGAGGCCCCAGATTTTTACAGTATGATGCTGACGTTTTTTTTTTACAGGATTATTTCTTACAGTGCACTTTTTGTAGCATATAGTTCCATTTTCCTGTTGATGACAGTGATATGAACATTTCAACCAATATTATGCCTGAATATTCCTGATGAATTCCTAATTAAGCTCCGCTGAGCCGCCAGGTGTGTGTGTTGTGCTCGAGAAGGTAGATCTCTTGAGCACTTCATCATAAAGGTTATCATAACTGCTGTAAACATGACGTCTCTTAAAACATAATCATGCTGATTTCTTGACAGGCTCATTTACCACACATCTGGATCCAGATGTCATCGACACGAACGCGAATGAGCGCTCAATAAACTCGCATTACTTTTACTCTACAGCTTTGCTTTTAATTAAAACTTAATCATTATAAACGTAGCCATCAGAGGGTCTTAATCACAACAGACTTTCATTTGCAACGAGGCTGCGGCGAGCTTAGCGTATTAAAATTAAACCACACTATCATGTTCCTGCCTAGACAAGGCTCAAAACGCCAGAGAGCTCAAGTTCAGAAGAAATTATTTCCCAAATCCGATCAAGAGGAACCAAGGTGCCGTACCGGCATTCATTAGCAGCCAGTGTGTAATCAGCCGGAACGAGGAAGTGCCAAACGGAGAAGTTTGTCATTTCTGTAACTTGAGTGTGTTGTCAGGGATTGGAATGTGATTCATCTTCTTCAAGTAATTTCACTTTTTAAAGTTTAAACCCTCTCTCTTGAGAGTTGAGGGTTATTGAGTGAAAAGCACCTGCGCCACAGATTAGAAAAGGCTTAGATTCGACCGCAGACGCGCAGGTGTGTGTAGTCTGTAGTTTGGCTCACACACCTGACCTCTCCTGATTTAAAGTCCCACTGAGGAGCCTTGGATCTGCGGTTTTGTTTGATGAGGTAATTTCCACTGAAACAGGAAGATAAGGCGGGGGTTATTGAATGGGTCCTCCCCCTTTTCAAATAGCCAATAGTGTTTCGTTTACCTCAAAGACTGACAGCACCACAGAAGCGAACGCGAGCACTGATGATACACTGGATTCAATAGTAGAGATTTCATTCTTAACCAACAGATACAAAGACTAAAACTTGAGCGTTTGAGCAACACACACTTACATATAACATCTCCAACACGTGTGGCTCCGGGTGTGTCAATAGGCTTGTTCGACTTCATGCAGCTCTGCGCAGACCGATCGGCGGCTGACTTGAAACAGTGCATGCCGGTTAGAAATTTTGTCCGACTTGATGCAGCGCTGACTCCACGTGACTGTGACATATGCCATCAAAGTACCGCGAGAGCGTTACGAGAGTAGCCGGAGGACTCAGCCAGCGCAGCTTCTGAAGAGCGGCTGCACGAGCTCTGATGATGTCACAGCTGTTCCACGATTCGCCGGATTCACCGCATGACAACGATCACGTGCGTTTCGTGTTTATTCTCACACGTTTAGTTCCACTAAAGCTCACAAATCAGTATTTTATAACAGTAAACACTCGTTTAATGTAGTCGCAATGTTATATTGTGTCATGTTTATCATGTTTATCAAAATAAAACTGATTAAAAAAACGTTGATTCCACGTCATTGATTATAGGCTTATTTTGAACTTTATTCTAGTTCAAACAGATGCTGTATGAAGCAGTAAAGTATTGAATGAAAATGTGTCTGAAATATCTGAAATATCTGTTTATTTGGCAAATGTTGCATTTATTTCACTTCAGCTGTGGTATAAGCATGCAAACACCACGTGAGCCGTCACTACGGGAACCAGAAATTGTCCGACTTCACGTCTCCGTTTGCAGCTCCTCCCTGCCTGCACGCGGCTGTTCTCGCCGATCGGTTGCATCCAGCCGCAGGCGATGTCGAACACACCGAATGTCTCTTTGGTCAGGTGGTGTTTATAGCAGAGGGGGCGGAGCTTCAGATTCTAGAGTGCATTTGATTGGACAGAAGATCATGATGTCATACAAATCCCTGATCAATTTAAGTTTTTAAAGTTTATATCACCTAAATATACATTTTATCATTGTTTTGGAACACACCAGTTTTAAATAGCCACTATTATTTAAATGAATGACTCTATTAAAAAGCCCTCCTCACTGGTCCCGTCAGTCCCGTCCCGTTAACCGTTCCTGACATCCGTCCTCCACTGAGATGAGATCGGGGTTAACACGATAATGAACGAGAGAAATGTCAGACGCTTGATTAAAAGACACTGGAAAGGTTGGATCTCCTGAACCTCGGATCCGACACCACACACACACACGGGACCAATTACTCCACCATCAGGACATCTTCAGGACAGAGGAGTGTGTTTTTCTCTCAACCTGTCAAAACTTTAATCCGGGAGATTGGATCCTTCCTCAAACGAACACTGAGAGGAATTATCCAGAGTGTGAAGGCTTTCAGACAGAGCTGATGTGTGTGTGTGTGTGTGTGTGTGTGTGTGTGTGTGTGTGTGTGTGTGTGTGTGTCTGAAGGAACCAGAACTATAGCAAACATCCCGTTTGTCCCAGAAGGACCTCTGTGAAACCAGCAGTTGTCTGAAAACTATATGTATTACTAAAAAGTCCTCAGCACAACTATAATGATACGGCACATGATGAGACTCACTGAACTCTAGTTTAAGCATTTGCATTTATAACAGAAATCTATCGGATGATTTTTGGTCAATTTAAAACCATCGGCTAAAGCATGAAAGTAGCAGATAAAACAAACCAATAGTTTATTATCTAAAAGAATGTAATGTTCATTAATACTATATAATGTGTAAGGATGTTGTTTATAGGAATAAGCCAAATATGAGTTCATGTTGTTAATAAGAAACATTTGATGGCAAAAATACTCAGTCTGAAGGTTGTCATATCTTATTTGTGTTTAGTTTATATAATAATGTTTGCCTGTTGAAGGTTTAATGGATTAAAGGGTTAGTTCACCCAAAAATGAAAATAAAGTCATTAATTACTCACCCCCATGCTGTACCAACCCCGTAAGACCTTCGTTCGTCTTCGGAACACAAATGAAGATATTTTTGATTAAATTTGAGAGCTGTATAACTACCACATTGGCTGCCTAAGGGAATGACTCTTGTCGGCCCCGAAAGTCAATGAAGAAAATGTTTAAATATCCCAAGTGACTACCGTGGCTCAACTATATGTTTATCAAGCGACGCGAATACTTTTTGTGCGAAAAAACAAACAAAAATAACGACTTTATTCGACTATTCCTTTTCTTCCTTGTTGGCCTGAAACGAGACTTCCTTAGATTTCCACGACGCATGCGCGAGAATTGCGATCTCCTTCAACTACCTCAGTTCAGTTCTCGCGCATGCGTCGTGGAAATCTAAGGAAGTCTCGTTTCAGGCCAACAGGTCGCGAGGCTGCTTATGCTTTCGCCGCCTCTGGCGCCTTTTTCAAACAGCGCTTACTCACGTTTCTGAAACCCAAAATAACATCCGAAAATGCATGAATTTATGTATTGAACATGAAGAGGACATTTCCATCTGGCAGCCAGAAGCGGAAAAAAAAGCAAAAGTGGAGAAGAGAAAACAGGACTGCGGTAAGTGATGGAGAATGAGATGATGATGATTGATTGACTTTTGATTGGCTAATTAATGACATACAAATCGTTTTGTTGTTCAGTTCACATCTATTTTTCACAGTAGTAACATTACATATCGATTTAAAGCGTCTTTACAGAAAATATATGTAGCTAGGCTACATTTATTTTCTGTAAAGATGTTTTAAAACGATAACGTTACTACTGTGGAAAAAGAGATGTGAACAGAACAACGATTCAACGAAACGATTTATTTATCTCGAGTGATCTGTTATCAGAGGTGACTGTTGAGTAATGGATTTCAGAAATGTAAACAAAAAAAGTCACACAATCCACGTTGTTATAATTTTAGTTTAGTTTCACTTAATTTTTGCAAGATTAATTACTAGTAACGTTGATATGGTTACGTAAAAACTGTATTTAGCTAGGGGGGTTGCACTTAGCAAAAGCATGTAGCTGCTAAAGTGTTGATGTTGGACGGTATTAATGTAGGCTGGAATAGAAGAATACTGTTGGTAGCCTACAGCAGCAGGGAATGATGCGCACATCAGTGACATCGCTTGGAAAATGTCTGTTCTGCATTGAAAAACACATGTAAAAAAAGTAAATTAGTTATAATTAGCTGATAAACTAACATTGTAATAATAATAATAATATTAATAAAAATGATTCAATTAAGATCCTGACAAAAGGCTATATATTTCTTATGTAGGAGCATTACTTAAGTTCCTGTCACCACCACTTCTGACAGAAGATTGTCCAGTCCCTCCTGACAGTGAAAATGGTAAGTTTAGAGTGTCAGATAATGCTAATATAGAATAATAAAATAAATATTAATTAAGATGCTAACCATATGTTTCTTATGTAGGAGCATCACTTAAGATCCTGTCACCACCACTTCTGACAGAAGATTGTCCAGTCCCTCCTGACAGTGAAAATGGTAAGTTTAGAGTGTCAGATAATGCTAATATAGAATAATAAAATAAATATTAAATAAGTTGCTAACCATATGTTTCTTATGTAGGAGCATTACTTAAGTTCCTGTCACCACCACTTCTGACAGAAGATTGCCCAGTGCCTCCACACAGTGAAAATGGTAAGTTTAGAGTGTCAGATATTGTGCTAATATATTTCAGTATACTGCTATGTGCTTTATGAAAGTATTTTGTCACTAAATATCTTCTGTATGTTTTTAGTGACATATACCTTGTTGACATTGGAACAACAACCTGCTAACAATGAGGAAACACCACTCACTTCTTCCACATGCAGTAGTGTTGATCTTGACAAAGGTACTACAAGATTCCTAATGTCTCACGACCCTGCAAAATGGCCAAGGATTCTTTAACATCATGAGCGCTGTGAAATTGTGGGAAATGGCCCAGTCCAAGTAACCGGTGCAGTGTTTCCACAAAATAATGAAAAAGTTCCTCGACGATTCACAAAAGACAATTATGACATTTTAATGAAAAATGGAGAGAAAATCAAGAGATCGTGGCTTGTATACTCTATCAGCACAGATGCAGTAATTTGCTTTGCATGCACGCTGTTTGGTAAATGTGAAAATGCTCACAGCAAAGGTGGATTTCGCACATGGAAGAATATAGCCAGTCATTTAAAAGAACATGAGTACACATGCTGAGAATATGGAAAGCTGGCATAATCTTCAGAAGAGGTTGCTAACTAAAACAACCATTGATCAAGTCCATCAAGATTTAATGCAGATTGAAGTGCAACATTGGAAAGGTGTTATAAGAAGAGTGATTGCTATCATCTGCCATCTTTCTGAGCGCAATCATGCTTTTAGGGGCCACACAAATGTTTTATTTGACCCACACAATGGCAATTTCTTGTCACAGGTAGAGTTAATGGCACAATTCGATCCCGTTCTAAATGAACACATAAGGAGGATTCAAAACAAAGAGGTAAAGGTTCATTACCTTAGCAGTACAATACAGAACGAGATCATAACATTAATTGGAGACAAAATAATGCAGGAGATAGTTAGCAGGGTGACCAAAGCGAAGTACTTTTCTGTCATAATGGACTGTACTCCTGACGTAAGCCATACTGAACAACTTTCTGTTGTGTTGAGAATTGTGAATTGTGAATCTTCTGTTGGAGCCTTCATCACTGAACATTTCTGTGGATTCATTGATGTACAGGACACATCTGGAAAAGGTCTATTTGAGACCCTTTTGGAAAAACTTGAGAAGCACAACTTAAAGATTTCAGATTGTCGTGGCCAATCCTACGACAATGGAAGTAATATGATGGGCAGTAAACAGGGAGTTCAGACTAGGATCTTGCAGCTGAACAACAAGGCATGTTGTGTCCCATGCAGCAGTCACACTCTGAACCTGGTCTTGGCAGATGCAGCCAAGTCATCTGTGGCATCAGTCTCTTTCTTTGGTGTTCTGCAGAGACTGTATAATCTCTTTAGCTCATCTGTGCAGCGCTGGGCAGTACTGCAGCAACATGTGAAGCATCTTACTGTAAAATCTTTGTCGACAACAAGGTGGGAGGCTCGAATTGATAGCGTGAAGGTGGTACGTTACCAACTGCCAGAGATTGTGGGAGCCCTGTCTGCCCTCCAGAAATTTGCTGTGGAGAAGAAAGACTCGGAGACAATGTCCATAGCAAACAGCATTCGGAATGAGCTAATGACCTGGCGTTTTGTCCTGTGTGTGGTAATCTGGTACAATGTCTTGTATCAGATTAACCATGTGAGCAAAATTCTTCAGACCCCAAGTGTTTCTCTAGAAACACTTAAAAAGGAAACTCAGGGAGTGCAAACATACTCGAATAATTTCAGGGAAAGTGGACTTGCTGCTTGTCAAACGGATGCGAGAGAGATAGCAGAAGCTCTAGATATTGACATGACATTGCCTGAGAAAAGACAACGCAAAACATCACGGCAATTCCTATATGAGGGCAGAGATCAGACACAATCCACACCAGAAGAGTCTTTCAGAAGAGATTTTTTTCTGCCCTTGGTCGACACAGCCATTGGAAGTCTTAATGACCGATTCTGTAAGCTGGAGGATGTTTACGCTATGTATAGTTTTCTGTTCTCAAAAGAAAACATGAGAGAAGCAATGCATAGTGGACACCTCGAGGACAACTGCAAAAAATTGGAAAGAGCCTTACATGACATACTGTACAATCAGAGGATTTGATTATGGAGATCAGGGCTGCTGTCCATACCTTTCCTGATCATTCATCTAGTTCACCAAGCGACATGTTAGATTACATATACAAGGAGCAACTTCTAAATTTGAATGGAAACTTGAGCATTGCTCTTCGTCTGCTTCTAACTCTTCCTGTCACCGTTGCCTCTGGTGAGAGAAGTTTCTCAGCTTTAAAGCTGATTAAATCATACCTAAGGTCAACAATGAACCAAGAGAGACTCTCAGCACTTGCACTAATTTCCATTGAACGGAACATTCGAAGGTCTTTGGATATGGAGGACATAGTGACAGCATTTTCCGTAGCTAAGGCTCGTAAGCAGTGTTTTTAAGGTGACAATAGATTATAAATATGAAGATTTATGTACTGTACCTTGAGAATGATATTGTATCTTGATAAAACATAAGCTCTGGTCCTGTCTCGTGTCTTCCGCTGTGTTTCATTTCCAAAGAATTATGAAGTTTACTCACGGTTTGCTGTAGGCTAGATGCTGTCCGATGAGCAGAAAGCTGGAGTCTCATTACACTGTGCCTCTTTACATGACAATCCGTGGTCAAACGCTCCGAACAAACATATAATCCGTTAACGCAATCGGACGAGTTTAAAAACAAACCATCCGCGAGTTCCTGAGGCGAGTTTCATTCTGAGGTCGATCAGAGAAGAAACCAGCTGTTTAAACAGGACGTGTCAAAGTTAACTTGCCATTAAAACGTGCATATCAATTGGTTCTATTCGCTTCTGACACAATGAAAGCGACTGGCGTGCACAGGTGGGCGGGACCTATGGCGCGATGACGTAAAACTATTCGTCGATGTGTTGCTATGGGCTGACTGAGAATTCAGCTTTGCCATCACATGAATAGATGTTTTAATATTCTTTTAAATGTATATTAGGCTATATTAAAATTAATGAAATTCTTATTTTGATAGTTTGCTGAAAATGTATCGCTGAAAATGTAAAATACTCTGTTAGGGTTGTGACCACTATTAATGAATTTAATTTGATATTTTATAGTGAATTCTACTGTAATCAATTGTTTGGAAACCCACACCCTACAACTGAAATGAAACTGAAATATATCGCATTTTGGAGTGTCTCCAAAATACACACAGAAGGGAACTTTGGTTTATGTGCAGAATAAAGCCTCACCATTATGGCATCAGAAATGGAAATACAACTGAACGTTTAAGGTGCACCAGTTTTTGACTCTTTTGACTTGATTTTCCTTTGCCCTTCTGTCATATGCTCCTATGAAGCCTGAAAGTATGTTTACTTTGGATGGCATTTCTTTAAAGTTTCTGCATGGTTTGGCATCCATGGTTGTCCTCTTGACTGAAGCAGCCCTGTTTCTCAGAGAAGCCCCGGTGGTCTTTTGTGCTCCATATGCACTCACTCTCGCTCTCTCTCCCTCTATTGAGAGAACCCCCTATAAATTAACAGACACTGTGACACACACACACACACACTGGGCACCGTAAATCCAGGCCTGATAATCAGCACAGATGAATGGATGAGAAAGAAGGCAGGAATGTTTTGATGAGACTGATGCTCCAGATCATGTTTATCTGCCAAGGCTATGGCCAGCTTGACCCACCATTATATAGGAAAACTGTGTCAATGAAAGCAAACAGAGAATGGAGAGTAGAGATGCATACTAATGTTTACATCCTAAATCACAGGCTTATTCAGTCTCTCTCTCTCTTAAGAATTATACATAAACTACTAAACCCTTCCAGTAAATAATAGTACAGAAAGATACAGAATGCTGAGAACCCAAACATTGTAACGATGTTATAGTGTAATATTCAGAGGTGTGTTTCCACAGTGTCAGTAATTTCTATTCCAGCAGATCTAAATAAGAGAAGCAGCAGTACAGTAATCCATGAGGAGGACCAATAAAGATGAATAAATACAGCGGTAATCTCTGCAGAGCTCATGTGTAACGCTCTCACAGAAATTCATTTGCAGTCTGTGAGAGAGATTTCACACTTATTTATTCATACACGCCACTCCAGCTGTTTGCTTTCAACACAAAAATAATATGAACGGAGAGATGGATAAAATGGAAAGACAAAATGACAGACAGAACAGATCGAACGACCAACAGGACGAATGACAGAAAGATTAAATGCAGATTAAATGACAGACGAATAACGAATAACAAACAGAAAAAACAGATAGAACGACAGGTCGAACGACGAATGAAAAACAGACAGAACAACAGAACGAACGACCAACGGAACGAATGAGACAGATTGAACAGACAGAACGAACAGAACGAATGAAAGAACAAATGAGACAGATTGAACAACAACAGATCGAGCGAACAGACAGAACGAATAAGACAGATCGAACAACAGACAGAACAACAGACAGAACGACAGAATGAGTAACAGACAGATCGAAAAACAGCAAACAACAGAATGAATGACAGAATGAACAGACAGAACGAGGGACAGAGATTGAACGGCAGAGCGAATGACCAACAGAACGAACGACAGACAGAATGACAGTCAATAATCAACAGAACGAACGATATAACAAAACAAACGACAGACAGAACAACAGACAGAACGAAGAACAGACAGCATGACAGAACGAATAACAGACAGAACAACAGAACGAATAACAGACAGAACAACAGAGTGAATGACAGACAGAACAGACAGAACGAATAACCGACAGATCGAACGACAGAGCAAACAACAGAATGAACAACAGACGGAACGAGTGACGGACAGATCGAACGACAGAGCGAATGATCAACAGAACAAATGACAGAACGAACGACAGACAAAACAACAGAGTGAATGACAACAGAACCAATGACAGAGAACGACGGATCGAATAACAGACAGATCGAACGACAAACAGAACAGACAGAATGACAGAACGAACAACAGACAGAAGGACGGAATGAATAACAGAGATTGAATAACAGACAGAACGACGGAATGAATAACAGACAGATCGAACGGCAGAACGAACGATTACCAGAACGAATGACAGACAGAATGACAGTCAATAATCAACAGAACGAACGATATAACAAAACAAACGACAGACAGAACAACAGACAGAACGAAGAACAGACAGCATGACAGAACGAATAACAGACAGAACAACAGAACGAATAACAGACAGAACAACAGAGTGAATGACAGACAGAACAGACAGAACGAATAACCGACAGATCGAACGACAGAGCAAACAACAGAATGAACAACAGACGGAACGAGTGACGGACAGATCGAACGACAGAGCGAATGATCAACAGAACAAATGACAGAACGAACGACAGACAAAACAACAGAGTGAATGACAACAGAACCAATGACAGAGAACGACGGATCGAATAACAGACAGATCGAACGACAAACAGAACAGACAGAATGACAGAACGAACAACAGACAGAAGGACGGAATGAATAACAGAGATCGAATAACAGACAGAACGATGGAATGAATAACAGACAGATCGAACGCAGAACGAACGATTAACAGAACGAATGACAGACAGAACAACAGATCGAATGACAGACCGAACGACAGACAGAACCACAGAACAAATGACAGACCAAAAGACAAACAAATCGAGTGAACAGACAGAACGAATATCAGAACGAATGACAGACAGATTAAATGACAAACAACGATTAAACAGAAAAACAGAGAGAATGACCGATAGAATGAACAATAGGTGGATGGATGGATGAATGTACAGACCGATAAGAACGAGAGACAGCAAGTTTAGGCCACAATGTTTATTCAGTAGTGTTGTTTTAACTTATAGGTACAATACTGTCTGCTTTGTACAACTAAAAAAAAGTCACCATTTCATTCTGCTGTGCTAATAACACAATAACACACTCTAGCCATTCATGACGACACCGGCTGAACGCTTCCAGATGGTAGGCACTTTTAAGGCAAGGTTTAAAACATTTGTGAATATACATTTATATATAATTCTATATAGATTTTTTCCCATACATGAATAAGTAAGTGGATGCAAAGGTCAGATGTATACTCAAAAAACAAAACTAACAGCTAACAATTAAAACAAAAGAAAAACCTCAAATGTGGCCAAAGAATAACAGCAATGTGGAGATCAGACGAGTCTTTGGGTTGCAGATGTGTCTCAGTCCTTCGATCCGTACAGGTGTGTGTCACAGTCGGGAACGGGAAAACACAGGGATTCACGCTTTACACGGGTCTAAAGAGCACGATGCATTTGTACTGATCGTCACTGGCCTCCGGAATGGGCTTCGGTGAGCATTTAAACTGGAAACTCTTGCTTTTGAGTTTTCAGTTTGTAAAGCGGCTCCTGTAACAGAACAAATCAGATCTGCGTGGATCTAACGAAAGCGATCACTGCCGTGTGACGAGAGAGTAAACCTGGGCTTTCCTCAGAGGACAGGTCGACTCTGGGATCATCAGCTCAATAAACCAGATGCTTTCAACATCCGAGGAAGATTTAGAGATGCAACACACACGAGAGGGCCGTTTCTCACAGCCTACACACACTCGAGCGCCGAAGCACCAATAAACGCTGAACCTGTGAAATAACCAAACGAGCTGCGGGGAAACACTTAGAGTTTAAACAGACGACAGAAAGGCATTGTTCAACATCTGAGAAAATGATAAATTAATGAAACACTTATGATCAGACATGCTGGATGAGAAATGAAATCAGGACAATTATATTCAATTATTCCACTTTAAAATGTTTCTTTACAAACACATATGCTAGTTTAAAAAGTAGTCAGCGACTAAAAACAGCTCCAGAACGCAGATGTCCTCGCCGTTACAGATTGGGTTTCTTTTCAGCCTTTTCAAAACACACAGAAAATAATGTTTAAATACAGAGAGATGCTTTAAAAAAAAGAGGAAAGAAACGGTCTTAATTACAATACTCTATGCAAAAAGCTTTCCTTTACGTTATTTTATTTTTTCCTCAAACATGATTTTTTGAATGCAGAAGGAGTTTGTCGCAGTCACTGATATCGGCCCGTCACTGGTGTCGGTGAAGCGGGTTTATGCGTAAAACTCCTTGGTCGGGGCTTTCTGATAGGCCGCTCCTGAGGGTTTCCTCTCCCCGAGGTCGTAACTGCCTTCATCCTTCTTTCTCATGCGATAAACCAACAGGAGGATGAGGAAGATGGCGAAGAGGAAGCCGATCACTCCTCCCGCAATCACAGCTGCAACACAATTAGGGACTCGCTTTATTCCAGTTCAGATAAGCATGTTTCTCACACATGTCCTAACAACACTGCGACACGTTATTAAAGCATCTTTTCAGAGTTTTTGTCCAAACCATTTACATTTACGCACTTAGCACAAGCTTTTATCCAAAGCGACTTACATTGCCTTCCAAGCTCAGTAGCACCTCATTGCAGTACACAAGATCCAGGGGGCGGAGTCAGATCCAAATCTGAGGGGTGCAGTTGGGTAGGTTTAGGGATCAGGGGGTGGAATTGGGTAGGTTTATGGGTGGGTTTAGAGATCAGGGGTTGGAGTTATGTGGGGTGGGTTTAGGGATCAGGGGGTGGAGCTGGGTAGTAGAGGTCTTCACGGGTCCAAAAATTCATGCCCGACCCGGAAGAGACCCGTAATGTGCTACACCGAACCGACCCGGACCCGTCGTTCATTTCAAAAGTTGGACCCGGACCCGTGCAGACCCGAGAAATGTCATAAATGTACTGCCCGGACCCGACTCGGACCCGTCTATTATTTGAAAACTGGACCCGAACCCGGCAGGAAGACACAAACCCGACTGGACCCGCTTGTCACATATTATTTCACACGAGTTGCGAAAAATAAAACTTTTTGTCTTACCTAATTTTAGTAGTCGTCGTCTCACTTCCTGACGTTATCTGACTGAGACTGACTGTGATGCATTACAATCCACCGACAAGAAAGTTCTATCCATGTTATTTCTCTCGTTTTTCCAAGCTTAATCCACTCATTATTTCAGCTTTAAAAGTCCACTTGATGTCACAGTGATGGATGAAAAATGCAGCCTTGCACATGTAGCCTACATTCTGACTCACTCAAATTACTCGCATAATAAATGGTAAATGGACTGCATTTATATAGCGCCTTCATAGACCTAATGGCCACCAAAGCGCTTTACATTTTGCCTCACATTCACCCATTCATACACTCATTCACACACCGACGGCGGTGTCAGCCATGCAAGGCGCCAGCCAGCTCGTCGGGAGCAGCTGGGGTTAGGTGTCTTGCTCATGGACACCTTGACACTTGGTCAGGTGGAACCGAGGATTGAACCACCAACCTTTCGGTTCGTGGACAACCCACATGAACCACTGAGCCACTGCCGCTACTTTAATAACTTTAACTGTTTGCCCTTTTGAACTATAATAACGATTGCTTGTTCAGCCTGATCATATCTGTGCTCTCTGCTCTTCATTGAGTCTGAATCTGACCACCAAAACTTTAAGATTAAACAAGACGGTTAATTTATTATAAACATTGGAGAAAATGCAAAGAGCGGTTTGGCGGAAGCTCTGCTCTGGTTGCCATAGAAACATGACACGCGCTTGAGATTGCACTCCGATCGCACGTGTATTACCAGCCCGTTCTCAGCGCGTGTTATATTAACGATAACGGGTGCCATGTGAGTAGTATTTCGCCGTTTTGTTATACAGCGCGTCCTATATGACGCTAAAGGACGAGAATGCGTTGGTATTACACACAATGTTAAACAGACCCGGGACCCGAAGTAATAGATTCGGACCCGACCCGGACCCGGCTGATCATTTAAAATACAGACCCGAACCCGTACGGGTCCCGGGGCGGGTCCGGGGCCGACGGGTCTCGGGTGCACTGTGAAGACCTCTACTGGGTAGGTTTAGGTATATGTATATTGAATCTGGATCGACTCCTCCCCGTGGATTTCATGTTCTGCAGTGAGGACCATCTCTCCAAGCTA
This sequence comes from Pimephales promelas, assembly GCF_016745375.1. Next base: position 8,969,438 of record NW_024121099.1, on the reverse strand, counting down.
CACATTTACATTCTTGACAGTTGCTTTCCCTGGGAATCGAACCCATGTCATTGGCGTTGCTCTACTGTTTGAGCTACAGGAAAGCGCTTTTTACAATACACACAATTGTATTGTGAAATTTTACAATTTCAAAGCAGCTTCACAGAAAGTGCATGAGTGCATATTACAACTTAGATTGAAAGTTATGCATTTCAGAAATGTACGCATACAAAGTCACAGTTAGCAAAAAATAGAAACAATGTAGTAATAATGCCAGTACAATGAGCTTATTGAAGTTATGAATACTTGTTTGGTAACAAATGATTATGTCATGTTACCAAATCAAAATGCACCAATGCTATATTATCTACTACATGATGTATTTTTGATTTGGTGAGGCTTCTATATTTCTGCGACGTGTTGCAATGATAGTCTTAGGTGCTGTTTACGCGCTGTATTTACTGTTAAAAGCATGTAATGTGACTCTGATTATCATTTAGTGCTCCAGATTTGGAGCTGTAAAAGAAACACTGGATAATTCACCTTGGATCTTGAAATTAAACAAATGGAAACAAGAACGTATTCTTTAACATAGATCGTTTTAGTAACTCAGTATGTATTTTTAATAGTGCGGTCAAGCGATTAAAATATTTAATCGCGATTAATCGCATTTATGTCGTAGTTAACTCACGATTAATCACACATTTTTATCTGTTCTAAATGATTTCTTTCTCACATTATTTTTTCTAATTGTAATGCCCTTATCAACATGGAAAAGTGGTTTATGTATATATATATATATATATACTTTGTATATATACAGGATGTATATGTATGTATATGTATATATGCATATATGTGTGTATATATATATATATATATATATTTTTTTTTATATATGTATGTATGTATGTGTGTATATATATGTATGTATGTGTATATATATATTTATATGTGTGTGTGTGTATTTTTTTATCTCTTTCTCTCTTTATTGTTTTATTACTTGCCCCAGATAATGTAATGTCGTTATGTTTTGTGAAAAATTCAAATAGGTAAACAAAAAGTTCAAAAAAAAAAAGAAAAAAGAAAAGTGGATCGGCTTGCTTTGTGCCAATTTTTTTTTTTTTATTGAAAACAACATTGTCATATAGCCTTCTGTGTTCAATTTCACACTAACATTCTCACTTGGAGCAAATAATCTCTCTCACAATGTAACGCCCATTTCACACATACTCCGTGTGCAGTGTGTATGCGGTGAGTGTTGCTGTGCGTATCCGGTACAGGAGCCGCACGTGCTAAAGTGCTTTCAGTGAACTGTACCATAAACACTCACTATTTTTATTTCAAAATCAGAAGTTATGCAGCAAAAGGGTGACCAGTGACCAACAGTCCTGTTATCCCAGGACATGTCCTGTTTTCCCGTCCTGTCCTGGCCGTTTTTTATAAAGTGATGTCCTGGTTTAAAAAAAAACAAAAAACGCTGGGAAAGATCAGCTTTACAGCAAAATACAGGAGATGGCCAAACAAGGAGGATGAGGAAGAAAAACAGGATAAAGAGGAAGAAAACTAGTTCATTTTTGTAAGTTTGAGAGAGGTATTTTTGTTCAATTTGAAGGTATTTCTTTTAGGTAATTAATATTTATATATTTATATTTCTAATACAGATGAGACATTATTTTTTTATCATTATTTCATTCATTATTTTTTAAACCTGTCATAAAACATGTTGAGTATCCTCTGAGAAGCCTATCTGAATTTGTGTCTTAATATAACAATTTTCTATCCACAGAGGGGGCATAACCTATTTTAATTGTATTGAAATTAATAAGGCATCTTTGAGTAATTCTCAAGTATCATTTGTTTGCTGGGCCATGTGCCCTGGTTTTTGGTAATCAAAATATGTTCACCATATGCGGCAACTTTTATTAAAATAAAAGGTTTGCCAGCTTGGCGATTCTCTTTGTACACTTTTTTCAAACTTGAATGGACGCATGCACGTTTAAACACAATTTAAACAATGCATTACTTTTATATATATTAAGGTGCATTTCTTTAGCGAAATACAGATGTGTGTACGTTTTATTTAATCTATAAAATCATTACTGTGATGTAAATCATTTTGTTTTATGCAAGGCAACATACAAGGACACGATGTCAGTTACCCTATAGCTAGCTAAATCTATATACATCAGATGTTAAAATCTGTTCTCAGAGCTGTACACTGTTATGGGCAGGTTATGGAGTCAAGTATTTTTTGTATTCTAAAATGTTTGTTGTATTCTAAAATGTAAACAGTATTATACATGTTAAAAAGAAATAAAAATGTTGCTGTATTAAAAAATGTTCTCATCTGAAATTAAGGAAGATATGTAAACACGTAATTGTTGTGTATTTTACAAAGGTTTACATGATTACGTTAATATACTGTATATAGGCTATATCTATATGTATATTTACAGTAAGTTTGATTTGAGTCAGAAGTATGTGGTAATTCTTTATACTAATTGGTTCCCTATATTGTCACTTTAGAATACTGTTTCAGGTTCTAAGTAATTCCTGAAGGACTATCTAATAATTATTTATTAATTACTAATAAGTTCCTTGTATTTTTACTTTAGAAGACTGTTTCAGGTTATAAGTAGCCTAATTCTTGGATAATTAGTTGATAATTATTTATTATTTACTAATGGGTTCCCTCTATTGTCACTGACTTTAGAATACTGTTCCAGGTTCTAAGTAATTCCTGAATAACTATTTAAAAGTTATTTATTAATTACTAATAAGTTTCTTATAATTTCACTTTAGAAGACCGTTTCAGATTATAAGTTGCCTAATTCCTGGATAATTATTTGATCATTCTTTATTAATTACAAATGGGTTCCCTGTATTGTCACTTTAGAATACTGTTCCAGCTTCTAACTAATTCCTGCAGAATTATTTGATATTTATTAATTACTAATAAGTTCCCTATATTTTCAGTTTCCCTCAGTCGTTGCCTCAAGTACATGAATTTACTCAGTGGCATTCTATGCTGAGGAAAACAGACACACACAGAGCTGTATATAAAATATACAAATAATCTGAGGTTAGTTTTGTATGACTGTTCAGTAATTACTTCTTAGTTATTTTTCTTGAACCTTAATTAGTAGATAATTAGTAGTAGTTCTTCAGGAGGTATGACAGAATTCATTAATTATTTAATAACTAATTGATACTTAACACAATCATAAAATTATATTACATACTGATTAGTGAACACATCTTCCTTACAGTAGTGAAGAAGTTGTTAATGAAGAATTACCTATTAGTTCGTCAATAATTCCTTATTAATTCTGCAGTAAGTAAGATACAGTATTCTAAAGTGTTACCGATAAACAGCCCATTCTCACCCCCAAGGCGTCACCTAACTGACGCATTGGGAAGCATTTGGACATGCTTCAATATCTGACGCTTTAGGCGCCCTTTAGCATCAGTTAGACGACGCCCTAGGATCGCGTGTACCCTACCCCCACACCTAAACCTAACCGCGTCCTCTAACTGACGCTTTCCTTTAGCGTCAGTTAGATGACGCCGTAGGATTGCGTCATGTAAGTGACGCTAAAGGGCGCCTAAAACGTCAAATATTGAAGCATGGTCAAAGGTGACGCCTTGGGGTGAGAATGCGCTGCGATAAATCCTATTCAACTATTAAAACATTCACACCGTTTTATAAAAGATGTTTTTAAATGAAGCAAGAGATGGTACATATTTCATGAGTCCTATATACCTTGACGCTCATTCCATAGGGAGCATAATCAGAAACAGCTGATCTATACATGGGAAGCGTCGCTGGGATCTTATCACGTCTGGTGAGGACACGTGAAACATCATCCCTGTCGATTACGTGACTCGAGCTCTCACACAAAGCAGAGGCAGATTATGTCCATAATTGAATAAGGAAGCCCTCGACGCTGCTGGAGGCTCGAGAGAGTGACCCAACGCAGGGAGATATGATTTATTCTTCTCATTGTGGCTCACAGGATATTAAAGAGGAGTATGCTTAAATTAAGGATTTGACCTTTGCACATCCAGAAACTGATCTGTTGTATGGACACATGCTCTGAATGCATCTCGACGAAGACTCGAATGTGCCGTGAACTCTTGAAGCTCCCAGCGAGACATGAACCGCCCGTTTAGGAAAACATGAATCCCTCAAAGACATCATCTAATATAGTAGCAAAATTATTGGAAAAACTTTTATGTTTATAAATGTTCAAGCTCACTCAATTGGGGTCAGTTTAATTAGTACTTTTATTCAGCAAGGATGCATTAAATTGATCAAAAAACGACAGTGAAGACATTTATGTTACAAAAGATTATATTTCAAATGAATGCTGTTCTTTTAAACTCTCTATTCCTCAAAGAACCCTGACAAAATTTCCACACAAATATTAAACCGTGTTCAACACTGATAATAATAATTTATTGAGCATCAGATCCTCATATTAGAGTGATTTGTGAAGGATCATGTGACACTGAAGACTGGAGTAATGATGATAAATTCAGCTTTGATCACAGGAATAAATCACACGTTACTGACTGTATACTGTATTTTTGATCAAATAAATGCAGCCTTAGTGAGCAGAAGAGACTTTAAAAAATTTTTTAAAAATTGTTCTGATCCCAAACGTTTGAACAGTGTGTATGTGAACAATGAATAATAAATATATATACAATTTATTTTATATTGTTGCATTCCTATAGATACTCGGGTGTCTTGCAGTGCTGCTGTATAATTAACAGGAGTATTTATCAATAATAATTCACAGACCTGCCAAAACTTCTGTCCTCTGGAAGAGATTTTCGGACTGCACGTCGAGCGGGGGCCGAGGGAGGCTCGTGGTGCTCGTGACGGGGTTTCGGCGTGAGTCTTCGGTGGCCGGATCTGGAGCCTGAAGTGGAGAGGAGGACGTGTTACACTCAGTTTCTGACAGCGCTGGACTCGGCATGACTGCACATCATCTGTGACCAGGAGACCCCATTTACATTGTTTGGTTTCGGGTGATTGTATACATCTCAAATAACCCAGGATCTTCTAATACCCTGTCAATCAACCACTGCACTAAAGCATTGTTGATTTTTACACGTTTATTGTTTTTTTTCAGAAGATAAGGTTAAGGTTTCATCATGTCATATTCATTATTTTAGTCAATTTTACTGAATGTTTTCATGCTCTACTAGAACAGGTTTGAATGTTGATTATTTTCCTCATATTCTCCATTGTTGCGGCTCCTCTCTTCCCAGTCTGTCAGTAACGTTCTGTTTACTTCCTGTCTCGTGAAGCCCCTCCTTCTGAAAAGCACTGTGGTCGGTTGGAGCAGTGTGTTGTGATTGGCTGAGCACTTCGAGTGTGTCTGGGAAATATCCCACCCCTTCCCATAACCGCCAGTTTAACACACTACTAACTAACTCAACCAGGCCCCGCCCCTTTATTCTGCGTATGAATTATTATAATGAGGAATACTGTGTTCGTTCCTGGAAGAAACTCAAGACTTCAGTGGAGGCGTTTCAGGAGTTCAGAAACGCTGATATAGAGAAAGAACATCCTCAAACAGTAACTTTACACACTTAAGATGGGGAAAAAGCATAGGGTTATTAAAAGCAAGTTTTCACCTCTATCCTGATTCGTTTCTTCGTGTCTTTGGGAGCATGGCGTGATGTCGATGTCTCCATTTTGGGCGTGAAGTCTTTGGTGGAGTCCTGTGTGGGCTCTGCTTTAGGCGCGATGAAGAGTGTGTTTACTGTGGCCACCTCCACAATATCCTCTCCAGCTCCTGAAACACACACACATGCTTTCACACACTCCACACAGAGGATTAGATTGTGCACTGGGAATCAATGTGGCTCTCCGTACCCGATCCCGACCCGGAGCTGAAGTCATCGTCATCCTCCGGATAACCCCCCGACCCGACGTCCTCCAGGTACAGGTCGTCGGCTGGGGAGGCGGGTTTGGCCGCAGACACTGCTATCTGCAGAGATAAAGCACCATACATGTGGGGATTAAGGCCTTGCCACACTAATCATCTTTTTCTCTCCATTTTGGCCTTCCGTCACATTGAAACTTTCAAAAACCTCAACACGCTTTCAAAAACCTCAAAAACCTTTTGAAAACAGTGTTTTCAAAACGCAGCCACAACCTTGTTTAAAAAAAATACGGTTTATTTATATTTTAAAAAAATATATAAAGTATATTTCAATGTAGAAATATTTACACGGTGAATATTTATTTATTTATTTATTATTATTTATAATATTTAAAACTAAATCTATAAAATACAATTAATAATATAAATAATAAAATAATAATACAAAAATTCTATATATATTTTTAATAAAATACAATATAAAAATATTATATGGTATATATATAAAATATTAAATAAATTAATAAAAACAAAGCTTTTTGAAAAAACTCTCCAAAACGGATACATTTTGAAAACACTGTTTTGAGGTATTTAAAGGGTTAGTTCACCCAAAAATGAAAATTAAGTCATTAATTACTCACCCCCATGCTGTTCCAACCCCGTAAGACCTTCGTTCATCTTCGGAACACAAATAAAGATATTTTTGATTGAATCTGAGAGCTGGATCAGTCCTACATAGACTGCCTAAGGGACTGGCTCTTGACGGCCCATAAAGTCATTAAAGAAAAGGTTTAAATATTCCATGTGCCTACAGCGGCTCAATTATAAGTTTATCAAGCGACGAGACTACTTTTTGTGCGAAAAAAACATAAATAACGACTTTATTCCACTATTCCATTACTTCCTTATGGGCGCATGCGCGAGAACTGAGACGAGGACGTTCTCATTCGTCTACTTCTTGTTACCAGCTGCTCACCACTTGGGAGTTTTACCGCCCCCTACCGTATAAGATGATGTGCTGATATAGCTGGAAGCGCAAAACTTTCTGTTTACAAGCAGAGGAAGATGCGCGCTGTGCATACGCTTTTCAATTTGCGTATTTTCCACACTATAAGGTGCACTTAAAAGCCTTTAATCTTCTCAAAAAACGACAGTGTTCCTTATAATCCGGAGCGCCTTATATATGGATCATCTTTTTATACGGTAGGTGGCGGTAAAACTCCTAAGCGGTGAGCAGCCGGTAACAAGAAGTAGTAGAAGGAGAATGTCCTCGTCTCAGTTCTCGCGCATGCGCCCATAAGGAAGTAATGGAATAGTGGAATAAAGTCGTTATTTATGTTTTTTTCGCACAAAAAGTAGTCTCGTCGCTTGATAAACTTATAATTGAGCCGCTGTAGGCACATGGAATATTTAAACCTTTTCTTTAATGACTTTATGGGCCGTCAAGAGCCAGTCCCTTAGGCAGTCTATGTAGGACTGATCCAGCTCTCAGATTCAATCAAAAATATCTTTATTTGTGTTCCGAAGATGAACGAAGGTCTTACGGGGTTGGAACAGCATGGGGGTGAGTAATTAATGACTTAATTTTTCAGACCCAATAGTTTCTCACCCACACTGAATCGCCTGAAATGCTAGTGTGGACGGAGAGCGATTACACCATATTTAAATGTATCCGGATTAATCTAGATGTAGCCTAAGCTGTTTTCCGGCTTTCAATGTCTGTCTCTTATTGAATCAGAGGCTATGGAACCAATTTTTTTTTTCCGTAATGTGTTTGAAAACGACTAAACTGCCCATCTTGCCACACGATGAATGAGCATTACCTTTCTGCTGGAATATGAAAGTCAGTGCCTTCTGCCTAAACACGTATTACACCGCCTGACCTTCTCATCAAAGCAGACACACAGCACATTCTGCTCCATAACCGAGAGTTCAGAACGAGCAAACTCAGCCGTTTCTGGAGAGACACTTTATGACATTTTAAAGCACAGCAGGAACTCTCCAACAACAGGTTAATCCTCAAGACCCACCTGCACCATCTCTGCAAGTAAAACATTCACCAAATATTTGCATTTCTTTTCCGAGTGGTGCAAAAACACAACTAACCCTTCATGTGAATGTGCTAATGGCAGCGCGTCTTGCTTGAATTATGTCAATGCCATTCTTCCCAGTGCAAACACACCTACTTTTGGCTCATTATGCATCGTTGGATATTCACTGACTGAACTCACTCGTTTGCTTAGCGCAATTAACGCTGCGCTAAACAGGGCTTTATTAAGAGAGGCATTTGTGTGCATATTCTAGCAATCATGGCAGCAGTTATTCATCAAATGATGAGCAAATAATGGAGAAGAACGTTATAATCGTGCAGATATTCAGACATACACACTTTCTGCATTTAAAGAGTGTGTTCAGGAGTGTGGAGACAGACTGAAGAGTCTCAGATCAGTGACGTATTGATTCCACAAACCTTATGACCCTCTTGTGAGGGACCTACTTTCTAAAATATAAAGGCAGACGTATATTTTAATGTAGAAATATTTACACTGTCAATATTTATTATTTATTATTATTTTTATAATAATAATATGTTTTAAAAATTAAATCAATTAAAAAAAATCAATAAAATACAATTAAAAAATATATAATATAAATAATTAAAATTATAATTAAAAATAATATATATTGGGGTGGGGGAAAAAAATCAATTCTCGATGCATCGCGATGCGGACGTGGACGATCTTGAATCGATTCACAAATGTCAAAAAATCGATTTTCAAAATATTGCCGGAGCGGGAAAGACGGAACTCTGAAGCACTGAAGTGCAGTGGCCGGACCATCTGTGGCATGCACATAACAGAGACGCGATGGCGCACGAGATCCAAACACCCTCCTTGTTAGGTTAAAAGCTGATGTGTGGAAATATTTTGGCTTCTGAAGTTGAAGAGGGAAAGGCACTGGACAAAAGCCACACTAGTTGTAAGCTTTGTAGAATAAAACTAACAACGGAAACACAACAAATATGAGAAGCCATGACACGTTTCCAGCCAGAGGAGGAAAAACACTCGGCTGTACCAGTCGTTATAATATTAATTTACTATATAGACCTTATGCACCAGAGAAACATGGGCGATAGAATATTGTACACATATACATCTTTAGAATATTGTCGTTGAACTTCCGTTTTTGCGGTCGCTCATTTCTATGGCATCACTGTCAAGGAGTAATTAGTGAAGTGGATTTACTTATTGTAAAGTTAACAAAAGTTATCATGAGCATTTTAATGTTTATCATAAGCATTGTAAAGCAGATGTCTTAACAAATGTCGACCGGGATTTTTTTTACGTGCAGTTCATTCATACCTATGCAAGATCGCTGTGAAAATACAGACCAGAAGTCAAAAGACAACGAACGCGACGCTGAAAAGGGGCGGGGCTACATAAGGTCTATAGAGCTGGTAAGTCCCGCCCATCCGTAAAACTCCAAGTGGACCTCTAGGTTGAAAAAGCATCAATGCAAGTGAATGAGAGAAAATAATTATTTTCTGATCCCGTTTGAATTGTGCCATGAATGTGACATTTGTTGTCTGTGAATTTTTTATATAATTTCTCATGTAACGAGTTTGACAGTATATTGTATGATTCTTTGGCCACATAACACATTTTCCCTCCACAAATCACGGTTTTCACCACGCTCAACTAGTTTGTCCTCTCCCTGAAAGAAGGTGGTGAAGTGCACCAAAGACAGACATGTTTAGCAGGATCCATGTGCTATAGTGGGGGTGATGTACAGTATATCAAACACGTCAAAAGAGTTGTCATCCACAAAGTGCTCTCACACAAAGTCTAACCGTATGAAAATTTTACCCGCTAAATTGTAGCATTCTTTACACGAAACATTATATAAAAAATTCACAGACAACATATGTTCACATTCATTGCAAAATTCAAACGGGATTAGAAAATAATTATTTTCTCTCATTCACTTGCATTGACGATTTTTCAACCTAGAGGTCCAGCGGGGCTAGCGGAAGGGGCGGGACTTACCAGCTCTATGCTCATAGTTCAGGCACACATTTATTTTCCTGTTGGTTCTTTGCAATGTTAATAAAATATATTGTACGTTAATCGATTTGTAACATTATAAATGTATTCACTGTAACTTTTGATCAACTTAATTTATCCTTGAAAAAGTATAATTTCTTTTTTCTTTCGCCCAAAAAATTAAATAAAAATTCTTACCGACTCCAAACTTTTTAACGGTATTGTTTAATGTTACAAAAGCTTTCTATTTCAGTTAAATTCTGTTCTTTTGAATTTCTGGGTGATTCTCTGAATCGGGTGCCCTTCAAGTCCCCCAAACTTGCTTCAAAGAGTTTCAATTAAAGGAAATTAAAAAATGCTGTCAATTAATAGAACCAGGCGCCTTTGCATTATAATGCAACACAATTGCTTTTGAAAAAAAAAAAAAAAAATTAAAGATAATGGGTTGCCTAAGTAGTAGACAACAAGCATGTTTGCATGTCCTCACTAACCATCATTACATTTTCATTGAATATCAAACAAATAAAAAGTGCAGCTAATGTAATCATATGTTGGTCTAGTGTATTTTCGTTTAGTGTTGTGAATTGAAAAATCAATAATCGCTAATCGAGAATCGTTAATAATCGAAAATCGACTGTAATCGAATCGAATTAACCACCCCTAATATACGTATATATATATATATATATATAAATTAAAGCCTGAAAACCCCATAGCGGGCGGATGTACAATAATACATACAGGATTTGGCACAGATTTGTTTTTATGTGGTTTTGTGAATTGCCAGAGTGCTCTACTGGAATAGTTTGAATAGGAATATTAAGTCATTAAATATAACAATATTTAAATATCCCTGTCAAATGTTAATCACACTGTTTATCACACAACACAGGTTTTGAAACACCATCAAACCATATGAGTGTGTTAACTCTCAGTGGAGGTATTGCTAATCATGTTCTCTGTGTTATTCGGTCTTTGTGGAGAGGTTTAACCTTGACAGTCTTCATGGAAACCAGCATCAGTCCAACCCCGCTGGTGATGGTCCATCCATGCGGACCCGGCCTAGAAAAGGCCCATACTGTGGTCAACATCATGAGGGCCCGGGAATGAAGCACAGAGTCCCTTTAACACAGAGTCCCCGTTCTCAGCTGACAGAACCACTGATAGTCAAATGCATGTTTGTGAGACGCAATATCTTCTTTAAAAAGAGCCTTTTCAACAAAGAGGTAGAGCTGCAGAGAAGAAGCTGAAAGGACACGATGATAATACTGAACAATAACATGATGATAGTAGAACAATAACAGGCTAATTCAAAAGCAGACGTGACTTTCCACAGACAAGCATTCAAGCTGATCAATGCAGGAGTTTGTTCAAAGCAACTTTATCTAAACCTCTGTAACCCAGCAGTGCTATTCTCTCGCTGGACCATCGGCCCGGCCGGCCCACTGTTGATTCGGTCAAACTCTTTCTCCACTGATTGAAATGCAAAGTACAAAGGACACAATTATCTGGACCACACACACACACACACACTGTGCTCGATATCTCGAGTCAATACTTTCTGTCAATGGGATTCCAAAGTTCTGCAGAGATGTGTCTGTCTACAGATAATAAACAGCTCTTTAGATGATTTCAAAACCTTTTGAAGGAAAAAAGGACAAAAACAAATTACACCGGATCGATGAGATGCTTTTGTGCATGAGTTGTGTGTATTTATATTCTGTGATAAGCTTGGAAAATAAAAACGTGCAACAAACAAAGGCAAGAATCCCTATTAACATTGCTCATGCTTTTATTAACTTTGGGATTTAACTCAGTTTAAATGTATATTATTATTTATGATACATATAATATATATTCAAATGTGTTGGTGATACTGGCATTCATTCATTGGCTTAGTAAAAGATGCAATTAAAAAAAAAAGTAAATATATCATCTTTATGCTGTTCCTACTTCCTACATGTTTTGGAGGATTTAATGCAAAAATTATAATTAAAATAAATAAACACATTTTCATGTTAGATGTAATTGATTCATTACAATTATATATTATTATATATTTAAAATATATATATATAGATAATGTATTAATATGCTTGAATTCTAAAAAAATATATTATGTGTGAATGAATATAAATCATATAAATATCATTTAATATTTAAATAATTATATATTTTAGTATTATTTATAATTTATTATATATACAGTTTGTATAGCATAAATAATATTAATTGTAATAAAATTAAATGAATTATATAATGTATAAGTATTTATACATTTGATTATGTATTTATTATTTTATTATTTATGTTTACACACACACATACATATACATATATATACAGTATATATATATATATATACACTGTATACACACACACACACACACATATATTCAATTATAAAATTTAATTGATTGGGGTCACATGGACCGGCCTAATTACACAGGACATCCTTAAGACTGATTAGTCGACTAGCCGTTTGCCCCTAATATATATTTGCTCATCCCAACCTGACACACATTGGTTGTGGATGGCTTCCTCCAGTCGGGCCAATGGCGTCACATGCCGAGAGTAAATGAGTTAATCAGCGAGGGCCGTGACGAGGGGGGTGGGGGGTTGTGGGGGGTAAACAAGCGCCAAGAGCTCGTCAGACAGAGAATCGTCACAGTAATGAAGCGGCCGTATGAGACAAGTCACAGCATTTACTTCTGTAAGTCTCTAATGAACAGGCAAACCAGCAGGAGGTTGAACAGTTTCTATAGTGAGTCCGGGTGCGTGAGCCAGAGAGAGAGAGAGAAACCGGGGAGGGAAGAGCGAGGAGACAGTGACGGAGGGAGCGAGAGATTACCGATGCTAAGGACAATCTGCTGCCCTCAGGTTACATAGCTAAAAGCCTGTCAAACTGCACATCTTATGCCTGGCAACCTCTGAGAGACTAGAAAAGCTCTCACTGTCTGAAATATGCTTCAAGCCATGTGATTGTTAAAGCCGGGGAAGTGGAGAGAGAGCTTTATGTGGCCCGGCCCCGGTTATAGGATGAATGTTCAAAAAACACATTATTCACCATCGTTGCGGCTCCTCTCTTCCCAGTCTGTCAGTAACGCCAGAGCCCATCTAACGGAGAGCCTTGGCACTTCCTATTAGCACCATTGTGTGCATCACCTTGGTTGCAGTTCCATTAGAATTCCACTGGAGGTGATCGCGGGCGAGTGCAGAACGAATGGGAGTCTATGAGGCTAAACGGCTAAATGTGTCTCTTTTACCTGCTTGTCGTTAAATCAAAATAGATTTTATTGTTGATTCCGCAAGTTCAATATAGATTATAGGCCAAAAGTCGAATGAATGAGTACTTATGTCCTTTTGATTTCTTACAGGTTAGGCCGTTGTTGGCCGGAACACGCTAGCATTCTGCTATTGTGTGACGTCATCACAGTTTTGAACGGATTTTTAGAACAGATAAGTGAACTTAAAAATGCAATTTTCAGCTGAGTGTATTTTCTTAGCCCTCCCTTTTGGATGCAACTTTCAAATTACTTGACAAAAAATTACATTCTGAGAAAAGTGGATTTCTGGGGGTGAAACCCCATTGACTCCCATTCATTCTGCACTCGACCGTGTGCGCCCCCGCATGGACAGAGACGCGTTACTGCAGCCAGTCCAGAACCCGGAAGTAACCAGCCAGTGCCAATTCTCTTCAATTAGACATTCTCTGGTAACGCTCTGTTTACTTCCTGTCTCTATGAAGCCCCTCCTTCTGAAAAGCACAGTGTGCTCTGATTGGTCGGCTGGAGCAGTGTGTTGTGATTGGTCGAGCGCTTTGAGTGCATGGGAAATGTCCCGACCCTTTCCATAACCGCCAGTTTAACACACTACTAACTAACTCATCCAGGCCCCGCCCCTTTATTCTGCGTATTAATTATTATAATGAGGAATATTGTGACGTGTTCGTTCCCCGAAGAAACTCAAGACTACAGAGTTCAGAAACACTGACACTGATATAGAGAAGACCTAGAGCTTTATCATTCTCACACACTAAAGAAAGATCATCAGAGGGTCCCTTTAAAAGACAATATTTTGGACTACTTTTATCCCTCAAAAGTGATAAAACCTGTAAGCTTATATATAAAAACAGTGAAGATCTACTCCATCAACACTGAAGGCGGTTTGAGGATTAATAATCACGACTCATGTCACGGCCAGTAGAACGAGAGCAAAGGAAAGCAGCAAAGCCTGTAATGAAGATTAGAGGAGTGTATTTACGCCGAATACTCGAAAGATAAATCAGCCGAATAACACTATCTGTACCAGAAAACTACTACTTGTGGTGTTGTATAATTATATGGCTTTAACTTTTATAGTTTGGGGTTTATGTTTTAGGAAGTCTTTTATGCTCACCATTGTATTTATTTGATTAAAAATACAGTAAAAACAGTAATTTGTGAAATATTATTATAATTCAAAACAGCTGTTTTCATGTAAATATATAGTAAACTGCAGGGTTCGTACAGATACTGTAAAAAAAGTCTATATTATCTTTCAAACAAAACAAAAATGTAAATAGATAAATACAAATAAACTAATGCAACAAAATAGCAACCATTGAAATGATATTATGACAAATTTATAGTTTTCCTCATTTAAACAGATTTTTCTCTCATGAATATGATTAAATTTCAAAGTAAAATTGAAATATTTCAAGTATTTTAAGCACCGTGCACAAACCCTGAAACTGTCATTTATTCCTGTGATCAAAGCTGAATAAAAGTATTTATTTCCACAACAACAAAACAAAACTCTTTCGTGAAATTTAGTGAAAAATATCCATTAAACAAGAAAATTCAATAAATAAATACAGAATTATTTTAGACGAATTGCACTCTGTCACTGATTAGACATATTTAAAATAACCTAAGCCACTTTATACGGGTAACATCAGATATTTAGCATTATCAGGATACACAAATATTCCCCCAGATCATTATTATTATACATTATATTCAACACTAAATATAGTTTAATATCATACAACTGACAATAAAACTCTGAAAACTTGCATTTGTCATTCTGGGTGATCTATTCACAATACAGTCACTATGCAGTATCCATGATGCATATTGTTGTATTTTTGCATTGCTATATATTGTGACACGATATATTGTTACAACCCAACCTAAAGTCACTGTAAACAACTTTTTTATCTTTTGACAAATTAATATTAAAGATAATTAATTGGTTCAGATAACAGTTTCTATTAATTAAACCAGTTTTATTCATTGTATTTACTCAAATACTCAGCAAACTCAGCAAGATCTCAGCAACAACTCACAACAACAGCCAAGTGGCCCAGGAGAGTAGGCCTTGAAGTCAACATAGCCAAAACAGAAGCATTAAGCAACAAACATGCGGGCCCAGACATGGTAATCCACACCCACCGGTACATACAGTTAAATGGTCAGAACATCGAGTGGACCAAGAACTTCAAATATATCGGCTCTCAAATACCCTCAGAGTCAGACGTTAGAGGACGAAAAGGCCAAGCATGGGGGGCCTTTTGGAAGATGAAAAACGTCTTTCAGGTAAAGACCCTCCCAATCATACTCAAGATCAACATATTCGAAGCCTCATGCATCCCAATCCTTCTCTACGGCTGCGAGAGTTGGATCATCAACAGTAAGATCAAAGACCAGCTCAACAGTTTCGCCACCAACTGTTACAGAATAATGCTCGGCATCAAACGGCTAGACAAAATCAGGAATGAAGACATCTACAAGCAAGTCGATCGCGACCAACTCGTTATCCGAGTGCAACAAAGGCAGCTGAGATTTGTAGGCCACTGCCTCAGAAGAAGCGAGAACGACTTAATAAACAAATACGTTCTGTATGCACCTTAAGAACGCCACGGCAAAAGAGGCAGAGGAAGACCACATAAACTGTACCATCAATACATAGGCGAGCTCATCAACAAGGACGTACCAGTTACAGCGAACAAACTGAGGGAAGTTGCCAAAGATCGCAGGGAATGGAGAAAATTGGTGCAAACCTACCCTGTTCGCAGCCGATTGATGATGATGATGATTACTCAAATACTTAGGGATGGGCAACGATTAATCGCGATTAATCGCATCCAAAATAAAAGTTTGTGTTTACATAATATATGTGTGTGTAGTGTGTATAATTAATTTGTATATATAAATACCCACACATGCATGTATATATTTAAGAAAAATGTGTTACTAATATATCAAATATTTATATTTATATATAATATTAATTTGTGAATAAATATATATAAAATACATACATGCACATATTTCTTAAATATATACATGCATGTGTGTGAATTTATATAAATTCACACACATGCATGTATATATTTAAGAAATATGTGCATGTATATATTTTATATATATTTATTCACAATTAATTATACACACTACACAAACATATATTATGTAAACACAAACTTTTATTTTGGATGCGATTAATCGCGATTAATCGTATGACGAATCAATGACTGGTATTAATAAAGATCCATTCTTACAGATCATTAACTAAAAAAAGTTGGTTTAGGGTTTAGTTACTCTTTAAACAAACAATAATTTTGACAGCGCAGAAACACACATTAGGGATATCTGAAGCTGAGAGACTGGTTAAACTAAAACATTAATCAAACCATCAAAGGGGCTTTTCAAGCAAACACTGCGCTGTGGAAGAGGAATAGGGTCTGATCTCTATGAGGTTTTACGGCCTTCCTAAGGTTCATAATCAGGAACTAATTATGAACTAACATGAAAATGAGCTTCTCCAGGAAGTGGACACCCATCAGAGCCAAGCCCAAACCCGAGCAGGTCTGGAACGGGTCCAGGAGGAACGTTTGTGAGATGACATCACTTACGGTCTGATCTACACACCAGAATCTTCTCATCGGTCCTGTGAGACACATGAGGCCTTTCCTTTCTCTCTGCGGGGAGGGTTCAGAAATGCTTTGAAGCCGACTTTGACTTATCAAGGGATACGAGCTACATAAACGTCTAGGAGTTTTAGGAAAGTGCTCATCAAGCTCTGATCCTTGGCACGCAATGAAGAATCAACCATAGACCTCCGCAGATCTGTGCTCCAGAGGGGACTGTGCTAATCAAATAGAAAGCCATGATTCACTGTAAGAAAGTCTTTGGTGACGTTATAGTCCATATTCAAAAGCACAGAATCCAAAAGATAATGCATTTTAAAAACTGAATAGAAAACGGTAAGTTTATAGTCCTTTATATCATATTTTAAGGCACAGAATCCAAAAAATATAGCATTTTGTTTTAAAAATTAATAGAAAACAGTAACATTTTTAGTCCTTCATGCCATATTTTAAAGCACAGAATCCAAAATAAAGCACATTTTAAAAACTGAATAGAAAACGGTAAGTTTATAGTCATTCATGCCATATTTCAGTACTAAAATATGGCATGAAGGACTATAAAAATTTTTTATAAACTAAACTTTTCCGTTTTCTATTCAGTTTTTAAAAAATGCTTTATTTAGGATTCTGTGCTTTAAAATATGGCATGAAGGATTATAAACTTACCGTTTTCTATTCAAAGCCCAGAATCATAAAAAATAAAGCATTTTTTTAACTGAATAGAAAACGTTAAAGTTTATATTAGATCTTCATGTCATATTTTCGAGCACAGAATCCAAAAAAGAAAGCATTTAAAAAAATTTAATATAAAACGGTAAGTTTATAGTCCTTGCCATATTTCAAAGTACAAAATCCAAAACAAACTTTTTTTACTGAATAGAAAACAGTAACGTTTATAATTCTTCATGCCATATTTTAAGGTACAGAATCCAAAAGATGATGCATTTTTTAAAAACTGAAAAGAAAACGGTAAGTTTATAGTCCTTTATATCATATTTTATTAAGGCACCGAATACAAAAATAAAGCATTTTGTTTAAAAAATGAATAGAAAATTGTAACATTTATTCCTTCATGCCATTAAAGCACAGAATCCAAATTTTTTTTAAAAATGATTAGAAAACAGTAAGTTTTCTATTCAAAGCACAGAATCATAAAAAATAAAGCATTTTTAAAAAACTGAATAGAAACGGTAGTTCATAGTTCTACATGCCATATTTCAAAGCACAGAATCCAAAAAATAAAGCATTTTTAAAAGAACTGAATAGAAAACGGTAACGTTTATGATCCTTCATCCCATATTTTAAGGTACAGAATCCAAAAGATGATGCATTTTTTAAAAACTGAATAGAAAACGTAACTTTCACAGTCCTTCATGCCATATTTCAAAGCACAGAATCCAAAAAAAGCTTTTTTTTTTAAACTGAATAAAAAATGGTAACGTTTATGGCCCATGCCATATTTTAGAGTACAGAATCCAAAAAAAAAAATAAAGCATTTTTTTAAATACTAAAATCTGGCATGAAGGACTATAAACTTACCGTTTTCTATTCAGTTTTTTAAAAAATGCATTATTTTTTAGGATTCTGTGCTTTAAAATAGGGCATGAAGGATTATAAACTTACCATTTTCTATTCAAAGCACAGAATCATAAAAAATAAAGCATTTTTTTTTTTAAACTGAATGGAAAACGGAGACAGCTGCTGCTGAGACGCTGAAAAAGCACAATTTATCACCGACAAATCAGAGAAGTGAATGTAAAAATGGGAACTGAAGATCTCAGCAGGTCTACAGCTCGCACTTTCGCTGGTAGAAGTGCTCCTGAAAGCATGTTGGGCAGGGAAGCAAGTGCACTGGCCCAGCACAGATTAATACGGTCTCAGATTCCTAAACAAACTGCAGTCTGACATACGCAGGCCGGCGCCACATTCCTGGGCTAATGCCCCATGTACAGATTTGAAGGGTCTCCGTGCCGTACATGCAGGGGCAAACACTTCTGCAACAACAGAGAAAGTGCTCTGACGGACCTTATGCAAAACATGAAGGTCTAATCGGGAGCTTCAATAAACAAAATGCACTTTACTGGAACTAACACTTATTTTGATCATCCAAACGATGTGGAATCTAGAAATCCCCCTGTGGTGAAACTCAAAGTCTTAATGTTGTTATTTGTATATGTGGTGTTTTTAATACCCTTTAATAATACATCTTAAACCATGTGCAAATTCATAAGTCGACAGCACTGCTGAGTATTTCCTCCTTAAAACTGCAGTGAACCAAAGACAGTCTCAAAAACACGGTTTGAAATCGCTGGTGTTTTTGACGTCACAAACGACCTTGTAACCAATCAGATCAACGTGTGATCGTCAACCAGTGGATCTCTGAGTGAGTGGAGGCGGGGCTCATTTGCATATTCATAGAACCACATGTACTAAATGATCTAAGGGTGTCGAGTTACATTCAATATATTTTAAGGCACTAGTGCAAAATGCCCGTGCAAAATAATGCCCGTGTGTTTTTGTTGGTTTGGTGTGTTTGAGCACTTATATCAAATAAATAAGCGCGACGATTCAGGGCTTCTTTTAGCAATATATTTAACGATATCTTTTGCATTTCTAATCCAAACAACGTCAAACTCGGCACTGCACTTACTCGTGGCCGTAGCAAGACACTTGTTAAGTTTGAGATCCATCAGACTCAACGGTTCGAGAGATATGCGATTAACAGACAGACACACACACAGACACACAGACAGAGAGATGTTCCTGTAATTTATAGATAGATAGATGAAGATTAAGGAAAAAAAATACATGCACTGTTGGTTTTATATATTTGCGCTATAATTATTGACAGGCGTGTAGGTTACGTGCGTCTCAGAGCGGCTCCATTCACAGTAAATGCTGCTCCACTTTCATCATTTTCATGTGTAAAGCGCATCTCAAACTCCATAAGGATACAGGCTATCCATAAAATCCAAGTTATGCTTTGAAAGCGATAAACACACACATCTGTCAAAGCACATGATAACCCAGACATGAATAACCGATTTGATCATCGATTATTCATGTCTGTGTTATCATATTATTCATTGTTGATTATTTTCATTATCGATTCGTTGCTGCATCATACTTTAAAGTGCATCAAGGTCAAACTAAGGTTATGCATTAAATACAGACATTAAAGGGATATAGTTCTCACCCAAAAATGAAAATTCTTTCAGTATTTACTCACCCTCATGTTGTTCAAACCCCGTAAGACCTTCGTTCATCTTCGGAACACGAATTAAGATATTTTTGATGAAATCTGAGAGCTGGATCACTCCTGCATACTAGTCCATAGGCTTCTTGAGGGATTGAAACTTGAAGGCCTCAAAAAGTTATTAAAGACATCGTTAAAATTGTCAGTGACTTCAGTGACTCAATCTTAAAGGGATACTCCACTTTTTTTGGAAATAGGCTAATTTTACCACTCCCCCAGAGTTAAACAGTCGAGTTTTACCATTTTCAAATCCATTTAGCCGATTTTCTGATATTTAGAAGATTAGTAACCAGACAGTTTGTGGTCTCATTGACTACCATAGTAGGAAAAAAAATATACTATGAAAGTCAATGAGACCAGAAACTGTCTGGTTACTGATATTCTTCTAAATATAAAAAAAAAATCGGCTGAATACATTCGAAAACGGTAAAACCCTACTGTTTAGAGTGGTAAAATGAGCCTATTTCCAAAAAAAAGTGGAGTATCCCTTTAAGTTTATCAAGCGACGAGAATACTTTTTGTGCGCAAAACCCCCCTAAAAATAACAACTTTATTTCAACTATTCACTTCCTTCTCTCTGGGCGATCTGTTGTTGTACGTCACACGCATCACACACATGACCAGTGTCGGCCAATAGTGAGCCTCAGCCTATGTGTGACGTTTAACTGACTCATGGCCCAAAGAGAAGGAAATTAATAGTTGAAATAAAGTCGTTATTTATGTTTGTTTTTGCGCACAAAAAGTATTCTCATCGCTTGATAAAGTTAAGATTGAGCCACTGTAGTCACTTGGACCATTTTAAATGTCTTTATTAACTTTTCGAGGCTGTCAAGTTTCAGTCCCTCAAGAAGCCTATGGACTAATATTAGTAGTGATCCAGCTCTCAGATCTCATCAAAAATATCTTAATTCGTGTTCTGAAGATGAAAGATGGTCTTACAGGGTTTGAACAACATGAGGGTGAGTAAATACTGTCAGAATTTTCATTTTTGGGTGAACTAACCCTTTAATAGCAGTAATTTTAAGTAGATCATAGCTAAAGCGTTCATGTGCAATTATACAGTAGGCTTCTTGGCCATCTTTTCTGCTGTCTGTAACCTGGCCTTGCTCTCCTAAAGGGCTGGAGAGATGCCGGCCCCTGAACCTGACCGGGGCCATAAACACCCGATCCTGTGACGGGCAAACATCCCACAGCATTCGCCACCGCTCACAAAGACAGCATATCACCATTATCGGGCATGTAAAATCACCACTTTTTGATTGGACTAAAACATCAATTAAAAAGTCTGAAATTCATGTTAAAAGATGATTAGTTTTATATTTCACAAAATAATTAACCACTCAAATGACAAAACCGTGCAGATTTGATCCTTAAAGGGACAGTTCGTCATGTCATTAACTCATGTCGTTCCAAACCTGTGTGACTTACTTTTGTCTAAAAAAATTATTCTCAAAAGTGATTTTCGCTCATACAATGAAAGCCAATGGGGTCCAATGTTGTTTTGTCTATTCTATGGTCTTTCATTCTATGGTCTAAAACAATTCAAACCCTTTTTCAATACACACTTACAAGGTTACAAAAAAGGGGCGTTTCACACTGATGCCATTGAAGAACCAATCAGTGAAAAGCTCTTAAAATAACCTTTTTTTTTTTTTCTTAGTGTGAAGAACATTTAATATTCTATAGAAACTTTTGTCCAATGAAAAGATTTAATGGATGTTTATAGCTCTTCACCGCCAATAAGAAAACTTTTATTTTTCATTCAGGTTTGGAACCTTTTGGAACCCTTTTTTTGTAAACTATCCCTTTAAGAAAGATATAACATTAACATATATAAACAAAATCATATTTTCTAATATATTTCAGCCCATTCTCACCCCCAAGGCGTCACTTAACTGACGCCTTGGGAAGCATTTGGACATGCTTCAATATCTGACGCTTTAGGCGCCCTTTAGCGTCAGTTAGATGACGCCCTAGGATCGCGTGTACCCTACCCCCACCCCACACCTAAACCTAACCGCGTCCTCTAACTGACGCTTTCCTTTAGCGTCAGTTAGATGACGCCGTAGGATCGCGTCATGTAGGACCCCGTTTACACCTGGTATTAAAATGCGATCTGTATCCAGATAAGTTATCCGGATAATAAGTACTGATTCCATTTACACCTGGCCACATAAATGTGTTTTTGCAAAACGGATATAAATCCGATCTTCACCTCCTGCGTTATATGCAGATTTATTGGATTGCACGCCACCAAAAGCAACAGATCTGAGCGGCATTTTATTGATCATCACTCATCAGCTAATTTCCAAATCAGAGACATCAATAAGAGAGAGTGGCAACAGGCCTGGTAAGATAATTTCGTTTCTTTACTTGAAGATGTGTTAACTGCGTCTGTGACTTACTTTCACTTTTATTTGCGATGTTTGCACGTTGAATAGACGCTCAGCTGCTCATCTGCGGTGATGCGTGTCGCGTGTCGCATCTGACTAGGCTATAACATGACATATAGCCTATATAACACGCTCTCACTCGTTTATTTTTTAGCATTTTTGGGAGGAGTAAAATATACATATGTGGTTTCAACAACCAGATTGCGTTTACACCTAGTAAAGATCCGGACACAATGCGAGCCAGACTACCTCCAGATGTGGTCAGGCAGATCCGATCACGATCCGATCACAACGCGTTTACACCTTGCATTAACATGCGTTTTTTATTATCCGGATAACTTATCTGGATACAGATCGCATGTTAATACCAGGTGTGAACGGGGTCTAAGTGACGCTAAAGGGCGCCTAAAACGTCAAATATTGAAGCATGGTCAAAGGTGACGCCTTGGGGTGAGAATGCGTTGTATATTTAAAAGGTCAAGAAAAAAATGGCTAAACTTAACAATGAATAAATTGACAAAAACAAAATGACATAAAAAGCGAAATATTTTTACTCTTCCTGTTCTACTCAAACAGAAACATATTATCCTTGCTTTGTAAATAAAATAAAAAATTCCCCCTTCCAGACTCATACCGCAGCTATGACTTCCCCTGAGAAAATGAATAACAATTTCATGGTTTCTAGGACAAGCAAAAACAAATGTCAATCTGCCCGGAGGTGTACAGTCTGTAGATTATTATCTGATCTTTAATAAAGCACATACAACCTCAAGATCGCCAATATACACTCCAAGGTCATATTTGTTCAAGCAAATATCCATATCATATTCCAGTTTGGCCGTACAGACGTCAGAAAGGAAAAACTCACCACTGAAAAAATAATGTAAAAAAAAACCAAAAAACTTTAAACTACTGGCAGCTGTGGTTGCCAGCATCATATGATTCATACCGTAAAAAATACGGCGTGTTACTGTTTTGGAAATGAACAGCTAAATACCGTATTGTTAGCAACAGTATAAAACTTCAAATGATCTAACACAAAAACAGTAAAACACCATATAGTTACAGTATTATGCTGGCAACCACATGCAGCTAACAGTAGTTTACCATTTTTTTAAAGGATTATTTTTTACAGTATGTTCTGATCTAAGATTGTGATCATGGTGGTTTGCTCTCGTCTTCTGACCCAGTTAAACAGCTTTTGATTCTCAGTCTTACTAGGTACTGGGAAATGCTATACGCTGGGAAATGTGCGTCGCCCTCCCGCTCATGTTTTGAATGAAGATTAGCAGTTAAAGTTAAAGCCGATAAAGTTCTGGATTTGTAGCAGCGCAGCAGTTCTGTCGCCTCCGGTTAAAGAAGAAATGGGACAAGTGTGTAAACCTTGCAGGGATTCGCGTTCATAAAACACCTCTCAGGAATCTGCATTTCTTCCCACTATGAAGGATGAATACAAACTGAGTCTCAGTCAGAGACTGATGAAAAAAATATCATTATATCACCATATTCATATCACCAGCCTTTCTTTACATCATGTGTTGAGGTTTAACACACAACAATATTATAAAAAATAATACAAAGAAGGCATTTCTGCCATGCATGATAAGGGCAGGTTCAAATATTATGTTTATTAAATGTTTTGCTGATATAATGATAACCGTTAATGATAACTGTTTCATAACAATAGTGATAAGTAGAATCTTTCAATCTAAAATATTGCTGTTTTTTTATATTTAAGTTATAGAAATTATTTAATTTAATAGTAATAATTTACAATACGATTCCATTCGTTAAGGTTAACTAACTAAGAACTAAGGTTAAGTAACGAGTTTATTTAGTACTTGGGCCGACAGACATCTCGGCTGACAGACATCACGGAACTACACAAAATAGAGTAATTTACAAGAGGTCCTGACAAAATGTTCATTGCGGCAGTAAATATTGAATCAAATTGAATCCATTTTTTATTCAGTTTGAATGAATGATTCAATGACTCACTCGTAAAGAGTTACTTGGTTCATTCCTGGATGAATCAGCGTTTTTAAAAGAAACTCGCAATTGCGAGAAAAAAAAATTCATAAATGCGAGGTTATTTCTTACAATTCTGAGAAATAAAGTCATAATTACGAGATAAAAAGTTGCAATTATCTTTAAAAAGGTTTTATTCTGTGGCAGAAACAAGCTTACATAGTTTTATAACCTCAACTTAAATAAAGAAGACAAAAACAATTCACGTCATCTCTCTTCTGACTGCTGTTATCAATCTCTCAATTTTGTTTTGTCTCGTTTGGAAAGTTGTGGAAATGTTATTGAGGATTTTTTTTTTTTTTTTTTACATGGATACAAAAATCATATTTACTGTTGTCTCCAGTTCACTGCTACAAACGTCTACCCAACTATGACGACTTCGGAGAACCCTGGACATGTAAAAAGGGTCCGTCGTAAAGTTGATTTCCCTGGAGAGTGCATTAGAAATATGGAAACTAGATCCACCTATCAGGATAGTTTGGGGCGGGACTAACTGGTTGGCCGACCAATGAGGCTTTAAAGCGACAAACCTCCCCTTGAAAATTATTATCAGTCTGAATCAACATTTTAATTTCATTCTGTAGTTTTGCATTTTTTAAATCATCATAATTGTTTTTGTTAATTACAGGAGTGGCCAAAAGTCCTGTCCGGAGGGGGTATTTTCCCAAGTAATTATAAAATGTATGCAATATTAATAGGCATTTCATAGACATTTTATCACCGGTTGGTTCTTACAGTACAAAACCTATCACATACCAAAAATTTGTCACTTCAATACCTGGAGAGGGAGAAGGAAAGCACATGCATGTACGAAAGGATAAGACACACATGTTCCTGAGCAGACCTTTACTCGGGCTGTTCGTGTTGGCACTGCATCATGACACGAATGAATGCTGCCTTTCAAGCCAAAACATGTCTGGAAAATCCCCCAGGTCTCCAAAAACACAGGTGGTGTCTTCGAGGAACCCAGGAGGATGGCATCTCTAAAGCATATGTGATCAGCGGACAAACAGGGCCAAGAAACGGCTTAACTCTCAGCTGTAACGAGTGAGAGAGTTTCAGGCCACTGGAACAAATAGTCTCTCGCCCCTTTTTTGGGACAATGCTGCACTGCCATTGAGAATCTTACATTCGTTAATCGTGTGCATTGCTTTTTATAATTAAATTTCATTTGTATAAGGGCTCTAAGTCAACATTTTTGTCAATAAAAATATACCTACACACTATAGTTAGTGTGTTAGTTATATCTTTAAGTGTCTAGTATTAATATCCTATTAGAATTTAAAATAGTCATTTTCTATGTCAATATATTGTAAAATGTAATGTATATCCTGTGATCAAGTCGTCAGTGTCACATGATCCTTCAGAAATCATTCTTAATTTGCTGATTTGCTGCTCAAGAAACCGTTAATATTTTTGTGGAAACTTTTTTTTTTTTCAGGATTCTTTGATGAAAAGAAAGGTCAGAAATGGCACTTATTAAAAAATAAATCTTTTGTAATAGTTTAAATGACTTTACTGTTACTTTTAAATAACTGATTTGTGAAGAAAATACTTTAACATTTAATGAATATATAAAATGTTCTAGGGGTGCATTAAAAAAAATGTATTGACCCGCGCAATCTTATTTTACTGCAATTTGTTATGCGGAAAGTGTCATAGCAAAGGCAACACTGCCAGTAACATATTATCTAAGATAAAAGGCCCTTTGTATTTGATCCATCTCTGATGTTATATTAAAGCCACTGACATGAGTGCATCACAACAACAATCTCACTACTACTACTTCAAAAACTTAGATCTGATTAGCTCCTTCCCACAATGCACCGGGACCGAGGGTCAAAATGTGGCATTGTGAGACTGAAGATAACACAAACCCCAGTTCACTTCAAACGCTCCATGTTTCCCAGAGTCTGCATTGATAAAGGCTTGGTTTCCATTAGCATTAGGCCAGGCTTTGTGCTCAAACTACCCCGAAACTTCAAGCCGCCTGAGGGACAATGATGTGTAAATTAGCTGCCAGTTCAAAGTATAATCTAATCCAGATTTCATCAGAATGGCTTTGAATGCTTTGTGCCGTCTCACTCCGACCGGAAGCTCTGCAAGACTCCTTTAGTTTCAGCTCATTAACCTCTCAGTGGCTGGAGACCCCCGAATGCAGGAGTCGGACACAAAGGCCAAGACAATAACTAACACTCACACGACTCATGCGGTTCTTGCACTTTTGGTTAGTGTGTAATGTTGCAGTTTGAGCATTTACAAGGTTTTTCTCTATATCAGTGTCACTGTTTCTGAACGTTTTCTTTAGGGAGCGAACACATCACAATATTCCTCATTATAGTAATTAATGCACAGACTAAAGGGGTGGGGCCTGGTTGAGTTAGTTTGTAGTGTGTTAAGGCCTGTACACACCGGGACGAATATCAGCGTGCGTTATTCGTCAGCGTTTTTCAACGCGTTTTTTGTGTTCACACCCAAGCGTTTTTCGCTGATGATGAGCCGAGTGAACATGCAAATTCATTCCCTGACATTAGATGGTGCTTAATGTAAAACAGAAATAATAATAGAATACTATACTAGGGTGATCATATTCATGTCTCAATGTTTTATTATGACAGATAAAAAAACGAAATAATGATAGAAATAATGTCTTCTGTATTAGCAAAATAAATATATAAATAATAAATAACTAAAAGAAATGCCTCCAAATGTAACAAAAAATAGCTCTCACAAACTTACAAAAACGAACTAACAAAATCTATTTATATCTTTAGTTTTCATCCTCTTTATCTTGTTTTTCTTCCTCGTCCACCTTGTTTGCCTATATTTTGCTGTAGAACTGATCTTTCCCAGCAGTTTTTTTTTTTTGAAAACCATGACATTTTCATCACTTAAAAACAGCCACGACAGGACGTGGAAACAGGACATGTGTAACGCAAAGTTGAGATGTTGCCCAGAGATAAAAACATAGCACTAGTTGTCGGATGAACAGATGCACGAGAGACGAGAGTTGTCGTATTTCCCCGCGTTTAATAAAACCACTCAAACGTTACACTCGTCCTCATACATGGGGATCGAGCGAGGGAAAAAAAACACAGACAAACATCTGGTCACAATAGAAAAATAAAAGAAAGAATACAAAGAGTCGGCAGAGCGGTTATCTTCTCTCCTCACTTGTCAAAATCTAACTGACATTATGCACACTATGCGCAGTTCTCATCTCAACTCAGATTTCTATAAAGCACAAAGTGACCGTTACACATGTCCCAGGAAAACAGGACTATTGGTCACCCTATACTATACTATTATTACAGAAATACTAATATAAATATTATCATATAGCTCTTTATGCTCCGAGACCAGCAGCTCAACATTCATCTTGCCCATAGGTATCTTATCTCTTCTTCGCAGTATGTGTGCTCGGCAAGACCGTTTTGTGTTTGAGCGCCCCCAAGTTGTGCTTTACTGCAACTTCAGAAGTACCAGACACGTGAGCAAACCCGCCAATCTCGTTGGTCGGATAGGTTTTGACGCAGCGCGTCAAACCAAAAAAACGAACCCGAGGCGTTTTTTAAAAATGACGCTTTTACGTGTGGCGTTTTTCGCGTCGGTGTGAACACTCACATTGGCGCCCATTGTTTAGTCACGAGGCGTTAAACGTCGACGAATATCGCGCGCGAAATTCGTCCCGGTGTGAACAGGCCTTTAAACTGGCAGTTATGGGAAGGGGCGGGACATTTCCCAAACACACTTGAAGCCCTCGATCAATCACAACACACTGCTCCAGCCGACCAATCAGAGCACTATAGAGACAATAGAGACAGGAAGTAAACAGAGCGTTACTGACAGACTGGGAAGAGAGGAGCTGCAACAATGGAGAATGAGGATAATAAATCAACATTCAAACCTGTTCTAGTAGAGCATGAAAACAACATCAAAACGTGTGAAAGGGCAGATAATGGCCTGGTTGATGGTTGAAAGACTTTTTCATGAAAATCCATTCTAGTAGACCTTAAAGGAGTATCTCACTTTTTAAAAAACTTGTTCTTGACTCTCCTGTTCATCAAAATGAACAAATCTTTTTCTGAGTCATTTCGTTCATTCAACGAATGAAATTAACGAAATGACTCAAAAAAAGATTCGTTAATTTTGATGAACGCGTTTGAACAGGAGAGTCACGAACGTGCATCACAGAACAAGCAAGGCGAGTTAAATTTTTTTTTTTTTTTTTTTTAAGTGAACTACTCCTTTAAAAAACAAAATCAAGACATAGCACTGCCTCTTTAAGTGCCAGCTAGTCAAGTTTCACTAATAGTGTAGGAATCGGAAAGTGGGAGTTCATTCCTGAAAGTTTGTGCTGACACAAACTGTTTTTCACTCATCCGTTTACATAGGCATCAAAACCGATGACCTGCCAGAGTTGTTCATCACTTGGCGCTGCAAATGGGCCCTTATCTGGCCGAGATAAAAGCTGGAGGCGATTTCGACGCTTCAGTGGCTGATCTGCTCCAATCCTCACTCTGTCGCAATTGAATTCCCATCCAACCTTTGCCTTTAAGAGGATTTGTCCTCAAGGGAGTCAGGAGGCCATGGCATTCAGGAGGAGAGGGGGATGGGGGAAACTTTTCCCCAAAATTGAGAGAAAAGAACAGAGCAAGACCTTAAAAGTAATGAAAAGAAAAAGATTTGTCTCCTTGTCCTTTTCCAGACGGGTGTTCGATGGAAAGCAGAACAGCAGGATATTAGATTGCAGGGTGAAGTGATGTTTTTCTGGTGTCTCTGTTGTTTTGTCAGAGAGAAAAGGTGTAGAACATATTAATAAAGAGAAAGAGGGATGCAGGGCACAGAAGAAAGCAGCAGGTGGTGATTTCTGATCCCATTATATGGGGCTAATCCACAAACTAAAGCACAGTCTGGTTACAAACTACAATTTCTGTCCCAGCTACACCTTCGCCTGAAGTGGCCTCGCGAAGACATCTGTAATTTCGCTTCATCCATCAGTCAATTTAGAGAAGCGGTGGATTCTGCTGTAGTCTATGATCATAAAGTGGAGGACATTTTTCAGACCGTGCACTAGATAAAACGCCACACTGCTCTTTCACACACACACACATGCAAAGTTGCATTAGGGATTATTTGAGCTTTACGAAGGCATCAGGGTTACAGTGGCACATGCAAGAGCTTAGCTGGGTTCACAAATCAGGACACATGTTAGAAGAGCAACAAAGAAACCTACAGTATATATGTTTATCAGTGAACAGATGAATAGCACTGAAACCATATCGTCAGGAAACATGCACCAATCAAACCAATCAGAGCCTTCACAGTCGGTTGAATTCAAACACCTCAAAATGCTACTAAAATTACTTATACAACTAATAACATGAGAACAACACTAAAGACATATGCAAATTTAAAAAAGCGATATTATACGTATTTTAATGTAACCAATAAATATTCACCTTTTGGGAATGACTTGACGCTTCAAATAAAGATTGTATCAATTATATCGTTAAACCAGTAGGTGGCGACAAGTGACTGTTAAAATATGTTTTTGTCTTTGAATTATTCACTTAACAGATTCATTCAAAAACGCTGGTTCATCCAGTGATGAAACAAGTATGTATGAGTGAGTCATTGAATCATTCACTTAACCGATTCATTCAAAAATGTTGATTCATTCAGTAATGGAACAAGTCTTTATGAGTGAGTCATTAAATCATTCACTTAATAGAGTTGTTCAAAAACGCTGATTCATCCAGTAATGAAACAAGTCTTTATGAGTGAGTCATTGAATAATCAATTCAAATAGATTTAATATATTTAAATAGCTTGCAGTAGGGATGCGCGGTATAACGGTACTGCAAAAATACCGGTATTTAATATATTTCAAACAGTACAATATCATAATTTTGTTAAATTCGGTATTTAATTTAGACTTTTATTGAACACTGAACAGCCAACGCATTCTCATCGACAAAACGGCGCTATACTACGCACATGGCACCCGTTATCGTTAATATAACACGTGCTGTGAGGGCTAAGTTTAGGTGTGGGGTAGGGTGTGCGTGTCATATTCACGCTAAAGGATTTATAACGTCTTGGGTTCGCGTGTTACATTAACGATAAAGGGTGCCATGTGCGTAGTATAGCGCCGTTTTTGCATATAGCGTTCTATATGACGTTAAAGGATGAGAACGGGCTGGAACAGCGCACATCCATAAGAGCTTGTCATTTGAATGAATAAAGAATACAAGTGATTGTAAAACAAATGGCATATTACTACCACTGTGGCGCAGAGAGAGAGAGAGAGAGAGAGAGAGAGATTAACTAATATTACAATTAAGCTACATTTGTCAACATTCATTTGGTACCCTGGCCTAACAATATAGCATTTATCAATCTAGATCAATCAGTAATATAATGACCTAAAAATGTAATATACTAATACATGTTTAGCATATTAGCATTACTTGATGCAATGTATTCATAATATGAACCCAAACACGAACAGTAACCAAAGCAAGATGAATAAATGCTATAAATGTTGATAATTCTCTGTTGATTCATGACAGATGGTTTACATTTATTAATAATAATAATAATAATCGAATAATGAAATTACATGTTAATGTATTATATGTAATTAACCTATTTTAATTGTATAATTTCATTTTTTTTTCAAGTTCTAAATGTTGTATGTTCCTTAATTGAATTATTATTATTTTTTTACATTGATACTTTTTTTTGATACTTCTCTTTGCACAAAGTGGAGAGTTTGAAGCAGTGTTTAATAAAATTGTTTCAATTCACTTAAATTGATACTTTTTTTTTTCCAACTGTGGTATCGATTTAGTACCGATACCGAGGTATTATGTTCTGGTATCGTACCGAAGCCAAAATTGTGGTATCGAGCCATCCCAAGCCTGCAGCCATACATTTTGTCAGAACCTCTAGCAAATTACATGTTATTTTGTTTAGTCGTCTATTCAGCATCGTGGGAGAAAAATGTGATTCATAATTTATTCAGAATCATGCAGCTCTAGTCTGGACCATATTTCATAAAGAAAATTAATTCTTTCTACATAGTCTTCCTGACAACAGAACCAGGATGATATTCTTAAAGCATATGTCCAAATTCAAATTCATATTTCATTCTATGTAAATAATTCAGCTTTGGCAAACAGAAATAGGCCCCGTCCCAGAGCTTGTCTGAGCTTTAAATCTTTGATGATGAGCAATAGGAGGAAGAGGCGGCGATGGTTCGTCCCGTTAGACCAGAGTTTATCAGGACATGTGAGACTGTGACGAACTGCACAAGAAACACGCGCTGAGTCTCTGCCAAACCTCACCGCTGCTCTCTCTGCTGTAAGTCCACAGGAATGTGTGTGTGGTTTGAGCGAGTCGCTTACGTCCAGGCATTGAAAACCCCTTTAACATACAGTATACGTGAAACTCGAAAAATTGGAATACCGTGTAAAGTTCATTTATGTGAGTAATTCAACTTAAAAGGTGAAATTACATGCAACGTGAGATATTTTTTGTTATAATTTTGATGATCATGGCTAGATATGACATTTTTTCACAATATTCTAATTTTGAATTTGGGTTCTTCATATATGTAAGCCATAATCATCAAAATTATGAAAAAAAGAAAAATCTCACTTTGCATGAATGAGTCTATTAGTTTCACCTTTTAAGTTGAATTGCTAAAATAAATAAACTTTACACAATATTCACATTTTTCGAGTTTCACCTGTATGGCCAACCTAAAATATTGCTGGCTTAACTTAAAGTAAGTTACCTGGTTGCCTTAAAATTAAAAAATGTAGTTATTACACAATAAATAGAAACTCAAAATATTATGTTATCTGAGCCACATTCATTATCGAAGTTGATTTGACAAAAGATTAAAAGTTGTGATAAATCATGAATATATTGTTTAACCGCACTAATGTTTGCTGATAAGGCTCATGTTCGATGTTGCATGGAAACACAGAGACACATTAAAGGCACAATTGATCGCTAAAGCTAATGTGTGTCAGGTTAAACGGTAACAGAAAGACGTCTAGTGGTGACCGAAGAGAAACCAACATCACGTGGCGCTTTTGTTTACTAGTGTACACAACAGAGTCAACACTTAGTCATGCCTCGTAACACCGGCCAGCTCACATTTACTCAATGAAAGGGCCACAACTGCGCTGAAATGTGTGTGATCTCAGTATTGAATGCGTGTGTTCTGCACTGTAAGTGCAGCATAAAAAAAGAAAACAAAGCCAATATTGGCGCAGGAGTTTGACGACGGAGAGAGAAAGTAGGAACAGATGCATAAAACTCACAGTGCCAGAGAGCAACGTTTCATGTCCAAAGGGCCGTTATGCAGTCACAGCACACACACACCATCAGAAACCGGACACACGGGACAATAACTATAACTAAGAGTGTCCACAATAAAGAAAAGGAAAAAATTAAACCTATAGTTTAAAACACATCTGCCAAGCTGCTAGCAACATGCGTTTCATATTCATGTTGCTTTCATTTGGTTTTGAAAATGTTTGTTTCTTTTTTTTTTTTACTTTAAACAAAAACTACTATACTTCTAAAAAACAATTGGAAGTACACATCTAAATCATTGTTCCTTAATAGGTTTGTAAATGCATATATATTTTATTATAGAATGTATATGTATGGTTTTTACATTTAAATACACACACACACACAGACATATATATATATATATATATATATATATATATATATATATATAATGATTAAGTAATATATAATATAATGTGTAATAATATATATAATGTGTACTTCCACTTATTTAAAAGCATAATAAATATATTTTTTCATTATTATTTTATATATAATTACTATTGGTTATTCTCACAAGTAGTTAATAAATGATTGATATAAGTTTGTGGGAATGAAGTCACAGAATATTAAATGTTACAGCCTGAACTAACCTTGTCATAAATACATTAAACTATCCTTGTCATAAATACATTAAACTATCTGCCATTTTAAGAGATGATGTTTTACTCTGACATTTTTTTTTACTTTATATCCCCCAAGAAAAATGTTTAATTAAAAACATACTCGGTCTTTTGTGTTAAAGGATTAGTTCACTTTTGAAAAAACTTTTGCTGATAATTTACTCACCCCCATGTCATCCAAGATGTCCATGTCTTTCTTTCCTCAGTCGAAAAGAAATTTAGGTTTTTGATGAAAACATTCCAGGATTTTTCTCCATATAATGGACTTCAATGGGAACCGGATGGTTCAAGTATCAAAAGACGGTTAAAAACTGTTTCAGATGCAGCTTCAAATGTCTTTAAACGATATCAGACGATGAATAAGGGTCTTATCATGCGAAACGATCGGTTATTTCAAAACTTGTTCCAAAAATGTAACTTTTATAAGGACAAATGCTAGCCTTGCTACATTCTGTGAGGCGCGTTTGCAACGTCACGTAATACGTAATTACATTCAAAAGGTCACGGGCGACGTAGCCGAAAGTACAGAGTCAGTGTTTACAAGTCGAACGCATAGGTTGAACGTGCAAACTAACTCAAACACCGTTTACAAAAAAAGGAATTAAAAGGAAAAAAACGATGTCGGACGATTTTGATTCTGTACTTCCGGCTACGTCGCCCGTGACCTTTTGAACGTAATTACGTATTACGTGACGTTACAAACGCGCCTCAGAGAATATAGCAAGGCTAGCATTTGTCCTTAGAAAAGTTACATTTTTGGAATAAGTTTTGAAATAACCGATCGTTTCGCATGATAAGACCCTTATTCATCGTCTGGTGTCGTTTAAAGACATTTGAAGCTGCATCTGAAACAGTTATTAATCGTCTTTTGATACTTGAACCATCCGGTTCCCATTGAAGTCCATTATATGGAGAAAAATCCTGGAATGTTTTCATCAAAAACCTAAATTTCTTTTCGACTGAGGAAAGAAAGACATGGACATCTTGGATGACATGGGGGTGAGTAAATTATCAGCAAAAGTTTTTTCAAAAGTGAACTAATCCTTTAAAGGAGTAGTTCACTTTAAAAATATATAAATATAAAAAACATTTGCTGATAGTTTACACACCCCCATGTCAAGATGTCCATGTCTTTCTTTCTTCAGTCGAAAAGAAATTAAGGTTTTTGATGAAAATTTCCAGGATTTTCTCCAAATAATGGACTTCAATGGGAACCAAACGGTTCAAGGTCCAAAAGACACTTTCAGTGCAAACTGCAAACTGTTCAAAGGGCTTTAAATGACATCAGACAATGAATAAGGGTCTTATCAAGCAAAATTATCAGTCATTTAATAAATAATTAACAAAGTTTAAGTTTTATAAGCTCAATTTTTTTTTTTTTAAGTTAACTACTCCTTTAAGAAGAAAGAAAGAAACTCAAACAGGTTTGGAACAACTTGATGGTGAGTAACTGATGACAAAAAAAAAAAAATCTCTTTATTAGTATTATGAATGCATGAAGATAATTTATGTCTTTTCTAAGGATAAAGTATGTTCAAAGGTGGTTAAAATGGCATCAAACGGCAGTTTCCCACAGGCCGGTTCAGTGCCGGTTTCATCTGTGCGAACCCACTCATTTGGGCCGGCTGTGTCCTCATGTAAACGGCGTGAGGAACGAGCCGGAGAGCAGCCTCAGCACACACACGGGAAAGCAGTCTCAGCACGCACACGGGTGTTAGCAGTGCATTAGGGCAGATTAGCAGCGGCGCGTGGGCCTGTCGAATTAATGCATCAAATTCCCGAAGGATCCGTGTGCTTTCTGAACCACTACAGATCCACACAACCTGCTATTGGGCCGCTCGTCCCGCTGACGCAATCGCTGTCCATGCAACAGTGTTCAACCCGTGCTCGAGTAGATGAATGGTTAAAGATGAGCAATCGATGGAGAGGACAGATCTCAGAAGATCAGAAGTCTCTTCAACTTCCCAGCACGAGTGTATTTTAAGCAAACCTGATAAAAATGATTTTGAGTAAATACTACTGAAAAAAAAAACAATTTAATTTACATGAAAAACAAAGTAAATTCTATATTAGTACTCAGTTCAAGAGTGTAGAAATGAAAGCGCACATTTCAACATTATAAAATGACTCAAATTTTCTGATGCTGGTGTTCCCATCATGCACTGGGCCTTGAATAATTATTGAGGCTGTTTTTTCAGTGTTTTCCAGCTGTTTACACCATTTCATCACTGATTATGATTAACTGCCGTTGTGTTACATTTGTAGTTCATTTTCCACTCAAAATGACACTTCACACACAAAATCCGATCCATCAAATGTTACCGCCATTGTTGTTATTGTCCAAGTATTGAGGACGTGTGACTCCTTAAATGTAGGATATAATAAATGTAGATATTTCTTTCTGAGTAAAGTTTTTAAAGTGTGGTTTAATGCAATTTGAGTGAAATCAAATGTATTGCAAAGGAAACTTCAACTAAATAGATATATTACTCAACCTTTTACTAGCCAAGTTAAAATGACTTATTTCCTTTGTTAATTTCATTAACTTTGTTAATTTGAGTTTACTTAAATCCATTTGTGAAATTTACATAATTTTTCTTTGACAAGTTTTTGCACAAATATTTTTAAAGTAAATTTGACTAGTTTGTTTCAGTGCGCTGAAGTGATCCATAAACACGTGTGTAAAATACTCTGCTTTTCCAACCGTTCCCATAACAACCGCTCGTCATACTGTCAGTGGCGTGTGGAAATTACAGAAATGCTTGAATACACGCTGGGAAAATATTGACCTCACCTACGGTTAGTAAATGCATTGAAAAATGATTTGTGCATTTAAGGTGTATTTATAGATGTGAAAGAAATCTGTCCTTTGTTCAGAGATTTGTGGTTCGGGTTCATCAAAACTATCTATACTTTTAAGCATTAAATAATGACTATGGAAAATAAAAATGTGGCCTTTGAGACAAGAAGGATCATCCTTATTATAAAAGAAAACTTAATAAAAACCCTGCACAGAGAAAAGAAACTGCAAATGAATTCAAACAATTAGTTAAAAATGCAAACCAACATATACATCACCAAACTAAATGTCAGAATGGGAAAGAAAGGTAATTTAAGCAGTTTTGAGTGTGGCATGGATGTTGGTGCCAGACGGGCAGGTCTGAATATTTCACAATCTACTCAGTTACTAGGATTTTCACACAAAACCATTTCTAGGGTTTACAAAGAATGGTGTGAAAAGGGAAAAACATCCAGTATGCAGCAGTCCTGTGGGTGAAAATGCCTTGTTTATAATAGAGGTCAGAGGAGAATGGGCCGACTGATTCAAGCTGATAGAAGAGCAACTGCGACTAAAATGACCACTTGTTACAACTGAGGTATGCAGCAAAGCATTTGTGAAGCCACAACACGCACAATCTTGAGGCGGATGGGCTACAACAGCAGAAGACCCCACCGGGTACCACTCATCTCCACTACAAATAGGAAAAAGAGGCTACAATTTGCAAGATCTCACCAAAATTGGACAGTTGAAGACTAGAAAAATGTTGCCTGGTCTGATGAGTCTCGATTTCTGTTGAGACATTCAGATGGTAGAGTCAGAATTTGGCGTAAACAGAATGAGAACATGGATCCATCATGCCTTGTTACCACTGTGCAGGCTGGTGGTGGAGGTGCAATGGCGTGGGGGATTTTCTTGGCACACTTTAGGCCCCTTAGTGCCAATTGGGCATCGTTTAAATGCCACGGCCTACCTGAGCATTGTTTCTGACCGTGTCCATCCCTTTATGGCCACCATGTACCCATCCTCTGATGGCTAATTCCAGAAGGATAATGCACCTTGTCACAAAGCTCAAAACATTTCAAATTGGTTTCTTGAACATGACAATGAGATCATTGTACTAAAATGGCCCCCACAGTCACCAGATCTCAATCCAATAGAGCATCTTTGGGATGTGGTGGAACGGGAGCTTCGTGCCCTGGATGTGCATCCCACAAATCTCCATCAACTGCAAGATGCCATCCTATCAATATGGGCCAACATTTCTAAAGAATGCTTTCAGCACCTTTTGAATCAATGCCACATAGAATTAAGGCAGTTCTGAAGGCGAAAGGGGGTTAAACACAGTATTAGTCTGGTGTTCCTAATAATCCAGGTGAGTGTGTGTGTTATACTAACATCTTTGTTATTTTTATTAACATAAGATAATTCTTAAAAAATCCTGCATGTTAATAAAGCAATCAAATAAATGACAATTAATTATCTTTATATAAAATAAAATATATAAAATAAAAAATAATACATAATAAATAATAGAATTACTATATAGACCAAAAGAAACTGCAAACTCACAAAAAAAATGCATGAATTAAAAATGCAAATACTTCTTATATTTCTGGAAAATGTACTCATTATTATCATAAAATAATTAGTATCAAAATTCAAAGTGCGTTTTTTTTTTCTGCTTTATTACCCAAGCGAACACACAGAAAGCACCAAATCAGTCCCAATCGCAAATGACTCGAGTCGTTTATCTACAGAAGAATCAGATCGATCACAGACGTGCACAGCATCAGATGAGGAGGAACACACACTTCATCACACAGCTCTCCTCACTTTAGCTTCTCCCATTATAAAGCCAGCAGAGAGCGACAGCCATAGACAGTAAAAGAAATGGACAGACCGATCTCATTGGAACTCCATTGAGACGGTTGAAGCCCGTTTTTGGCGATTTTTTAGCACTTCCGTCCCTGACGCACAGACTCAAACAGAGCTTGACTACGTAGATGTTACGAGAGCAACCCGTCTGTCTACTAGTGGCTGTGGCATGAAAAATCGGAATCATTCCCTTCCAAAACATGCAGAGGAGGAGAGTGTGAATAGGAGCCGTCCATGAGCTAGGAGAAGGAGACAATTTTGCTAGGTATTCTGATTAAATATTTTGTCATTTTGCCTCCACGTTACCCCGATTGCGTGCAAGCTTCTTCTCCTATCCATACGGTAATCTCTCTACTGTGCGACAGAGAGTCGCGTGGGTATGACACAATCGTTAGCCTACTTTCACTAAACAACATGACATCATGAGTTTTGCGTAAACATACACGCCACTTACGAGTCAAGTGGCGTGTTATCTCTACGCATTTTGTGCTATCCGCGTGTATGTCTACGCCATTAACGTTCGCGTCATTCCGCGTGTCTGTACACGCCGTCAAATGTCCAGTCATAAATGCCATTAACCCCAGTGACGGTTAGGTTTAGGGACGGGGTTGAGGTAAGTCATATATTTATATAACGTTAAGTCAACGGCGTTCATAAACACGCTGAAAAGCGATTATGCGTCTTGATAGCACGCCAAAAATGGAAATACGAATTGGCGTGTCATACACACGCTACTTCATGAGATTAGTCTGCACTAAAACTGCTTCTGCGGGGCCATAACCTAAGCTACAAGGTAATGGAGCATTTTTTACATTGTCATGTTTCTCTAGAAATAAATAAAGGACAAACGGGGTCTTGAAACGCCTCAGATGTAAAGTTATTCGCTGTCAAAGTGACGCCAAAATTAATTGGAGTCAATGGGAATGCTAACGCAAGTGAAGTTCTGCTACAAGTTGTCAGCTCCCGCGAGGCTTCAACTTCCGGTCGATGGATTACCCCCTTGGCGACAGCTGAGGCTTCTCAATAACCGGATCTCACGCGTTCCCTTTACACTTGAGAAAATGCTGGGTTGTTTTAACCCAATTTTGGGTCAAATATGGATGAACCCAGACATTGAGTTACATTTTTGTATTACATTTTTTACCCAATGTTTGAGTTTGTCTATATTTGACCCAAAATTGGGTTAAAACAACCCAGCACTGCATTATACTTTTGGGTCTCAACCATGAATAGTAGTGTGAATTACTAGCAGCTGTTTACCACTTTAACTACGAAACATAGCAAAACACCCCTACGATTTCTGTTATATTCATATTTTTACCACCGAAACATCTGTCCGGTGTGAAGAACGTGCGTTGCTCTCCAAAACCAAGCAGCAAAAATAAATACACTACTGTTCAAAAGTTGGGGGATTTTATTGTTCTTGAAGAGTGTCTCCTACTGCGTTTATTGTAAAAATAGTGAAAAAATATTAAAATTCAAAACTGCTGTTTTCTATGTGAATATATAGTTAAGTGTAATGTATTCCTGTGATCAAAGCTGAATTTATAATTATTACTCCAGTGTTCAGTGTGACATGATCCTGCAGAAATCAGTCTAATATGATGATCTGAAACATTTATGATTATTATCATTGTTGAAAACTGTTTAATATTTTTCCAGGAGTCTTTGATTGATAGAAAGTTCAAAAGAATAGCATTTCGAAATAGAAAAATATAACAAATATATTTGGTCCCTTTTAATCAATTTAATGCATCCTTGTTGAACGCACACTTTACCACAATTATGTGAACGTGAATAAAGCAAAGATGCATTAATACACAATCTGTCCGTGAAAGTTAAAATTGAGAGTAAAAAACGAGAAAATGGCCCATTTATTCGTTTTTTTTTTTTCCCACACAATAAGAGAATTTGGCTTGATTTTAGATATTCACACTCCAAAAAAATGCTTTTCTTACAAATATATGTAACACGTATCAAAACACTCTTAAATCAAGATGCATTTACTAAAGTAGTAACATACTTACAATATTAGAATTAGATTAGCACAATTATCAGCCAATGGGGTTTCTGTTTCAATGCAGATTATTTTTCTGACCCCATTGGCAGATCATTTTGCTTTTTTTAAGCAACAATTCACTTATTTCCCTAGTAAACAAGACTTAATATCTTATGTCATTTGACTCATCTAGTAAATGCATCCTAATTTAAGGGTGCTTTCACATCTGTAGTCCGGTTCATTTGGGCCTGACCAAGGGCGAAAAATGATACTTTGTAGCATTTTTCAGAGGTTTTGGTTCGTTTTCACACCACACTGATTGCTCTGGTCCAAATCAGTTGATGAGTTGATGAAACAAACCAAAATATAGTCATGTGACAACATCCACATTACTCGTTGGCCAGATATGTCTTGAACATATTTCCATTATTGCACTTCGATTGGTCAGAACGCGTGTGAAAATTCCAACAGAACTCCTGGGAGGGAGCGCCATTGGCTATAACAGGGAGCGCTATTGGCTATAAAAATAATCATTTTGTTTTACTACGGCAGCTGGTTTAGTCCACAAATTTATTTGGCAGTTGGGTCTGTTAGAGGTCGGATCACGTTCTCACCACAAACGAACCGCTCCAGAGTTCGTTTAAAAAGCGTACGCTTGTTTGGTCCCCTTTTGGTGCGCACCCGAGTGTGATTGCTGCCTTCACACCTGCCCAAACGAACCGCACCAAGGGGGAAAGCGAACTCTAGTGTAGGGCTGCAACAACTAATCGATAAAATCGATTATAACAATTATGAAAATCGTTGTCAACGAATGTCATTATCGATTAGTTGGTCTGATTACGTCACGGGGATTGTTTACATGGAACATGGGCTTCTTACATGCGCTTCATGAGGCGCACATGCAGTCTCTCTCCCTCGCCGCTCTACCCTGTCTCGCCCGCGCAACACGGACGGTTTGGAGCACATTATCTTCTGTCTCGCATGCGTGCTCTTGATTCCGTGAGTTTGAACTAATGGGCTCTATGCACGGCGGTATTTCCGGTGAAGGTGTAAGGATGCTCGATAACTTCCGCCGATCGTAGAGTCCAATACAATACCGAGAATTTATATTGAATTTTACACTCCATGGTTATACTAAAGAAACGTTAGTCACAAAAACAGATAAAACAGACACCCCTCGTTGTGTTTATGCTTTTTAAAATTATATTAAATAAACATAACTATATATAAAATTACATCTAAACGTATGTACGTTTCATTTCAAAGACTGGAGGACATTCAATTTTGAAGACTCTGCCATAATCCCGTTTTCCTCGGTTTTTCTCCGCTTTAATCTCCCCAACCGGAAATGGACGAGCATCCTTGCGTCAAATTCGGAATTTATGCGTGCATATAGCCCATTTGCGGGCATCAGGAAACCGCTATCAATATGGAGCATACACGAAAATGATTCACCTTTCGGTAAATTCGCCGTTTTGAAACCAAAATAGGTGACCTACGTTAATCGTGTATACTTTATGAAGCCATACTATAGTATAATGTGAGATAGAAATGTATATTTAAGTCATTAAATTCAAGTTAACCTAAGCTTTCCCTCCACTGCGGCTGTCAGTCATTCTCTATTCGGTGTTCAAACAGCGCGTCGCGTTACAACAGTTAACATGGTGATCTCTTTCCAAGATAATTCAATGTTATTCATTATAATTGATCCGTAGATAAAGGTCTATGATGGTTTTTCTATCTTGCTAGACTTTTATTGCTGTAACTTAATCACTTTCTACTGAGTGTCTGTTAGATCACAACACTATAGAGTCAGCGCACTATAATTGTTCTTCACGTGCACAGTAGCCTAACTGAAATTTAAAACTGTTAAAAGAAAAGGCTTAATAAACTATTGCATAGATACTGTATAATACACCGTCAATATGTCTTTCTCTTTCCTTGGTGCTTTTAACTTTAATGCGGCGGACACTGAAGAGCTGTGCGCCACCCTGTGACTCCGTGTTGCTTCAAGCGCATCATTCAGGGCTCACGATGCGCATAAGCGCTTTGTGCAGCTCTTTCATGGTCATGTCATAATACTTTTGCGCAATGAAAGCTTATTAATTGCCTTTCTTGTTCTGTCCTATCTATTATATTTTGCTTCCTCACTAAACAGCTGTGCTTTACATTAAAAACAGTTCTGTATCTGATTTTTACGATGTTTTTCATGAATGTATAACAACAATACAAAGAGCAATGTGTAACGTTTTACCAGAGTTAGTGGTACACTTATTGTCTCTTATTTGTTCCCCACTAAGGAATGTTTTTTTTTCACTAAATGTTCTGATTTTATAAAATTATTGTGCACTTGTGATATTTCTAGTTTAAGTTTTGCTGAGTTATCCACTAATCTAGTTTACAATAGCATTTTTGTCATAGGTTATGGTCATATATATTTTTTTTATTTGTTGTTTTTCTTTATAATGAAGTTGTCCGTATTAAGTAGATTGTTTAACACACAAAAGAGTGTGGTTTTTAGGGTTTTATTTTGTTATAATAAACAAAAAAATGAAATATAATTTTTTATCCGATTAATCGAAAAAATAATCGTCCGATTAATCGATTATCAAAATAATCGTTAGTTGCAGCCCTACTCTAGTGTGATTCAACCGAACTAAATGAGACAGGTGTGAAAGCACTATAAGAGTTTTAGATATTTGGATTGGAAACAAGACCAAAATGTAAGTGCAGGTGTAGAAAATGTAACTATAAACATAAAATCAAGCCTAAATTCTTGTTTTTTCATATTTTTTTTACTTTGAACTTCGAAAAGCGACTGAACACGGACCACATACAAACTGCATGAGTTTACATGAACCTCGCACTAGTTTTCAAGCGTGGTTAAAACCACTTTCACACCAACAAACCCTCTGACGTCAAACAGATCCACGTCTGCTCCAAAAGCTGTAGTGTGAAAGCAGTTAAAAAACCCTTCCACGTCCAGCTCTGTTCCTAAACCACAATCCACCACAGGAACTTTCCATTTGCTGAGCTAATAAAGAGGCAGAAAGCGGTGCGCTGTACATGTGTTTTGCTTCACACTGGGGCTCTGGGTCACAGCTCGCACCCTTGAGGCTCCTCACGGTCTACAGTAACACTTCAGCTCTTAGTCGCTCGCGTTGTTTGTGGATTCCCACCGGCATGCATGGCTTT
The DNA here is from genome assembly GCF_016745375.1 of Pimephales promelas. The sequence continues at coordinate 8,926,073 of NW_024121099.1, read as the reverse complement.
ATCCACCTCTCCGGGGAGAAAACCCCCAAAAGCGAGCAAACACACATACGTGATGCAGATGTTTGCGGCGCCGGCATAAAGCGAGGCCGATCTGCGCTCCCTCTCCTACTCTGCTCTTCATTCTTTCCATCTGCTGGGAAAGAAGATAAAGAATAATGCCACTGTTCTTTGGAGTAACCGAAGACAGGGTAATAATAATGACGGGCTTTAGCTGCAAGGAGAGAAGCTGATGACAAAACAAGAGCACTATGGGATTCCTTTACTTTCCAAGGCCTGCGGAGACCATTAAGGATTATGCAATGTGGAAGAGTTAAAACCAGAGCCTGCAGGGGAGAGAGGGATGCATGTGTACACACATTAAACGCAAGCCGCAGAAGGGGAAGAACGCCTCATACAAAACATTTGAGTGTTAGTTTGACTTTTAAATGTTATCATATCTATTTTGTTGACTAAATTAACTTTAGTTAAAAAAAATACTGCTTTTTATGTTTTCCTACTACATAAAAATGTACTAAACTAGCTATGCTTGCATGTAAACAACTGAAATATATCACATTAAAAGTTTGTGAATAAAGCAGTGTTTCCGTAACAAAATCATCACTTTCTGGGAAATTGCCACAAAATAATCCTCATTTTCACCACTGTTTCTCTAGCTATGTTTCCATCCAAAGTTGTGAATTTAACTGGAATATAGCATTAAACATTTGCGAATAAAGCAGCGTTTCCATCCAAAAGGAGTAATAAAATGTAAGTTTCTGCAATCAGGCTTTCAGGCCATTTGACGATCCATTCAACTCATCCCACCTTTCTTACACCTAAACCTACCCAACTCCGCCCCCTGATCCCTAAACCCAACCCTAATCTTAGCCATCTCCACCCCTTGGATCTTGATCCGACTCCTCCCCGTGGATTTTATGTACTGCATTTGAGGTGCTACTGCATTTGACTCGCGTTTCAGAAACACCGAACCAACATTAGAGATGCTGCGATGCCATTGGTCCGCTGGATACTTCAGTTATCCAATCACAGCCTCTGCTGAGGCAAAGTCACATGAGTTTACTGAGGGATTTATTCAGAAAAAATGTGTAGTTTGAGCATCTTCTTATCGGATAAAAATGTTTATGCATTTCCATCCAGCGTTTTATGCGACATCCCAAAAACTGCAAAACAAACAGGTGGATGGAAACATAGCTAGTGTTATTATTTTAAAAACCATGCATTTTGTTTGTATTAATGATTACATTGCATGTGTAAAACAAAGCAACAATGCCAAGCTGATTTAAAAAAAACATCAACGATTGTCATTTTTTAATGTTTTCAAAGTCTCACGGCAGCATTTATTTGAGAAATACAGTATACTGTGAAATATTGCAATTCAAAATGACTGTTTTCTATTTCTTGAAGACTCATTTCCTCAGAGTGTTTAAAGGTGCTGCTCGTGGATTTGTCATGGATGTGTTTTCATTTACAGTCATCACTTGCCATCAAAACCTGTAAACTGAAGTCTGCATCTGCCAAATGCCACAGCATGTTGCATTATTATTATTTCATAAGCCAATATTCCACATAAAACCATTAATATTTACAGAACACTTCAGGGCCCTTATCTTGCAGACTCAATACATTTCTCACACGCAGGGTTTGACCGGAAGTGAGCAACCGTTCTGCTAATCGGGAATAGAGAGACAGTCTCGTCTGAGAGACGTGAGAAGTGAGAATACAGCCAATGTCTCGTTATCAACACTTCCATCATTTACCCGTCACACACGCTTCCACTTCTAGGTACGGCCTCGACGGAGTGGGTCAGATCAACCCGGATTGGATTCAATACAATTCCCCATAAATCACACTATAAAAAACGGTAACATTTTACAATAAGGTTCATTAGTTAACATTAGTATTAACTAACATGAACTAAAAATAAGCAATACATTAAGAGTGTTTAGTAATCTTTGTTAAATGGATACTCCACTTTTTTTGGAAATACGCTCATTTTACAATTCCCCAGATTTAAATTGTTGAGTTTTACCTTTTTTGAATCCATTCAGCCGATCTCCGGTTCTGGCGGTAGCGGTACCACTATTAGCATAGCTTATCATACATCATTGAAGTGCACAAGACCATTAGCATTTCTCCCCAAAAAAACACCACAGTGTTTTGATGTTTTTCGTATTTAAAACTTGACTCTTCTATAGTTACATCGTGCACTAAGACAGACGGAAAATGATTTTCTAGGCTGATATGCAGGGAACTATACTCTCATTCCTGCGTAACAATCAGGAAACTTTACAGTCGTACCATGAGTGCAGCAGGCGCGATGACTACAAGGGGCAACCTCCACGTCTCTCTCTTGAAGCCAACACGGAAGTGAATTAAACATCAGTTCATCGAGTGGCCGCTTGAGGCTGGCTGCAAAAGCGAGTCAAATCTGTATCTCCCCCAAGTTAAAATGTCTAACTTCACAGCAGAAAAAAAACATGTTGACAGCCTGGTGGCAAATAGTTGTTTTGGTCTATATCTCTAATTTTACCCTTCATGACGACTGTGAGGGGGTGAATTTTTTACTACTCATCTGTTTAAATTATATTTAAGCCTTAAAGTTCTGCATAATTAAGGACGTGGCCACTTGAGTGACAGGTGGATTCTTTCCGCCGCTTTCACTGCTATAGTCGTTTGTCTGCTGTCAGTAAGCGTCGCCCTCAGCTGTGTTTGTGCTTTTTCCGGGATTATTTCATACAATTTAATACATGTATTATACCTTCGCCAGTGCACGGCGCCGTTGGATTCTGTCATGTTGAGTATGGAGAGAACAACCAGTGCTGTGTTTCCAGCTGTTTCCCTCACATGCACTAATGGATGTCTGATGATTTCAGTGCGTTCTCTCCGTCCATGCAATAGATGCACACCCTTGAATGAGCGCGGATTTTCTAGTGCACTTATTTGAACTTCTGAGGTAATATCTTTGGTTTTACCGATCTGAGAAACTGAGAGGCGGCCAAAATCATATTGTAAAATGGACTGAATTAAAGCTCTTTACGAACTTGACGTGAGATGCCGACTGACATGTGTGCTTGCCTTGAATCACTGTCACATTCACAAGCTTAGAACAATATGGTAAGTTACTAATACATTTTTAACTAGCAGAATAATAATGCATCACGATGCACATAGTTGACTGCTTGTATGAAAAATGTGTGTGATCTGTGTTATGTACTGTTGTATACATGCTCTTAACTAATTGCCCCTTGTGAGATGAATAAAGTTGATAAAAAAAAGTAAAGTAAATAATCTCACTTTTAGTTAAGTCTTAACTATTATAATATTTCGAAGGGCAAAAACATGAACTTTAACTATTGGCTTTACTTTTTCAATCAACTGTCAATTCAGCGCGAGGGCAGTAGCATAGCATTAGTACCTCAACTCCACCCGCATCCCGCATCTTTGCCCATTTTAATTTATCCGGTAGTGACGAGAGGTGACGCACTGCCAAGATGGCGACGGCCGGCCCCGCCCACTTTAGGCTTCAAAAACGCTCTTCAGAAACCTATGGGTGAAGTCACGGATACTACGTCCATATTTTTTACAGTCTATGGATGACTACACAAACTTAGTCCTGGTCACGGAAGCTGGGCACTATTTTCAGGCGCTGCGTCATATCATTACGCCTGCTACAGTCATGGTACAACAGTGAAGTTTCCTGATTATCACGCAGGAATAAGAGAAAGTCTTATCAAAAGTCATATCAGCCTAGAATATCGCAACTTTACATTTTCCGTCTGTCTCAGTGCATGATGTAACTATAGAAGAGTCAAGTTTTAAATACGAAAAATATCGAAACACTTCGGTAATTTTTTGGGAGAAATGCTAATGGTCTTGTGCACTTCAATGATGTATGCTAAGCTATGCTAAAAGTACCACCAGAATCAGAGATCGGCTGAATTGATTCAAAAAAAGGTAAAGCTCAACAGTTTAACTCTGGCCGAGTTGTAAAATAAACGTATTTCCAAAAGAAGTGGAGTATCCCTTTAATGTTAGTCAATAAAAAACTTATGTTAACAGATACAACTTTTGATTTTGATAATGTATTAAATGTTGAAATTAACATTAACTAACATTAATTGATGCTGTATTGTTCATTCTCAGTTCAACTAATGTTAACTAATGAACTTGTAAAGTGTTACCAAAAAACAAAACAAAAAAAACCAATCATGTTCAATTAACTTTTAATATCTTCTAAAAAAAGAACAAATATCTGAATTTATGAAACTATTTTTAAGACTTGCCCTTCCACACAACTGTGGGACGTTTGCGATTATACATCTATAACAATAAAAACTCAGACATTGGGTTAAATATTTTATTAAAAAATGTATCCCAATAGCTGGGTTGGTCCATATTTGACCCAAATTTGGGTTAAAACAACCCAGCATTTTTAGAGTGTAAAGTAATCTTGACTAACTATATCATTTGAAAGCTTATATTTAGTGGCTGTTTTTCAAAAGAAACGACAGAACAATAGATAAACAGTGACAGAATCTTCATTTGTGATATGGTGCCAATCTATAAATAGTGGCAAGCCAAACTATAAAATGTGTTGAAAATAGTCTTGGCAAACATTTAGCTAGTTTAAAGATGCATGTTCGCATGTGGTGATCATCACGTGTCTCTTTCTAGACGGTTGTGTGAAACTATTCCCTTGAGATCTGTCTCGGGCGACAAGCCTGCAGTGACCTTAACTGCACCTTCACTGCATTAAACCTAGACTGAAAACAGTGATCACACACATCCCACCAGAACATCACCAGAACATCTGGCCGCACAAAACACACAGAACTCTGACAGCCTCAAGCAAGCAATTTCAGAGAAAGCAGCAGAGGTCAAGAGACATTCTCAAAGCCATGTTCACAGGCAGACCACTGCTCTGTTTACACTGGACCATCCGGAAACGTCGAGCCAGATCACTGTGATCAGTGATCACTCTCAAAGATGAAAACCCACGGTGGATACAGTCAAACCAAAGATTATTCAGACACCAGATATAATTTTTGATATATTTTTTTACTAGTGTGTGCAGGACACTATAGTTCATTTATGCAAGTGAGAATAGCAAAATAAATTGTAACATATTAAAAATCCTTCATTCAGTGACTACCAGTAAAACCAAAACTGACTCCTCCACTTTGAGCTGATCAAATGTGTTATAACAATATCTAATTGTGTAGTTAATTTTAACAGCTGCCAAATATTCAACATAATTCATGTGTGAGAGTCGGGCAAAACCAGTCAAATATCCCCTGAGTTCTGCTCATATTTATCACCATTTTCTAAACTATAACCTGTGAGAAATGCTGAAGGTGTGTGAAAAAGGTTGATTGGGCTGTAAATGCCTGGAGAAAACTGTGAGTGTGTGAGGTCCAGATCAATGGGAGGAGATCGTTCAAATGCGAACCAGCAATGCCAGTCGGTCCACAGTGGAATTACAGAGCGAGTGCCAACCCTCTGGCATTTCGTCAAAAAATCACTGGCTTATTCAGGATCTACGTTCATCAGATGCACTGCCAATTAACAGTATTATAAGGCAGGCGGAGAGAAATGCAATCAAGCCCCAGCAAAACATTAATGATTGTCACTCGCAATGCTCAGGCCAACATACAGCCCAACCAAAAACTATTCAGACACCAGAAATTATTCTGGATTTTTGTACTAGTGAGAATAGCAAAAAAAAGTAGACTGTGACATGACATATAATATGCAAATATTCTTCTACCAATAACATCTATAATCATTTGCGACCAAGCTGATCATGTGTGTTTTCTGTAATTGCTAAAGCTCTTTGTACACACATATTGTTAATAGTTTGAGCTAAACTGGTATTATCCAATTGTGTAGTTGAATTTAACAGCTATTCAACCAAATTCATTTGTGAGACGTCTGATTTGATAAATGTTCTTATCATATTTGATCACCATTTTAGCAAATAAACTGTGGTAATGTGAGAAATGTTGAAGGTGTCTGCATCAAAGTTTACTTTGACTACATATTCCATCCTTGTCTTCGATTCTGATGTGTGAAAGCCAAAGCAAAACCATCCAGGATTGCATGAGTGCACATTCCAGCAAGCGAGCCAAGTGTGTGTCCAGAGCCTGATTTACAGTGTCTGCGTGTCGAGCGGCTCCAGAAGCACCTGGTCACGGTAAGCAGAAGCAGGACACATTTTGACTTCGGACACAAGAAATGTCTGGGTTACAGACAAAATGGGTGCCTTTCAGGATTGCAGTCTTCCTTAGGTTTAGCTCAATGCACATTTACAAATTCATCAACTGGCATTCATCAACAACGTTTAATCAATCTTAAAACTGCTAGTCTGAGATCCTCACTGTGAGGAAAAGCCTTTACCAAGTTAGTGGTTTTATGGCAGGATTTATAGTTGAGTCTGTGACTGCTGAAGTTTTATACCATTCATTTCACAAGGAAAAACTATCAAGCTTATAGTATTTTGGTAACATTTTACAATACGGTTCATAAGTTAACTACCTTGGTTAACATGAACAATACTTCTACAACATTAATTCATCTTAGTTAATATTAATTTCAACATTTACTAATACACATTATCAAAATCAAAGGGTGTATTTGTTAACATTAAAATGCACTGTGAACTAACAAAAACACACAATGAACAGCTGGACTAACATTAACAACGATTAATAAATATTGTAACAATTGCTCATTGTTTCATTAACTAATAAATAAAATGTAAATAATATGTAAATTGTTACCAGTATTTTGGATTATCGTTCATGTTTACTTCAACTATATTCCTATATGTCACATAATGACCATTCGGTGCATTACTAATGCAAATCAACAATGCGAAAGTGAGTTAAAAAAACACTGCTGTGATTCACGAAACTGATCCGTGACACATTACATCATCAAGACGATTCATTTCCAATCGTTTGACTCACAGAAACGCATGAATCATCTCACAGAATCACTGTTTCACTGCTTACTTTATAACGTGGCTGATCAACTAACTAACAACCCCCCAGAAACCGTATTGTTCTCGGTTGAAACTCACCCTTTCCCCCGAAAGAAAGGCTGTCAAGCCGAGGGTTAATATCATCCAAACGTTCCTCATAATTCCTTAGTCTTCGCTTGAGAAAAGCGAAAATAGCGTCTGTTTCCACTTTTGGAGAAACTCTTCCCTCTCTCTCTTTCTCTCTCGTTCAATCTCGCTCTCTCTCTCACAGGACTCAAATCCCCGCGGATACGTGTTGCTTTTTGCCTTGCTTATTCCTCCGCGCACTTCTGTACACTAAAATAGGTCGCTTTCGGTGTGTTTCGTCGAGTCTTGCGTTCAAAGATGCACTCGTCTCGTAAAGGTGAGAGTATCGTGAGGTCTCTCGGCCATATGTCTGAAGAAGAAGGAGAAGCTCTGCTCTGCTGTTGTCGAGCCACCCGCAGGACTGAGAGGAAAACACGGGTCAAACTGAGGGAGAGCGAGCAATGATTGACAGAGAGCGCGACCGTACGGACGCGCGCGCGCGTGCGCGGGTGTGAAGAAGCAACGAGCTTTAATTACTCTAAACTTCAGTTTTGTTTTCCAACATTTGTTTTTTTAAGAATCCATGTCTTATTTAGATGCTAAATGTAATGATTTTAATGGAAGCATGTTATTATTCTTTCTAATTATTCAGATGCATGTGATTATGGAAAACATTTTGAGTATGAAATGTATACATTTGACCTACTAGTTATTTGTGTTCTAGATCGGATTTTTTAAAAGAACAGGTTTAACCGGTTCCCCAACGGACTGAATCGGTTCAACAACTCTAATCCTCATTAAACCGTGCCATGAATGGATGGATTTCCCATTAAAACATACATTGCAGCCTATTTTAAAACAAAGTTTAGCAACAATTGTTTTCTGATGGCGCTATAGTGAGTGTGACCTGCTGGCATCTAAATGCATTCTCAATGCAATGTCTCCCCCTAACGGACGAATGCGAGAGAGTTCAAAATAACTGTTTTGGATTTCTTAACCTTCTCTGTGTCACTGTGTGGCCATGGTCTATATTTACTAGCCATAATCTACGAAAAAAAAAAATTCAACTAGTTTTTGTAACAATGCAATGCATCTGATGGTATTATGATGGAGTAAATCGCTTTTATTTAACTCGATTTGCTTCCAGATCTTCAGCGCATGCCGAAGTTAAGGGTCAAACCCCTGTGCGCATGCGCAGTTCCACTCTTCTCACTTCCCAAACCACCTGGATTATTAGTGTGATAGATCTTTATCCATGTAGGCAAATTTGTATACTAGGTTTAATATTTTCAATTAGCCTATTGTTTTTCCCCATTTCATCCCTAACATTAGAATGCTTTCCTTGCTCTTATGAGGGACAGTTCACCCACAAACTCAATATTGTTATTAGTTCACCCAAAAATGAAAATTCTGTTATTAATTACTCACCATCAAGTTTTTACGAACTGGTATTTATTTATTTCTTCTGTTGAACATAAAGGAATGTTGGTCACCAAACAGTTTCTGGTCCCCATTGACTTCTATGGAAGAGGGGGGGAAAAACAAGGTTTTCCCAGAATCCCAAAGCTGAAACAAGAGAGTTCACACAATCAGATAACAACACAAAATAGACGCATACTTTGCTTTTTCAGTACAGTATTGTAAATAATTCAAGCTTTATCTGCTGTTTCTCCTCCTCTGAGTCCCAGTGTTCAGTCGAGGGCAGTTTATGATGTCTGAGGAACAGGGAACTCTGGGTAATGACACTGGTTGGGGTTAAATGTCAGGAGACAGAGAGTGAGACTATGAAAGGAAAGATGGGCCAGTAAATCTTCACTTGCAGTTGCTTGAAGTCGATCATGTTGCTTGCTGCGACACACGACAAAGACGACAGCACCTTTAAAACATCTTCATTAAACACATGGAGCTTCTCTCTCGCTCTAACACTAATTATAAACATACTGTATACCGTATGATTCAGGATTAGACAAACACACTCACTCATTATATACATGTGAACTAAAACACTGACAGTGCACCTTTAATATGCTTAAATAATAAAGGCCTAAAGGTGCATTGGTCAAGCATAAATATGTCAAAACTGTTTGTTTGTTTTTGTTTTGTTTTTGTTTTTTTAATCTGGTGCATTGGTCAAGCATAAATATGTGTCAAAACTGTTTTTTTTTTTTTTTTTTAATCTGGGTTCCTTATTATTCTTTGGTGTTTAAAGTATTATATTATCTTTCCATAAATTAATTTTCAGGCTTCTTTAAAAATAAGAAGTTTATATATATATATCTATATATATATATATATATATATAAACTTGTAACCAAACAACATTTAATAAAAATAATAAAATATTTTGATTAAAACAAAATGTTAAATATTGTTAAATGAAATATGAATATTGAATAAAATAAAATAATATGAAATAATGTTCATTGTTGTTATTATTATTTCCATAAATTGATGTATTGGATTCTTTAAAATAGATTAAAAATAATTATTTATTTATTTATTTATTTATAACATAAAAATAATAAAATGGTATATATAAATAAATCAAACCATATTTAATACAAAATCAGAAAACATTAATATACATTATAGGCCTATATTAGATTATATATAATATACAAATATTCAAATACATCAATTTAAAAGTTTAACGCTTATGTGAATAAGTCAAACGTTTTGCTCAAAAATCATAAAACTTGATAACGTTGGCATAAATCAGGCTTATTGTTTCCTCAAACACGTTCTCATTATCATCATTACAATCTATTTGTGCTGTATGCATCATAACACATAATACATGTACAGTAGAAATACAGTATGATATTGCTTGTTTACAGTAATGTTTGTTTTTAATACTGTGAACTCAGCTTTTTTTTTTTTTTTTACTTTACTAAACATGCCAGCAAAGTGCAATACATTTTACAAGACATTTCTAAGAGTGCCGTTATACAAGAGACGTCCTGGTGTGAAATGCTAAAAGTAATGCAATTATGCATAATTTCACACTGAAATGTTTAGCAGTGCACGTTTCTGCCTCTTTAAAGGATGATATGGTGTGTTAGGCTGCTGAGAGCTTCCACACACACTTCTTAATCGTGCCGCTTCAGTAATTAAGCGCTGCTCCTTTAATAATTTCATGCTTTTCATAAGGCTTAGTTCATGCTCCAAATGCAAACTCATGAGAGACTTTGGTCTTTCATCTCAAAGAAGCGAGAGAAGGTTGGCAGAAACACATACAGATATTTCCCTCTGACAATATTCTGCCAAAAAATAATTTGCAATCACAGAGATGCACTAATAGAAATTTTATTTTTGACTCGTAAGAAGCTGATATATTAGACAATAAAGAGGAAGAAATTAAAATGCAAAGGTATTCTTCAAACAGTATTAAAATAAAAAATGCTGTGCAATGATTAATCACAACCAAAATAAAAGTTTGTGTTTACATAATATAAGTGTGTGTACTGTGTATAATTATTTTGTATAAATACACACACATGCATGTTGTATATATTTAAGATTTTTTTATTTATATATTAAATATTTTATATTTATATGTTATATATATATATATATATATATATATATATATATATAGTATACAATATTTCTTATATACATGAATGCGTTGTGTGTTTATATATACACAAAATAATTATACACAGTGCAGTGAGTGCACACACATATCATAACATCATTTAAGAAGCTGATATAAAGAGTAAGAAATGAAAATGGATACAAAATTTTGTGTTTATAATATGTAACACAAACTTTTATTTTGGACACGATTAATCGTTGCCCATGCAAATAAAGGCGATTTATCAGCGATGGAAATCCTCTGTTCTCCTGCCACAACACGTGATGCATATTAAACCAGTTATGAGGAAAAGCCCTGTTTTCATGGTTCATATTGTTTTCATTAAAGCAAATTGACATTTAACATCCCGAATTGCCTTTTGTGAGTGTTTTATTGAGCCAGAGTCTCACAGTATTCCTTTGAAAAGTCAAACTGAGTAAATCAAGGTCTCGGAATAATGCATCAAAGTCCTTCATAATGACCACCGTGCAGAAAATGAAGTTATTAGCCATGATTATCTCCTGATGTCTGCTGATGTTCAAAAAAAAATGCTTTCTGAATGCTCTCGACGAAGCATTCGGTTTTTCTTCTCTTTCTTTAAACTGCAAACAAATGATAGGCCTACTGATTTTGTATGTGCAAAAAAAAAAAATAAATAATAGACTTGCAAAACCAAAGCAACAGAGAATGTTAAAAAACAACATTACAGTCGTTTACAGTGAACTCCAGGCTTAAAGGAGAACTCCGGCGAACAATTAACCTTCGGTCTAATAAAACATCGGTACCTAGTCAATCGTTCTCTGAGTTTTGTTTTCATGATAATCGAATGTAAAGAGTTTTATCTCTAAAAACTGTTTAGCGTATAATGCTAGTAATGGGGGCATTGAGTAAGTAAAAAGAAATCGCTAGTTTATACCACTAACAAGGCTCAAAATAGCCCCACACTCACACAGTAACATAATGAGGCTCCATACATACAAAACGAAGCATTGAGAACTTTGTAAGTGTACAGACCGTTTAATAAGAAGATACTTTATGAAGACAGTTCACTTCGCGTATACAGGCAGAAGCCATCTTAAAAAATAGTCTCGATAAGTCGATCCCCGAACGCCGTTCATACAGTTCAGAAGTTCGTTGAACTTCATAGTTCAGATCACTCCCCAGTAAACAAATTTAGGTTCTGGGAACGTTCTGGGAACGTTAGTTTTTGGTTCCCAGAACGTTCCTAGAACTTTCCCTTAAGGTTAAGGGAACGTTGCAGGAACATTCTCCCTACGTTATAAAAATGGAACCTAAAAATAACCTACATGGAACGTTCCTATAACGTTCTTGTTGGTTCCCAAAAAATAACCTCATGGGACCATTCGGGAACGTTAGGGGAACGTTCTGTGTTTGCTGGGCAGCACGACGTTCGTGGTTTGACTTATCGAGACTATTTTTTAAGATGGCTCCTGTCTGTATACGCGAAGTGAACTGTCTTCATAAAGTATCTTCTTATTAAACGGTCTGTACTGACTAAGTCCTAAACAAAGTCTAGTACTGGTTGCTGATTTCGTGGATTTAAGTTTAGACATGTGCGTGTGATCTTACACGTAAAATAAAGACGGAGAGCGTTCATTAATGTTATTATTATCTAGCAATTTATTTTCCTGCATATCATACAGCGGCAATATCTTAACTCATAATATAACATACAACACACCGTATCATTTACCCCAAGCGCAAGACCATGGGCACAGTCGAAAACTGTTTGCTTCTCAATCAGCGACACCTGTGTCTGAGTTACCTCCAAATTAAAAGACTTACACGGGCTGACCCGAGATCAGCTGTGCCATAAAGCACATACAGCCCCCTAGTGGCACAGCACAAAATTGACAAATACAAAGTGAATATGGCTCATACACTCCAGCCCCTAATTGCATCTTTCAGAGCAATTACACCAAATTCAAAAAGAGCCATAATACAGAAAATACATAAATACCCCACTGTGAACCAATTACTCTTTAGCTTCATTTAGCAAGCATATTTTAGTAATGGGTCGTTCAATGATGTTTGTCTTGGTCTTCAAACGAACCACACGTACCAGACCTCTCTTATCGGGGAAGGTTTCCAGGACTCTTCCTAGCATCCATGACCCACGTGGTGCTGTTGAATCCGCAACCATGACCAGATCTCCAGGAACAAAATTCCTCTTCTCCTGGTTCCATTTTTGACGCTCTTGTAAAAGCGGTAAGTACTTGCGGATCCACCTCTTCCAAAAGAGATCCGAAATGTACTGGGTTTGTTTCCACCTTCTCCTTGCGTAAATATCCCTTTTGTTGAACAATCCTGGTGGGAGAACTGGTTTTCCTTTGAGGAGTAGCAGATGGTTTGGCGTCAACGCCTCTAGATCATTGGGATCCTCTGACAGTCTTGTGATGGGGCGATCGTTAAGTATAGATTCAGCCTCACAGAGCACGGTATGGAACCCTTCATCATCTAAGGTTTGCTGCCAGAGCACAGAGCACAAGATCTTCCTAATCATCCGTATCAAGCGCTCCCATGTGCCACCATGATGTGACCCAGTTGGAGGGTTAAAGCTCCACTTAATTCCCTTTTTAGACATGGCTCTTCCAATGCGGTCATGATTCAAAGAGGCTAAGGCTTCTCGCAACTCCCTTTCTGCACCCACAAAGTTGGTACCATTGTCAGATCTTAAGTGTGCAACTTGTCCTCTTCGACAGATGAACCGTCGCAATGCGTTGATGCACGAGTCTGTGTCAAGGGAATAGGCCACTTCCAGGTGCACTGCCCTGCTTGTCATGCAAGTGAATACTACTCCATACCTTTTCATGATGCTACGCCCTCTTTTTATGTCAACTGGCCCAAAATAATCTACGCCAACGTTAGTAAACGGCGGTAGATCAGGAACAACTCTCTCTTCTGGGAGGTCTGCCATTTTTTGCTCACCAGGTTTTCCACCATGGAGCTTGCAAATGAGGCATTGTGATATGATCTTCCTCACTGCAATAGTCAAGTCAAGTCAAGTCACATTTATTTATATAGCGCTTTTCACAATACAGATTGTATCAAAGCAGCTTCACAGTGATAACATGTAAGTAGCACAACACAGATCAACAACATTGCTAAACACTAAATAAATAACCCCAACTGAGCAAGCTCAAAGCAAGCCAAAAGCAAGGCGACAGTGGCAAGGAACCAAAACTCCATCAGATTGGATGGAGAAAAAACCTTGGGAGAACCCAGGCTCAGTCGGGGGCCAGTTCTCCTCTGGCTTACATTCATATTGTTTAAATATAAATATTAAATATAAAAATTGTTTATGAATCAAACGGCGCCATAACATATCGCAGGCGTTGAGTCGTCTCATCACAGGCGTTGAGTCGTCTCATCACAGGCGTTGGGGCATCCGAAATCCCCGTGAGAGGCTGGACACAAAACTGGACCTGACGAACGCCATTTTTCTCGGGACAAGCGTCCCGAGATAACAGCAGAAAGGCAGATGGGAAATAATTAGCATAGCTGATGTTCATAATAATTTCCGTTATAACTCACAAACTCTCCGTAACCCGAACTCTCCGCAACCCAACCATACGCGCCGACCCGTTTGTCTAAAAGGCTGTCGAGCCCCACTGGTGCGTTAAGCAGTTTCAGTGGCAAACGGTTCCGTATGGCATAACAGAGGACTAGAAGGTAAGCATTATGTGAATAGTTCCACTAGTAATCCAGTATTTTCTCCTTGTAGCGGAAAGAACATGGTTTCTACCTCCATGTCCAAGCTGTAAATGGACATGACGGAGGATAAGATCGGAGATATGTTGGTCCTTGGACAAGATGAGAGGGTGTTTAATGTCCTCAGGGATTGCTGCCCTTTTCAGCCGTCCCCCAACTCGTAGAAGTCCTCCTTCAAGAACCGGATCCAATTTGAGAAGGCTGCTACTTCTCGGCACTTGTGGCTTTCCAGAAATTAGTGCAGCAAATTCTGTGGGGAATCTCTCTTGCTGGCAAAAAGTAATTATGGAGGTCTCAGCCTCCAAGAGATCTTCCAGGGTTACCTTCTGATTCCCAAGCGATGTTGAGAAAGCTTGCATCTCCTTTTGCACATCCAAACTTGCTGTTCCAATAGCACTGGTATTTGCACGCTCCAACTCTTTCCTCTTTTCTTTCAATTTAAGCAGAGTTCCTTTCAACCTAATGAGCCACGCAACTGCAAATTTCAATCTTTGCCAATCAGAGAAATGGGTCCTCAATTGCGATGTGGGATTGGTGTCAACAAGTATCGCATTGACTGTCAGACTGTTCTTTACTTCTGGGTCATCAGCAGTGACACTTGTATCCACAGGAAATGTTGGCCACATTTCTTCAGGTTCCCATAGGAATTTTGGGCCTTCTATCCATCTTTGCTTCACAAGATCTTCTGCCTTCAATCCACGTGAAGCATCATCAGCAGGGTTCAAAGATGTGGGAACATATCTCCACTGCTTAATTTCCGAGTTGAGCCTGATGGTGGTTACCCTGTTAGCTACAAAGGTTTGAAATCTTCGGTCCTCATTCTTTATGTACTTAAGAACTGATGTGCTGTCAGTCCAAAAGCAAGTCTTCTTTAGTGGAAACTGGAGCTCCGATCGAAGCATCTTGTCCACTCGTACTGCTACAACAGCAGCAGTGAGCTCTAAACGGGGAATGGTCACAGTCTTCAGTGGGGCCACTCGGGCTTTACCAAATAAGAAAGTAACATGAACTCTCTTTTCCATGTTCTGCATCCTCAGGTAAGTAGCTGTACCATAGCCGTTCTCGCTCGCATCAGCAAAGTGATGCAATTGGGCGCTGACAGTCGTCCCAAATCCAGCAGGTTTCACACATCTGTGGATCTTAAAATATGCCACCTTCTCAAGATCTGTCAGCCATTTGTTCCACTTCTGCTGAAAGGCTGGAGGTATTGGATTGTCCCAATTATACTTCATCCTGCATAACTCCTGCAACAGCAGCTTGGCCGGGAATACTATAGGCGCCAAGAACCCCAAAGGATCGTAGACGGAACTGATGATGGATAGCATGCCTCGCTTGGTTGCCGGCTTCTCCTTGACATTCAGCTTGAATTTGAAAGTGTCCGTCTCGATACACCACTGCAAACCCAAAGCTCTGTCCAGCGGCAGCTTATCCCTGTCCAGATCAAGCTCTTGCAGGTTCGTGGACTTGAGATCATCTGGGAGGCTTTGAAGCACTTCTCGACTATTACTGATCCACTGAGTGAGGGTAAACCCTCCTTTGCCGCAAATGGTTATAAGGTTTTTAACCATGGTAACTGCATCCTCTTCAGAGGGCAGACTCTTCAGTAGGTCATCCATATAGAAGTTTCTGTTGATCGTTTCAATCACTTCTGTTGGAAAATTAGCCTGATTGTCTTCAGCAGTTTTTCTAAGAGCAAGGCAGGCAACACTGGGTGAGGAAACCGCTCCAAATAAATGGACAGTCATACGATGCTCTACAAGATCTTGCTCCAGGTTACCTTGAGGCCACCATAAGAATCTTAGGTAATCCCGATGTTCCTCTGCCACCTTAACCTGGTGGAACATAGCCTTAATGTCCGCCTTTACGGCCACTTGTTCCTGTCTGAATCGCATAAGAACTCCAACTAACGAGCTGGTTAGGTTCGGTCCTTGCAAGAGCTGACTGTTGAGCGAAATCCCTTTGTACTCTGCTCCACAGTCAAACACCACTCGTAATTTTCTTTTCCGTGGATGGTACACGCCATGGTGCGGAATATACCACACCTTCCCCATTGGCGTTTCCAACTGATGCTGCGACACTTCTTCAGCATAGCCATTGCTAATAACATCAGAAAGAAAGTTGTTATACTCTTCATGAAAGCCTGCATCTTTTTGAAGTCTCCTTTTCAGACCACGAACACGTTGCATGGCAACACAGAGGTTATTCGGCATTGAAACATCTTTCCCTTTGAAAGGCATTTGAAACGTGTAATGTCCATTTTTAAACTGAGCAGAGCCTTCCATTATCTCCACAAACTTCTTCTCTTCCCTTGACATTTCTTCCTGTTCTGCAGAATCTTGCTCATTGAAGTCGTAGTTGTACTGGCTGGTTAACAGTTCTTCAATTCTATCAATGGCAATTCTGTTGGCATAAACTAAAGGGTGGTCAATTCCACAGTCACTACTTCCCCGAAAAGGACCATTTATTACCCATCCCAGTAGGGTTCTGATCGCGTAGGGTCCTTCACCATCACGACTGTTAATCACCTCCCAAGGCTCCATCAACTTGGAGGCGTTTGTGCCAATTAATAGGTCAACCTCAGCATTTATATGGGGAATCTTTACATCGTCTAAATAAGGCCATTTTCTCAGCTCCCTTTCACTAATTATGTTGGCTGTAGAGATAGGTATCTCTTCCTGGGTACACACTTTAGAAAGTGGATAGAAACACTCACCAGAAACTCCTGAAATTTCCAGATTGTCAACAATGGAGCTTTCTACTGCGTTATCATGGCCCAAGGTGCGAATGTGAATTTTGCATTTGCGTCCTTCCACATTCAACTTGTCGATGAGCTGCCTGGTGCAAAAAGTTCCTGTACTCCCCGGGTCCAGAAAAGCATAGGTTTCAATAACCTTGTTTCCTTTTGAGCACTTCACCTTAACAGGCAAAATGGGAAGAATTCCATTGCAGTGACCAGCCCCTGTAAGACAACAAGCGGAGGATGTTGTGCAGCTGTCGGAGGAATTCGACGCCTCAGTAAATTTCTGCTCACCATCCTTCTGATCCTTTTGAATAACTCTTTCCATCTCTCCTATATGCAAAACACTGGGGTGCGTTCGGTTACACTTGTTGCAAATAATGCGCCTATCGCAATCTTTACTCAAGTGTCCTGTGCACAAGCAACTGAAACACAGACCTTTCTCTTTTAGATAGTCCAGTTTCTCCCTGTGTGTCTTTTTCCCCAGTTTAAAACATTGTTCCAAAACATGATTACCAGCAGCACAATACAGACAGGAAACAGAATCAGTCTTGGTAAAGGATGTTCCTTTTTTCTGAGCCATTTCCTCGGTACTATCTGGTTTGCTGTATCCTTCCTCAATGACCACCTGTGTTACAAAGCTGTTTCTTCCCAACTGAGGTTTACCTGTGACTTGTTTACTTTTGTAGCTCCCCTAATAACAGGTAAATTGTCTTGTATATCACCAAAGACTGGATCTGCAGTGATTCTGACCTGGCGCTCGATGAACTCCACAATGTCTGGGAATTGTGCTCTTCGCCCAGTTTTCTCCAGTATCTCACATGCCCTTGCTCTCCACTTGTCTCTGAGTCTGTATGGAAGCTTTTGACACAGAATCTTTATGTTTGCTGGCATGTTAAGTTCCTCTAAATACCGAAGGTCCTCCATAGCGTTGGAACACTCACGGAGGAAGAGACCATATGCTTTGAGCGCGTTGGGGTCCTCAGCTTTGATACTTGGCCATCCTATGACTTTCTCCATGTATGCTTCTGTTATCTTAAACTCATTTCCAAAGTGTTCCTTGAGCAATTTTTTGGCAATAGCGAATCCTCTATCTGCATTCATATGAAGGCAGCTGCGCACAATATCTCTTGGCTGCCCCCTAGTAAATTGCTCAAGATAATACAAACAGTCACCTTTACAGCTGGTCTTTGCCTCCACACAATGTTCAAACGCCTTTATAAATGTGTTGAACCTTAGAGGATCTCCATCATAAATTGGAATTTCTCGGCGTGGCAGCATTTGTAAAGTTTGCATTTTAACAAGAAGAGCTGTTATATCATTCTGTTGCTGCAGCAAATTGTGGATACCTGCTGTCTGATTTTGGCTTGGCAGGGGTTTATGTTGATCCAGAGTGGATGGAAAGCTTTGAGTTACAGTTGGCTTGGCAAGATAGATGGATTGGTTAAAGGTAAAGCATTGCTTTGTAGTGGTGGAGATGCATATCGCTGTGAGTGCGGAGGCACAAATACTGAGGCCTGTGGATTGAGAGGGGTGGGTGGGAGCTTAGATCTAGCTCCTTTCCTAATATAGGACGCTATTCCATCAGATTGCCTTGAATGGGTGCTACTACCGACCTGTAGCACTGCTAACTTAGCAGAAGTGGCAGCTATCTCAGTGTCCATCTCAAGTTGCTCCTTCTTTCTCCTTAAGATGAGCTCCTGCTCCTCCAATGCATGTTTGTCCTTTAAGGCAGCAGCTCGAGCCAAGAGTGCAGCCTGTTCTGCCCTTGCCCTGAGTCTGGCTGAAGAAGTGGAGGATCTACTACTGGAGGACCCACTACTTGACCCATGGTGCCTTGACTGCACATTTGAAATGCTGTCTTGAGGTTGAATCTGATCATCTTCCTCATCCTTTCCACCAGCATTTCCTCTTCCATTGGCATCAATCTCATTTCCATTTTCAACATCAACATTTTGAGTTTCAATTTGAACCGGCAAATCATCATGATCATCATTCACTTTAGTAACAAGCTTTAGTGTCATACAACCATTGATTTGTACCCACAAAAAACTCATTGAAACTCAACATTTTCGCTTGATACCATATTTCATGTTTTTTTGCTTCATCAGCAGGCAATAAACCCAATAAAGATGTATGTACATGCTGAATTTCATCACACAACTTATTGTACATGTTAAATTCATGTTCAACCTCACTGACATGCCTTTTATCACCCATCAATTTAGTAATAGATTCTTTTGCAATTGACAATTTGCTAAATTTACACTTTCTTTCCTTTTCTAAAGTGCTTATTTTTTCCAACAAAGCTTTGGGTGTTAATTTAACCACACGTTTTTCAGTCTCAGGGCCAAGCTGGCCTTTTTCCTTTTCAGCCATAATGACAACACAAAGCGATTTAGCTTATTAATCAATAAGTTCGCAGAATAGTTTTGTGTTGCGCAACAACTCGTCTAGACGCGTAAAGTTATTTTTAGACGGTTGCGAATTACCACCAATGCATTGGTTTTACGTGAATGTGTGCACACAAATTACCATGGCCATTCATAATATCAGCGCTGTTTACCACATACCCCAATCGAGCGTTGGCCGGCTTGATGAATGATGTCCCGATGTAAAGATGCTGATAATCCGTTGACCCAGCAGCTCGCTCCGGTACAGCTCCTTTCAGCAATCGGCAACTCCAAACATTTGCCCTCCTCACATCCGTGATTTCCAAACGAACACAGTAAAATCCACTTTATGGCTGGTCCGGCCGCGTCCTCACGAACGATTATCCAAATCGAAGCAGTTTTCGACCTAATGTACTAAGTCCTAAACAAAGTCTAGTACTGGTTGCTGATTTCGTGGATTTAAGTTTAGACATGTGCGTGTGATCTTACACGTAAAATAAAGACGGAGAGCGTTCATTAATGTTATTATTATCTAGCAATTTATTTTCCTGCATATCATACAGCGGCAATATCTTAACTCATAATATAACATACAACACACCGTATCATTTACCCCAAGCGCAAGACCATGGGCACAGTCGAAAACTGTTTGCTTCTCAATCAGCGACACCTGTGTCTGAGTTACCTCCAAATTAAAAGACTTACACGGGCTGACCCGAGATCAGCTGTGCCACAAAGCACATACAGCCCCCTAGTGGCACAGCACAAAATTGACAAATACAAAGTGAATATGGCTCATACACGGTCTGTACAGTTACAAAGTTCTCAACGCTTCGTTTTGTATGTATGGAGCCTTATTATGTTACTGTGTGAGTTTGTGGCTATTTTGAGCCTTGTTAGTGGTATAAGCGATTTCTTTTTACTTACTCAATGCCCCCATTACTAGCATTATACGCTAAACAGTTTTTAGAGATAAAACTCTTTACATTCTATTATCATGAAAACAAATCTCAGAGAACGGTTGACTATGTACCGATGTTTTATTAGACCAAAGGTTCATTGTTCGCCGGAGTTCTCCTTTAATTGACTTTATGCACAGCTGCACTACTTCCTGAACTTAAGCCAGCTACTTGTTTCCTGTCTGCTATTATTGGCCAAACTTGATTAATTCAGGTGTGTCTGATTATTGTTGCCATGACTACTGAGGTCAGGCAAACCTGAATCAATCAATTTGACCAATAATGGCAGACAGGAAACAAGGAGCTGGCTTAAGTTCAGGAAGTAGTGCAGCTGTGCATAAGGCCAATTAATTGTCATATGATTAATAAGAGAAAAAAGTAAGACAAATGAATATGCTCTTATTAATGCTTCTTACAACAATAATACAAATTAGAATAAAGTGTTTTTTCAGATCGTGGTTATGATCACGTGACCTGTCGGTTCTGCTTGCAAAAAACACCAAGATTAAATTTCCAACAAAATGGGATAACCTTTTACTGGTGAGAACATGTTGGTTTGTGTTTTCATATTTACTCTATATTTCAAGGTATTTTATTGTATTGCATAACAAGAATGCACGTAGCCTACGCCATATGTATTCAACTATCACCCATTCATTATAGCATCAAAGGAAACAACAGAAAATAAACCCTACAGGGGATAACTTACACAAAAAAAAATACAAAAAGAAAAGGATTTCATACATCCGATCCAATTCAGAAATGCCACACATCCGTTTTGTTGTTTTATTTCTTGCATTTTTTTAGACCCTGCATATAATTTTTTAATTTAAATATTGAATAATAATGTTGGGTTTATTATTTGTCCATTTTTGTTTGTGTGTGTAGCGACAACCAGTGACGAAAGGCGGGGTTCCGTCACTATGACGTAGAACGTAATGTCGGAAGCCACGCCCATCACGCACACACTCTTCCTGTTATGAGAGCGATCACGCTGGAAGCCGCTCTCCGGGTCGCTGAATTGGAAAAGTAAGGTAACAAATCAGAAATCTTATTAAACATTTACAGTGTCTGCAGATTCGAATTGAATGTTGATTCACGTGTTCTGGCTGAGTATGCCCAATGTTTTTATTTATTTATTATTTATTTAGATACAGGAAGATGTTTTAAAGTTGTCTAACATTAGTTTTTATTGGCCAGTGATTATCTTAACCAGTCAGATGATGCATTTATTAAGCTCATAGTAATATTGTGTCAGTTGTTGCACGGACAGAAAGTAACATCTCAAAGATGACACGACACTAAAGCTTTGTCATTTGCGCCTCTGCATTATTTTAGATCATGTGATTTTGCACTGAAGCCTTGGCTCTTTTGTAACAGATTTGGTAATTAATGTAGGCAATAGTAGTTACATTTGACATTGCAAATCATCTCACACAAAAAAAAAAATGATTATTGCACAAAAGTGACTAATCAAACATTGAAATGTATTAATATTGAATTGTGTTGACCCAACAGTATCCACCATTATTAACACAAAGACATTGACTGAATAGTAAAATAAAGCATTTGTATTGCAGAAAAATCAGTAGTGTACTTTATTAGTCTGGATGTTATTCTCCTTATTTTGCATAGTTCATGTTTATGTTCATGCTTTCTGAGTATGAGTGCATGTAATGCAAGTGCAACCTGTCTAACTTGACAAACGAGTCTGATAACAGATGAACATGGGCTACTGCAGCATGATTAAATGCACAATATTTGATGTAAGCATTTTTTAATTCTCATTGGCCTATTTATTTTACTCTCCAAACTTATGCGTTTCATTATTTGCTCAGAGCATCTGTCTGCTACGCGGAGAAGGGGAATGTCTGCTCAGGCAAACCGGGTCATGGCGTTGTCGGAGTGGGAGGACCGGTGGAAGGAAGGAAAAATTGGTTTTCATAGAGCTCAAGTGCACAAGTAATCACACACTTCTCACTCCTGACACTATAATCATTCATGTTAAAGAGGACAATATTATGCTTTTTCTATTTCTCTTGTGTGTGATGTTGCTATTTGAGAATGAGAAAGCTCCAGTTCTTCATAGTGTCAGTGTTTCCTGAAAGGCCTCCAGTCCATAGTAGCCTTGAGTTTCTCCCGGGAACAAACACGTCACAATATTCCTCATAATAATAATTAATGCGCAGAATAAAGGGGCGGGGCCTGGTTGAGTTAGTTAGTAGTGTGTTAAACTGGCGGTTATGGAAAGGGGCGGACATTTCCCAAACACACTCGAAGTGCTCGACCAATCACAACACACTTCTCCAGCCGACCAATCAGAGCACAGTGTGCTTTTCAGAAGGAGGGGCTTCATAGAGACAGGAAGTAAACAGAGCGTTACTGACAGACTTGGAAGAGAGGAGCCGCAACAATAGGAGAATATGAGGAAAATAATCAATATTCCTGTTGTTCAACAACATCATGACTGTAAAAGGGCAAAATCGGTCCTAGTCTTTAATACATCTCACATGACTCCATGATTTAGCCATCCTGTGTTGCTTACGAATAAATAATGTTCATTTGGAATTATTCATAAAATGTATAAAGGAGCCATAAAATGTTGTCAATGTATTATTTTACTCTGAATCTCTCACCTTCATTTGTTTCAATCCACCTTTTTTGTATTTTTTTTTTTTTTTGGAAGGTTGCTGGAAAACAACTTGGATAAAGTTGAATGTGGACGAAAGGAGATTAGATTCTTCTTCCCACTGTGTGGAAAAGCTGTGGACATGAAATGGTAAAAGGTCTTAAATCTGTGTCAATGAATAATGTTATAAATCTTTCTAAAATGTTCATATTGTTTCTCAGGCTGGCTGATATGGGTCACTCCATTGTTGGAGTTGAAATATCCGAAAAAGGAATTAAACAATTCTTTGAAGAACAAGATCTTGCTTATAATGAAGAAGCAGTTCCAGCTATTCCCGGAGCAAAGCTGTTCAAGGTATCTGAAGGTCTCAAGTGTGTCATCCTTAGTATTTGCCAATGATAGTTACTGGACCCATAAATCATACATCGAGTTACTATCCTGCTAAAGACGTCGACCTCGATTCAAACACCCACGCCATCTTATTCCTAAATTACAGCAATTAGTCTAAGTCTATTAAACCTCTGACTAGTACGGTCACAGTGTCCCTGAGAGAGCAGTTCTCATGTATAGGTATGGACAATAATTACAATCATTTAGATTATCACAGAAGTATTGGGATAAAAGTTTATAGTTGGGATATAAACACTGATCTCTACGGTAACGATCAAAATAGAGTCTAAATTACACTGTTCATTCAAAAGACTCATAAAAAAATGCAGATTCATCCGGTGATGTAACAAGTCTTAACGAGCGAGTTTATTGAATCATTCATTCAGGAGATTCGTTCAAAATTGTGGATTCAAAAAATAAATAAATAAATAAATTGCTGATTCATTCAGTACTGAAAAAGTGAAGTCTTTATGAGCGATTCATTGAAGTCATTGACTCATTCATTCAGGAGATTTGTTCAAAATTGCTGATTCATTCAGTACTAAAATATGTGAAGTCTTTATTAGCGAGTCATTGAATCTTTCATTCTAGAGTAGGGCTGCAACTAACGATTATTTTGATAATCGATTAATCGGACGATTATTTTTTCGATTAATCGGATAAAAATTATATTTCATTTTTTTGTTTATTATAACTAAATAAAACCCTAAATCAGGGTTGTGGCGAGCAGGGTGAGGACTCATTGATCTGATAATCACTATTTTGTGTGTTAAACAATCTACTTAATACAGACAACTTTAATTATAAAGAAAAACAACAAATAAAATATATATATGACCACAGTGGTGTGCCGTTAGGGCCAGCAAGGCCTTCTCTGCTGGCCTAAACACTTTCAGAATCACTGACCTGCACTTATAATAAACTTAAACTTACAATATATTTTTTCCATGAATGAGTATAAAATTATTCCAAATAGTTTGTTCTCTTAATTTCATATCTTTTCTCTTGGCTGCGCTGCTTCCAGTAGTGTGTTTTTATGTTAGAGCTTGTATCCAATTATATTTCAGCCATCATGCGTCAAATAAATCTGCCTGGAGGCCTTCAGAATCGACAGTGCGGGTGCCTGTAGTATAAAATGAATGGCAATGAAACATTTTCTTTAACCAATCAGATAATTCGTCAGATTTAATCAGCCAATCAGATTTCGCTTTGACTGCAGCGGGGCCATGTAGCTGGCATATAATAACGTCTGTATTTCCTCGTTCTTTGATTGGATGCGTGTACAGACCGTGTACTATTACTGGTAGTATCCGCATCTGTATAGCGAACTGCGTAAACTAAATATATATTCATGTAGATGTAATAGTTTTTCAACCCACAAATTAATGTTTCTTTTCCTCCTCGACCTCCAGCAGAAAAAAATCCGTTATTCACCCTGAGCTAAACGCAGAGTAACAGAACTCTATTCAAAATCTCCGGGTAAAAACAGAACTGAATGATTTTGAAGGCAAAAGTCCCGCAGATCTCGTTGATTTCGTTCAAAAGTCTGTGTGAGACATCGTCATGTTTTGCGGTTACTGTGTGTGCTTCTGTCGGGCAAGCACTCTCAGCCATAAAGCGAATTAAAACATGCTAGAAATATGACGAGACAGACACGACATTGTTGGAACTGAAACGGAGTTAGAACCTGTACAACAGTAATTGAAGTCTTCTTGAGGAAAGAAATAAGGATGGATTTTGTGTAAAAAAAATAATCTGTAGTTTTGGTGAGTATAATGCTTTTTTACCCGTGCTGGTGAATATGATTTTCTTATTTTTTCGTATAAATTTATGATCGAAACTTCATTTTTTTTTAAACATTCATACTATTGTAACATCTGAAAAGGGACTATTGTAACCCTTGTACGACAAGATAAGGGAGGCTCCGTTTCTGAACTTATATTTGTCTTATATATTTATATTATATTTAACTTATATTGTCCCCACCACTTTTTAAAAGCTCTCGTGGCACGGATAGCTAACAGTTGAAATAAATAAAACATCTCCAACTGGCAGACAGTTCGTTTGTAAAATAAAAGAAGCGATCTATAGCCCTAAAATACGTTGTTTTTTAAATCAAGTGATCAAAGTGCTCCTTGCTGCCTGCGATCGGTGGCACGGTTACAGTGTATCTCGTGGCTCACGCACAGTTTTCACATGCACGCTTCAATCCGTTTCGGAGACTATTTGTTCGTTCCGGTGCAGAGCATATGAGCGGAGTGGAGTGGGAGAGATCGGGGAGCGAGCGGGCGGATCTTGGACAGAGCGCAGAGGGGCATTTTTAAAAGAACGGAGCGTCGTCGCCCTATTTTCCGCTCCAATTTCGCTCCGCTCAGGGTTTTCTCCGCAACCACCGCATGAATCTGAATCCTCAGACATTGTCTAAACTTGTGTTCTTGAAGGTGAACTCAAAAGAACTGTAGATAAGGAAAGCAATTCATTTTCTTTCTTTCTTTCTTTCTTTAAAAAAAAAAAAAGAAAAAAAGTTTGACAACATAAGCCATTTAAATTGTAATCCATGTGCACACAAAAGTTCAGTTATACGAATTTTGGCCTAATAGTTCATTTAGCATACTTTTAAAACGTTGACGTAGCCTACAGTAGGCCTATAGCCTGTATATTTGTATTTATATATTATTAGGCCCATTGATTCGTTTAATTTTACAGCATTTTTTTGGTACAATTGATATAAGCATAATTTTTTTTTTATTATTATTTGTGCGCGCTCTGCAAAAGTTTAGTTATCAAAATGTTGGCCTAATTAATTTACTTTTTAAATTTACTTTTAAATGTTTAGGCATGTATTTTGGTTTATACACTTTTTTATCTTTATTTATATTATTAGGCCCATTTATTCGTTTAATTGAACAGCAGTTTGTGTGTGTACAATGGAGAGGCTATAAGCCAATTTAAATGTTAATCGTGCGTGTTCCGCAAAAAATCAGTTATCAAAATTCTGGCCTAATAGTTAATTTACTTTTATGTATATTTTTGTTTATATAATTTTTATTCATATTATTAGGTCAATTTATTCATTTAATTTTACAGGACTTTCTGTATAGGCTATTTCCACTGGACATGTTGTAAAGTCGCATCTATGTTTTTATTCACGCATCACGTGATTCATTCATTTATACACATGTCCCACCCACTTTTTAAAACAAAGTTGCCACTGGTTTCAGTACTGAATGAATCAGCATGTTTGAACAAATCTATTGAATGAATGATTCAATGACTCCCTCATAAAGACTTCACTTGTTTCAGTGAGTCATTGAATCATTCATTCAAGAGATTTGTTCAAAATTGCTGATTCATTCAGTACAGAAACAAGTATTTGAATCATTCATTCAATACCATAATAAAAAAAAAACATTTAAATTAAGTATTTAATAGTAAATGCCATGTTATTTTGTTCAGAATCATGCAGCTCTAATAATCGTGCAGCTCTAATATATAGGTAATTATACCATGGTCTGGGTGAATACTCGATTCTGATTGGCTGCAGGGTGTCGGTTAAAAAGTGATAGAGGACACCTAGTAAAGTAGTCCTGGTGAAACTGCCTGTTTACCATTCGAAATTAATAAATAAATGCGCTGCCTACAACAGCTGTGAGTAACCATAGCAACAGGCAGTCAAAGTATCTGTTAACAATTTGCTCCATCAAAACAAACATCTAACGTTAGTTAGATATTACATAGCCTACTAATACAACAATGAGCGACTTCGTTATTTCTTTTAACATTTATGGAGAATATGACAACTTTGACTTTGACACGATGCTGCTGAAGAAAGAAAAAATGTAAATAAAACGGAGAAACGACACAAAGAGATAACACCAGGAGAATTGAATCAAATAGAAGACGAAAAAGATGAGATCAACACGAAAAAAAAATACGAAATGGACAGTAAATACACTCAGAGACTTTATTTTTCAAAAAATAAAAAATAAAAAATGGACTCCAGCTTTGAAAATTACACCACTGCTGCTCTGAATGAGACCCTGCGAGAGTTTTACGCAGCTGTCCAGACAACCAGGCAGGAGGAGAGTAGCTACAGCGTTTCAAGCCTAAGGAGTCTGTTTGATTGATTGATTAATTGTTTTATGTGTAATAAAAAAATAACTATGCCTAGCCTACCTTTGTGTTTCGTGAAAAAAAATGCGTTTTTGAACCTGAAGGGTTCTACAAGCTGAGCGGACTATAAATATCTCCGGTTGCTAAATAAACCGTCAGGCAAGTTATTATTTGTAAATCTAGATTTAGCCTAATTAAAATATAAACTAATGTTTTATTTGGCAAGTGACCATGGTATAAGCGGGTTAATGCCCTCCGATTGTCAGGTTTTAATGGACTTCGGCGGAAGCAACCATCCTCCGCTGCGCGTCGGCCGGTTCACACATCGCCGTCGTCCATTATAACCTGACAATGGACACCTCGTCGGGCATTAACCCTTACATAACTAGAATAATAACAAAGTGAAGTAAATGTGCTGTGCACCAGTGTGTTTGTGTGTGTGTGTGTGTGTGTGTGTGACTGATACAGGCAAAAGCGAGTGAGAGTTCGCTGCTCGTACATCTCCATGCATGCGCTGTATTGTTCTGATGGCTTTCCTCAGATTAATCCAGACGGATGATCCGCTGCGTCCACACACACCGTGATGTTTCTGTGTCTCACTCTCCCAACTAATGCATTTTCCTTGTTCTCAGAGCGCAGACGGAAAGATCTCCATCTATCAGTGTGATTTATTCAAGTTCTCGAGGTGCGTTTTATACTCTCTGGTTTTAGATGATTAAATGTAACGTAAAGCACATTTGATCGTCTCTTTCGGTCTGTCAGTGCCGTTGCAGGAAAGTTTGGAGGGATTTGGGATCGAGGAGCACTGGTGGCCATAAACCCACGTGACAGGGAAAAGTACGTAGCCTATTGAATAAATCAACATTTCACGTCCGGTTATTTATGTATGGTTTCAGTGGGATTGTATTTGAATAGATCGGCTCTTTATCCCACAGGTACGCCTCTCTCCTCGTTTCTTTAATGAACGATGACTGCAGATATCTGGTGAACACGGTGGAATACGATCCTGAGCTGTACAAAGGTAACGTTAGGAAAGATTTTTATTCATTATAAAGCATGTGTGTTTTGTTTATAGTGTTTGATCTCGTCTGTTGGCTCATTTGACATGCAGGCCCGCCGTTTTTTGTGTCAGAAGAAGATTTAAAGAACATATTTGGTGAGAGTTTGGTTATGAACACATCACCTATTTCATTAGGTGTTTTTGTTATTGATTCGTCATTATAGAGCTTTTATTTCTAGATGGTTTTAGCCAATAATCATCCTGTCATATTCCAGGAGGAGGCTGCGTTATCGAACTAGTTCAGGCTATGGACGGCTTCGAGGAAAAGCACAGATCATGGGGACTGGATTCACTGACGGAGAAACTCTACCTTCTCTCTCCAAAAGCCCAGTGATCAATCCTGAAATCAGCTGGAGTGTGATTAAAAAGGGGACATTACTTAATGCAATAATAAAATGCATACTAGGGTTTAAGGAGTAGTTCACTTTTAAAAAAACTTTTTGCTGATAATTTACTCACCCCCATGTCATCCAAGATGTCTTTCCATGTCTTTCTTTCTTCAGTCGAAAAGAAATTTTTTTTTTTTTTTTAATGAAAACATTCCAGGATTTTCTCCATATAATGGACTTTAATGGGGTCCAAACGGTTCAAGGTCCAAAAGACAGTTTCATTGCAGCTTCAAAGGGCTTTAAACGATTCCAGGTCATGAAAAAGGGTCTTATCAAGCGAAACGATCAGTCATTTAATACATAAATTAAAAAGTTTAAGTTTTATAAGCACAAATACTCGCCTTGCTCTGTTCTGTGATGAGTGTTCGTGACTCTCCTGTTTGAACTCGTTCATCAAAATGAACTAATCTTTTTCCAAGTCATTTGGTTCATTCAACGAAACGAATAAATTGACTCGTAAAAAGATTCAGTCATTTTGATGAACGAGTTCGAAAAGGAGAGTCAGCAACGTGCATCACAGAACAGAGCAAGGCGATCATTTGAGCTTATAAAACTTCAACTTTGTTATTAATTTATAAAATGAGCGATCGTTTCACTTGATAAGACACTTGTTCATCGTCTAAAGCCCTTTGAACAGTTTGCAGTTTGCACTGTAACTGTCATTTGGACCTTAAACCATTTGGTACCCATTGAAGTCAATTATATGGAGAAAATCCTGGAATGTTTTCATCAAAAACCTTAATTTCTTTTCAACTGAAGAAAGAATGACATGAACATCTTGGATGACATGGGGGTGAGTAAATTAAGAGTAAATTGAGTTTTTAAACTGAACTACTTTAATGGAAGACAATTGCATTTTTTTGTATTTTCATAAAAGTCACGTAAAAGTCTCATAATTGGAACGTATTTCAAAATATTTGAATAAATCATTAATGAATTATTTTTCAGATATTTCGTTTGTTTCATATCTGGATTGGTGTCTGTTGGAGAGTGGGGTATGTGTGAGCTCTCGGTTTGACCACGAGAGGGCAGTAGTTTGATATTTTCACGATGCTTTTTACATTTACCAATACGACAAGAAACATAGCAGTAAAAGATTAAGAATAACATCTAGAAAATATGGTTTAGTCATCATAAACATTGAAAGATTATGAACATATTCACCGTATTATGAATAAAATTAAGTGAGTATTCAAACTCAAAGTAAATCTTACTTATCCAGTTATTTTATTGAATAAAGGAAAACAAAGTGCTACTTTTGTAGTTCTGGACATTATGAGATTTTAAGTAACCAGTGGTATGTTACACAAATTAACACATTAAGCTGTTAGTATTTTTATTTAGTGCATGTGAGTTCAAATACTGTGGATAAAAGCGTCTGCGGAATAAATGTAAATGCTGAAATATGTGTCGCTTTAAAGGCCTGTAAACAAGCTAGAATTATTTTCTGTTC
Source organism: Pimephales promelas (assembly GCF_016745375.1). The sequence goes on along the minus strand of NW_024121099.1, from coordinate 8,895,593 downwards.
TGTTTAAATCTATTCTATTTAAATCTGTCTTAAAACTTTTTTAAGGAAGGAAGATTTTTTTTTTTAAGGAAGGAAGAAATGTAATCTCAAATGAGATGACAGAACAGTTAGGGAATCAGAAAGAGAAATTACAGAATTATTATTACTCAGTATCAATTAGTATCAATGTATACAGTTTTAATTCCTGTGTTCATATGCCTCATATAAGCGAGCTAAATGCCGCCTCAAAAGCGTCACTGTTCCAGGATCTGTGTGTAGCCTACGTTTGGACTCGTTTCTAATCAACCATGTTATGAGCTCTCTTTTCTTTTCTTTAAATGAAACAAAAACACTTGGGTAAATAGTTTGTCTCGTCCGCGTGACCGCGCGTGCACCGCTGGCCAGATGTGCGCCTGTTTACTTTAAATATAGCTCGTGCTGAGGCACCCCGAGTCTCTCAGCCAATCACGGGCGCCGGGGGCGGGGTCGGCTGGAATGTTGTGGATGCGAGAAAATGAACAATGTAACCCCATAACTGATGCTGTCGGGAATATCACTGCGCATCCACACACACCTACAGCGCGAGATGCTTGATTCGGGGACTCGGCTGCGACCGGACAGGGTTTGTGGAGAGACACTGAGCGTCTGCTGAAGTTCAGGGTGAGGCTCTTTCTGTCATGCACAATATAACGGCGTAGCATTATGCATCTGCATTGCATTAATGCTCATGATTTCATGCGATTTGTAATAATCAATATCACGCTATTCCGAGGAACTTCAATGTTGCGGCCGCGCGCACTGAATCCACCCCAAGGGCATTGCGACCATTGTTTCCTAGTCATATTTCACACATCTCTTATATACCAGCTCGCTAAAATATGAACGTGTCTGCTGACGTTTCGGTGCTTAATAACGACTACATTCATCCACATGATCTGACGCGCAATTAATGGAAGAGACCCACATATTGTCGCGGAGCGATAACGCAAACAAACCAACCTTTGGATAATTGTAGCCCGAACGGGCCGGGGTATTCATATTTGCTCAGATATGCTTCTGTGTCATTAAAGAGTGGGAAGAGAGGGAGGTGTGAGATTACGCGCGCGCCCGGTTGCGCGAGTCTCTCTGTAACTCAATCAGCTTGTTGAGCTGGTAAAGCGAGAAGACACGCGCTTCAGAGGCGTGTGTGTGTGTGTGTGTGTGTGACGGGGTTTGCGCTGCGGTTCAGGGCTGGTCTGAGAGGCATGAGGGTTTGTGCATCCCGTAATATTGCGCTGGTGAAAACAAGCAGAGCCATCTGACAGAGAGAAGGGGAGCATTTCGGTATCGGGAGTGATGATGACGATGATGATGATGAAGCCATAACGAGGGACAACGTCATAATAACAGGTAACGCACTTAATCCGACCTTTGCGCGAGATATAAAACAGAGTTCCTCATATAAAGAAGTAGGCTAAATGCAGCAGTGGTAAATATTTAGAGATTTAAATTTTTTAATATTATAATTCGAGTGGGAATAAAATAGAGTAGCCTAATGTTTTATATTTTTAAATATTTAAAAAGCATTATATTACGTAAAATAATATAAGCATATAAAAAAACGGTATTGCTTAATATAGACTACCAATACTAAAAATACTTTTTTAAATGCTACTTAAATATTATATATATATATATATATATATATATATATATATAAACACTGTATTTAGTTATAATATACTTTAATTATATGAATTATTTACACGTACATGACAGAAGGGATTAAATTCAAAACAAACCTAATAAGTAATAAGCAGAGGCCTGTTGAGAGATGTGTGTGTGCTGGAGACAGGATCATGTGTGTGTCACAGGTGTATCAGGATCATCACAGCATTTTAATTCTCTGTTTAATTAGATCCCAAGATACCAAGAAGTGCTTCAGATTCACCAGCACGATGAAAGCTGATGGGTTTGTGGAAGTCGAGGTTTAGCTTCTAAATAGATTACTTGTGTCGTGTCATTTTGCGTGTCGTGACATGAATGAAGCGTCAATCCCTGCAGGGAATACCGGAATAACGTCTGGAATCTCGGCTCTTTTGACAGGCTCTCAAACTCATTCCATGGAGTCATATAACATAATGTATATGACCTCATCCGGGCCGGAGGAAGGTAAAGAGAGAAGGAGTGTGGGAATGAAGAGGTGTTTTTTTTTTCAGTTTGACATTTAAAGCTCATACAGTTATGATAACCTCAGATTGTTCCCAGCCTTCCCAGTTTGTCAGGATAATTAGCCGTCATGGCGGGTGTGCACGGAGCATATTGTTTAGACGTAATTAATCAAGCCTGCTGGTAATTATCATTGTCCATAAATTAACACATGAAGCAAGCAGCGGGTGTTCAGAGAGATGCAGTCATCATCATAAATAATAACCGCCTTTTTACAGCAACCAAAACTACTTTTCAATCTGCCAATCCCAGGAGAGATTAGCGCAGAACATCATGTCAGATCTTTCTTAAACATCCTCGGCTCTGAAATTACACAGACTTTGGTGATGTGGGTCTGTGTTTTCTCCAAAGCCCGTGCGGATGACCCATCGGTCTCAGTCGACCTGTAATGACAGAGTTTCAGGGTTAATTTTAACTCCGGCTCTCCACCGTCCTCACCGCATCGTTTGTGTTTCTCCAACATCAGCTGCCGCTAACATTATTTTTACACGCTGCAATTCAGGGCAGCTGAAGCTCTAAAAGCAGAACAAGTCTGCCATAACCAGTGGATAACACTAGTGACATTCGCCTAGTGCTGCTGTGATACATCCAGGTTAAGCCAGGACGGAAAACTACTGTAAAAAATTATCGTGATTTTAACATGAAAAAATGCTACAGTGCAAAACTGTTAATTGGTTAACAGAAAGTTTCCTTACTATACATGGTAAATAACTGTGATAGATCTAATGGTACATTTAATGTCATTTTACTGTAAAATACCATTAGATTTACAGTTTTTGGAAGTGAAAAAGAACAACTGTATAATTTAATTATATATTTTACAATTTAAATAATAAATTTAAATTGACAATTTACAGTGAAATCCCGTAAATTGACATTACCACAATTCCATGCATGACGCTGTATTTTGTTGAAATAACAGTTTTTTCATAGTTTTCTACTCAGTTATGTACATTAGGGTTTTATGTTACATGTAATGTTGTTAAATTAGTGTTTATTGCACTTTTTAAATTTCACGTGTGTTACCATGATGGTGTTTGTGCGAATTACTCTGCAGCTTCATATTAATGGAAGAGTTTGTTTGCGATGAGCTTTGATTGATCATGTGACTCAGTGCTGTGATTGGTGGTGGTCAGTGTATTACAATGGTACAAAACAGATATCAACAATACTTCAATATATCAGAAAATGAACATTGTTTCATATATTGAAGCACAGTTTATTACTGTGAATTAAAAGTGAAGTCTGTAAAACCAATAATGTTGCTACCGTATTTCTGGCAACCGCAGTGTCTGGTATTTTCCGTAAAAATTATGTTTTATTTTTTACAGTAGATAAGGTAAAAAATAAAACTGTATTTTTTTACGGTAAAAATGGCAGCATTATTGGTTATACAAACTTAAATTAAAATTTACAGTTATAAATTATATTTAATTAACAGATATAGTGTTAATTTAACAATCTTTTGAAGTATTGATAACTGTTTTGTACAATTGTAATACACTGACAACCACCAATCACAGCAGTAATGAGTCGAATGATCAATCAAAGCTCATCACAAGCAATTCTTCCACAAGAAGGTAAATACTCATTTAAAGAAGCTCCACAGTCACAGTGTCATTCGCACAAACATTAAACACCATCATCGTAACACACATGACATTTTAAAAATGTAATAAACATTAACTATACAACATTAAATGTAACATAAAACCCTAATGTACATAACTGATTACGAAAACCAAGACAACTAAGTATCATAGTTAGCCTTCAACAAAAATACATAAAATGTGAAGTGTCACACTTCACATTTTAAATTGTACAATGAGTTGTTCTCTTTCACTTTCAAAAACTGTAAATCTAACAGTATTTTACAGTAAAATTTCATTAAATGTACCATGAGATCGATCACAGTTATTTACCGTATATAGTACGGAAACTTTCTCTTAACCAATTAACATTTTTGCACTGTAGCATTATTACAGTCTTTTACCGTTAAAATTACGATTTTTTTTTTTTTACAGTGATTTGAACAACATGATGCAAGGGAAATGTTTTAACTGAGTGTTAATGAGCAAAGATCATAACACTAAATTGCCTAAGTAAATAAACTATATGCTGTCCCGGCATGAAAAAAAAAAAAAGTTTGGGGTTTAATGAGAATTGTCTTAAGTTTTTTTTTTATTTGGTAATAATTACAGTAAAAACTGAATTTTCTATTTTAATATTTTCATGATCGTTCAGAAATCATTCAAATGTGCAGATTTTGCTGCTCAAGAAACATTTCTGATAATTATCAATGTTGAAAACAGTTGTGATGCTGCTTCTCTGCTATTTTTGTGGAAACCGTGATACATTTTTGATAAATACAAAATTTGATGTGTTGAAAGTTCAAAGGAACAGCATTTATTTGAAACCATTGTAAAGTCTTGACTGTCAATTTAGGTAAAATAATAATTCTGTCTTTAAAAAAAATGTAATACAACTATACTGTATTTTTAATCAGATATTGTTAATCAAAATAACACATGCAATTATTAATTTATAAATATTATATTATTAATATAATAATAATAGTAACTCTGATAATGTTTGTAATATTTTTTTAAGTCCCCATGAAATCAGTTTAAAGTCCCTGTGGTGATACAGCTTTTAATGTTGTTTATGTGTGTATGTGGTGTATTTAATACGCTTTTAGACACCATATATCGACAGCATTGCTGAGTATTTCCTCCTTAAAGCTGCAGTGAACCAAAGACAGTCTCAAAAACACGTTTTGAAATCGCTGGTGTTTCTGACGTCACAAACAACCTTGTAACCAATCAGATCAACGTGTGATCGCCAATCAATGGATCACTGAGTGAGTGAGTGAGTGATTGAGTGGAGGCGGGGCTCATTTGCATAACGATTTTGATGACATCACTCTGCATTTCAGCTTCTCATCAGATTTTCTGTCCCATCAAATGCTCTATAGAATCTGAAGCTCCGCCCTCTACCCTATAAGCAGACGTTGAAGCTGTGGGTCGCTTGTTAACACGTTTACTATATTCTGCATGGTGAACGGCACACAGTGCACTATATAGGGAATAGGGAACAATCAGACAGTGTAAATATGCTTTCCACTGGGGCAAATGAAGTCTCCTGTTAGTTTCCTGTTAGTGTCACGCGAACCACCACAGATCCGTCTAGAGACACGACACACAAACGCACACACAATCCAGTCGCCGAACACCACAAAACATATCGTTTCCCAACATAGCTGGGATATAAACGAAACTCTATTGGCTATTTCAATGGCTGTTTGGCTGTTCGATATGCCCCTCCCTGTCTTCCTGTTTCAGTGGAAATTACGTCAACACTGACGTATTTCAAGGCACTATCATTTCTAAACTTAATATGCAGAGACAACTTTTTTTAGGGCGATTTCCCCCAAAATTGCAGTTTGCATAGTTTGTGTCTATGTTTCGTCGTTACTAACACAATTCAATGGAACTTGCGACCATAGTTGGCTAACGATGCTTTTGGAGGCACAGCAACATTGGTTCAGCCAATAGCGTGAGTTTGGGGGCGGAACTAACCGGTTTGCTTGAACAATGGCGGACAGGGGAGTGTTTGGCATCATTTCGTGCAGAAACCACTTCTGACCTTTCAAAGAAAGAATATGCAAATAAAAGCAGTGCAGTCGTGAGGATGACATGTTCTCCAAGCAGGATTTTTCAGCTCAGTTCTGATTTATTCGCTGTAGACGGAGATAAGCTCCACGTCCAGCTGTCACACACTCATCATGTGAGAAAACGACACAGGAAGCCGACACACACCGCTCCATCACCTGCTCGCTGTCCTTCTCCATGGTCACCGCACACTGCCAACAGTGGAAGAGACGACACACACTCGTTCCGGAGAAGCTAATGAAGTGTCCAGAAGACAGATCACTGAAAGTTTGGAAGACTGTGTTCACTTATTCAGCTGTTTTCTGATTGAGCAATACGGCATCGCATCTCGATCTCATTACACGCCTCCGGCCCGCTCCGAGTCCCAAACCCGCTGTGATGTACGGGACGAGTGTCTGAGACGTACAGCGAGCTGATGGATGAGGAAGAGAGAGAGGAGGAGGAGGAAACCAGAGAGAAAACAGTTCCAAGAGGGGAAAAAAGATTGTGCCATTCAAACAAAAATCATTTATTTGAACATCATATGAAGACAAAATGAGTTGCAAAGAAGAAAGACAGATGTATTTAACTGCAAAAAAAAAAGATATTTTTACTTTGCAATATGGTCTTTTAATCTGCATTTCTTTCCGTCTTTCCCTTTGTGTTTCGCTGTGTGCCGTTGTTGTTTTGTGGGGGTGAAAGTAGAGCTACTTTTTGCTGCAATATGCTTCTATATGAGTTATCATTTTGACATTTCATTAAATGTTTTATGTGCAGCAGGAAGAAAGCTATTCTGCGGTTGGTGGGAAAGCAACCTTAGCTTTCTCCTGCAGGTTTATTGGTCCTTGGTATAACAAAAAATAATTGTATATACTCTATAATTTAATATACTGTAATTCAACATATTAATTAAACAGGTGAAACTCGAAAAATTAAAATATCGCACAAAAGTTATAATTGTGATGATTATGTCTTACAGCTTATCAAAACCCCAAATTCAAAATCTCACAAAATAAGAATATTATATGAAATCAATTTTAAAATAGGATTTAAAATGAGAAATTTCAGAGGGCCTACAATTATAATCATGCATATGCACATAGTTATATATATAGTAAATATATTAGTTTCATCTTTTAATTTGAATTACTGAAATACATGACCTTTTGCACGATATTCTAATTTTTATGTAATATTAAAGGAAAATTGACATCTTCAAACTCAAATAGTTGTAGGCTACACAGCTGTATCAAGTTTTCATTAATTATGGTCTTATATATATATCAACGCATTCTCACCCCAAGGCGTCACCTTTGACCATGCTTCAATATTTGACGTTTTAGGCGCCCTTTAGCGTCACTTACATGACGCGATCCTACGGCGTCATCTAACTGACGCTAAAGGAAAGCGTCTGTTAGAGGACGCGGTTAGGTTTAGGTGTGGGGTGGGGGTAGGGTACACGCGATCCTAGGGCGTCATCTTGCTGACGCTAAAGGGCGCCTAAAGCGTCAGATATTGAAGCATGTCCAAATGCTTCCCAAGGCGTCAGTTAAGTGACGCCTTAAGGGTGAGAATGGGCTGTATATATCCATACTGTTGGGTAGCACATTTCCAAGTAAATACAAGACTTTTTTAGGTTTACTTTAGTTAAACTGTCATGTTTCAATAAGTAAGCTAAACGCCCAAACCAACTGATTTGATAATCTGGCCCTCGGATGTAGCTTTGAATATCCCTGATACAGGTGAAACTGCATGGAAAAATTAGAATATGGTGCAAAAGTTCATTTTTTCAGTAATTCAACTTAAAAGGTGAAACTAATATATTATATAGACTCATTACATGCAAAGTGAGCTATTTCAAGCCTTTATTTGTTATAATTTTGATGATTATGGATTACATTTGGGGTTTTCATAAGCTGTAATCCATAATCATCAAAATGATAACAAATAAAGGCTTGAAATATCTCACTTTGTATGTAATGAGTTTATATAATTTTTTTGTGTCACCTTTTAAATTGAATTACAATATTCTAGTTTCACGTGTGTATATATATATATATATATATATATATATATATATATATATATATATATATTGATCCTGATGCAAATGAAAATCTAAACTGCAGTTCATTTTCTATGGTTCAACGTGAGATGAACTTCACCTGTGAGGCATAAAAAGCCAAACGAAAGGAAAGAAGGGAAATCAATGTCCTAACTAAGGGAGTCATGCATTAATAATGAGCCGCTTGTAATGGAAACCTGCGCATCTGTTTCCTGACAAACATGTGCGTGGCCTGCAGTGTTTCTGACCCATCACGTTTAACATCACCTGTCACATATCAGTAATGCATACAGGCAGAATCTCCATAAGCGTGCATGCATACACACACAGACCCTGTTTATACGTCAGCGCTTTAGATTAGCTTGCGCTTGCAGTGGTCGGAGATAAGAGAGAAACTCTACAGGAATTCAGCAGAGGTAGAGACGAGCAGGTGAGACCTGAAAGCTGTCTTTGTGTGTATCCTGGCAGTAGAAACACTGAGCTTCTCACACATACACACACACACACAGACAAACACCTCCTCTTCGTAACCACTGCATGCTTCTCGGCAGAGCAAACAAACTAACCCAACAGAACCTCAGTGTCGGCTCACGCTCGCCGTTCAGCGTTACTGAAGCTGCTGTATTACAAACTCAGCTCATGTTGAGCATGTTCACTGCAAACACTACATCGTGTGTGTGTGTGTGTGTGTGTGTGTGTGTGTGCGTGCGTGCGTGCGTGCGTGTGTGTGTGTGTGTGTGTGTGTGCGAAACAGCAGAACCGACTCAGACCACAAGACTACATGCACCAGTTTTAAATCAAGCATGGCCTCATAAAGTGACGATGAGTCGCTTGATAACTTGAAACCCACTGGTTTGCTTTGACTGAAGCTGTGAACTGGCCTTTTGTGTACAGTAGCCAAACGTTTGTTATTAATGACCCGATTAAAGCATCAAAATATGAGGAAAATCAATGTTTATTGAAATACAATGTTAAAGTATTTTAAATATGTGGGAAGAACAAACACTAAATTTGGTTAAGGTATTTATCTGACTAAATTATTATTACAGTTACAGGTTTTACTATGGAAAATAAATGCATTGAAAAACAAGAAGCATACATGATTGACTGCAACATAATCAGTTATTAATATTTCATTGGTTCTTTTGTTTTGCACGTGTTCATAATTTCTTTGTATGAGAGCCTGGACAAAAACTATGTTGCACAATTTGGCTTTGTGAGTGTTCTTACAGTTAACTTTACATTTCTGAGTCTTTTTCAATGATGTTTAATCGAATAGTGAACTTGATTTTGTCAAATCAATTTAGATAATTACTGTGGTTCAGATTACATCATATGTTGAGTTTCCATTGATTAAACCACAATCTCGTTTGTTGCATTGACTCCAGTTTTTTATTTCAATGAACTCAACATTTTAAGGTAACCAGGTAACTTAATTTAGTTAAACCAACATTTTTTTTAATAACAATATAGTTTACATTGCGTCAGTTTTTAACGGGTGTTGTCCATTATAAATCTCTCCTCAAGAGAATGCAAAATCAAAACATTTTGAACATGAATTTTTTTCCCCATTTAAAATCCCCAAATGCTGTTTTTCTTTAAAATGCCACCAAAATGCAATGATGCACATTTTATTGCCTTAATAGCATTCACATATTTACTGTTGTGATTTTCTGTTTTTAACCACTGCTTGTAAATCACAGTTTATTCGCTGAAGTTTAGAAAATGTTAATAATAATAGAAACTCAGAGTTCTCAGATCAGTGGATATTTGTTCATCAGTGGAATTATGTTGAATATCTGTCAGCTGTTAAACTATAACTACACAATTAGATAATACCAGTTTAGCTCAAACAGTGACCAAGAAATGCTTCGTGTTGTTCAGTGAGTGTGTAAAAAGAGCATTAGCAATTACAGAATAATTTTTGGTTTCAAATTTTTATAAATTTACTGGTAGTCACTGTATGATGAATATTTGGGTATAATATGTCATAAATGAACTATAGTGTCCTGCAAACACTATATATATATATATATATGGTGTTTGAATCATTTTTGGTTTGACTGTATGTCCTTTCATACTTCACCGCGCTGCCATCCATGATGCATTGCTCTCTCGCTAACGTTCTCATGTGTTTGACTCTGTCGTGTTCTGTGTGTGTGTGTGTGTGGATATGAACGAACAGAAGGCTGTGTACTGAAGTGTGCTCTTGATTCTCCACAGAGGGGATTCGCTGAGCCATGCGAAGAGAAGGAACGCAGAGAGCGAAGACATTTCCAGCGGACGCAGTGAACACGCTGTAAAACACTTTTGTTGGTTTAACTTAAAAAAGTAAGTAACCTGGTTGCCTTAAAATCTTAAGTTCATTAAAATAAAATAAAAATGTTGTTAAAGCTGCAGTGTGTAATATTTAGGAAGATCTGTTGACTGAATGCAATATCATATTCATAACTGTGTCCCGTGTTGTATAAAGAGCTACACAATGAACCGTTGTGTGTTTATTAGCTTAGAATGAGGCGTTTCTCTCTACACACAAACACTGCGGGTCCGCTAACAATCACATGTTTCTATGGAGGCCCTGAACAGACAAACACGTTTCGTCACTATGTTGTTCTTCATGATAATAATAATAATAATTAAAGCTGCAAGCAGCATTTATCGGTGTTCAAGCAGTTCAGGCCTTTAAGCACAAAAGCATCGAAAGGCATTCAATTTTATTTAACATGCATTTATCCACGGACATAATAGATGTAAAACACCATTTACAATCAATACAGGCAATTTAACATTGGAAATGCATGGTTTTAAAGCTTTTTAACAGTTATAGTGCCACCTATGGTCCGATCTCCATGAAACTGTGCATGCTTCTTCGGCATGTTATGAGACATATGCTCATCAATTTTTGTGAAAATTTTGAGTTTTCCTTTAGGATTTATATGATTTTGGGTGCATTTTGTCCCATCCCTTTTGTAAACGACCCTGTTATAGCTAATCAAAAGCAAAAGTTCTACTTTTTTTTCGATAATTATTTATCTAGAGAGTCCAGAGAATAGTATTGGGCAAAAAACCAGGGACTAGTTCGCAAAAGTGGGTTTTGGACAAAAACCGAAATAACACATTTTTTTTTGCTCCAAATGGAAATCCGAGATATACAGCAGCTTTCAGCACTTCGTGCTTGAACACCTAATAATGAGAGACCTTTTTGACGATTATAGCACCACCTATGATCCGATCCTCACGAAAATTTGCATGCTTCCTAACCATGTTAGGACACATATGCTCATCGATTTTTGTGAAGTTGTGACTTTTTGGGGGGGATTTAGGGGCTTTTGACTGAATTTTGCCACAGACCACTATCTAAATGAGCCTGTTACAGCCAACCAAATGCAAAATTTCAACTTTTTTTCAATAATTATTGATCTAGAGAGTCCAGAGAATAGGCCTAGACTGGTTTGGTCTCGATTGGGCAAAAGACCAGGGACTAGTTCGCAAAAGTGGGTTTTGGACAAAAACCGAAATAACAATTTTTTTTACATCTTGTCCGTCTTGAGCCAGGGATTACAGTGGTGTAAAAACATTGAAGCTAAGTCAAACGGTCTAGGAGTTATGAGCAATTTAGTACTTTTGGTTGCTGTAGGTGCCACCTATGGGCCAATCTGGGTCATACTCTGATAGCTTCTCCACAATTCGAGGCCCTACCATCTGACAAAGTTTCACAGCTCCAGCCCTTATGGTTTGGGCTGCACGATGCATTTTAGGGGATTTTTTTTTATTTCTAGCAAATACAATAGGTTTTCAGCACTTCGTGCTTGAACACCTAATAATAATAATTCATTACATTTATATAGCGCTTTTCTCGGCACTCAAAGCGCTTTACATAGAGGGGGGAATCTCCTCAACCACCACCAGTGTGCAGCATCCACCTGGATGATGCGACGGCTGCCATAGTGCGCCAGAACGCTCACCACACACCAGCTTACTGGTGGAGAGGAGGCAGTGATGAAGCCAATTGGTATATATGGGGATGATTAGGAGGCCATGATGGACAGAGGCCACTGGGCAAATTTGGCCAGGATGCCGGGGTTACACCCCTACTCTTTCGAAAGACATCCTGGGATTTTTAATGACCACAGAGAGTCAGGACCTCGGTTTAACGTCTCATCCGAAGGACGGTGCTCTTTGACAGTATAGTATCCCCATTACTATAATGGGGCATTAGGACCCACACAGACCACACTAACACCTCTTCCAGCAGCAACCAGGCTTTCTCAGAAGGTCTCCCATCCAGGTACTAACCAGGCTCAGCCCTGCTTAGCTTCAGTGGGCAACCAGTCTTGGGCTACAGGGTGATATGGCTGCTGGCTGCTGGATAAGAAGCTGCTAAAGTCAGCGAATAAAACACTGACTTAATGATGAACAAGTGACAGTAATATTCGCTATAACATAAATTTAAACCTAATTTCTTAATTTTCATTTGTAAGGAAACCTCATTGCTTAACTGGCTCCTCTCTGCTGTCTCAGACGACATCACTTCCTGCCGGCCACCATAACTTCTGTTCGTTGCAGTTCACAACCTCACCACTAGATGCTGCTAAAAATTACACACTGCACCTTTAAAGCAATGTGAAAACAAGTTATCATAACTTATTGATCATATTTTTTTTTTACAGTGAACAGAGGTTAGGCTAGAGGTTAGCATTGATGGACAGGTGGAGATCGGAGCAATGCTGGAGCTTCGGCCCCTGTTGTCCCGCTAACGATCCCGGACCGGATCCGGCGCTCCGAGGCTGAGGGACTCATGCAGGCCCGGAAGAAGTACGTGCTTCTGGGCTTGTGCTCGTTCTGCTGGCTTCTGCTGTATTACCTACAGGACAGGCTCCTGGGTTTCCTCGCGTATAGGAGAGGAGAGGGGGCGCGGCCGTGGCCCGACTGGCTAGATCGGGATCTTCTCCCGGGATTCGCCGAACACGCCGAGCTGTTAAATGACGGAGGACCGGGAGACTCGCCTCGGCAGCGACGCCAAGCGTGGACCGGGATCTACAAGGACAGTCGGTGCAGGATGGAAACATGCTTCGATTTTGCGCGATGTCAAGCTCTAAGCACGTTTCGGGTCTATATTTATCCGCCGGAGAAGAGCGAACGAGTGTCGGAAAGCTATCGGAAAATCCTCACCTCGGTGGCGGAGTCGCGTTACTACACGTCGGATCCTCGGGAAGCGTGTCTATTCGTGTTGGGAATTGATACGCTTGACCGGGATCAGCTATCGACGCAATTTGTTCCTAACGTAGATGAGCGGATTCGCGGATACCCGCTCTGGAACGACGGGAGAAATCACGTCATCTTTAACCTTTATTCTGGAACTTGGCCAAATTACACAGAGGATCTTGGATTTAACATGGGACAGGCTATCTTAGCAAAAGCAAGCTTGAATACGGAGCATTTCCGACCGGGATTTGACGTGTCAATCCCGTTGTTTTCTAAAGAACACCCTCAGAAGGGCGGGGAGCGCGGATGGCTAGTGCGCAACACTGTCCCACCGCGCCGAAAGTACTTGTTAATGTTTAAAGGGAAACGTTACTTGACGGGCATCGGATCGGACACTCGTAACGCTCTGCATCACATCCACAATGGGAAGGACATTGTGTCCCTCACCACGTGTCGCCACGGAAAGGACTGGGAGAAGCACAAGGATGCGCGGTGCGACCGGGATAACCAGGAGTATGAGAGGTGAGTTTCTGGTTTCTGTGACTCAGTGTTGAACACGAGACGCTGCTATCGGTTACTGATGTGACAGAGTCAGGAGTGAATAACGCTCAACATGTATCAAGTGCTCTCTTGGGATGATGTCATACATCATACATGTGTTTAAACCAAGCGCAACCTTCCTGTCTCTCTCTTGAATCCGACACTGAAGTGAGTTAACCTGCAGTGCCTCCACTGGCCACTAGAGGCCGGCTGCAGAAAAAAAATGTGTTTACAGCCTGGTGCAAAACGTGGTTTTGGTCTATATAATGTTGACCTTCATGACGACTGTGAGGACGGTGATTTTTTTTACAAATCAACCGTTTAAATTATATTGAGCCTCAAAGTTATGCATAATTAAGGGAGTGGCCACTTGAGTGACAGGTAGTTTTCCGCTGATGCCACTGTTTGTCTGCTGTCTGATTAGCATCACGTCATCTCAGCTAATCTGCCTCGTTGCACACGTTCGGTTATCTGGGAGTGAAGCGCAGCCAAGATGGCGACGGCTGGCTCCGCCCACTTTGGGCTTCAAAAATGCTCTTCAGAAACACTACGGATGACGTCGCGCACACTTAGTCCATATGTTTTTACAGTCTATGGTTTAAAGAGACTTTGAATCAACATTTCTCATTTATGAATCAGGAGGTGAATGGATGTGCTTTCACTAAGCCCCGCCCCCCTTGGTTACTGTTACTAGAGTTACAGAACATCAAATATAAATGTATATCTCCATAACTGTTAGTAAAATGTGCTCATAAATTATTGGATATTATCCCTACATTGACTGAAATGAAGTGTGATACTGAAAATGTATTTAAGTCTCAAGATTCATTTAAAGACTTCTTGTCCCCATCATTTTATTTTATTTTTGGATACTTTCTGAGAAAATGCATTCAAACTTTATGTTGGCTTGACAAACCTTTTTTTCTTCTCAGACTAAATTTTGTCAGTATCTCCAGCAGGCTAAATCATGCAAGCAACGTGCTAAATCATGCTAGTAATATGCTAATTCATGCTAGCAATGTGTTAAGTCATGCTAGTAATGTGCTAAAAAATGCTAGCAACATGTTAAAACATATTACCAATGTGTAAAAACATGTTAGTAGTGAGCTAAACATGCTAGCAAGTCAGCAACATGCTAACAATGTATTAGCCTAAACATGCCTGCAAAAATGCAAAATGATGTTTGCCATATGCTAAGACATGCTAACAACATGATACAACTAGCTAGGAAGTTTTTAAAACTTTGAAAGGCTTTGTCTAAGCCACGAGTCCATACAAACTTTAATTTAAAATGTAATTTTTGCATTTAACTAAAAGAGCAAAAGCTTGAGAGAAAGAATACGCATGGAAATAGTTGCTATGGCAGGATTGGTCAGTGACATTTGAAGGCGGGGCTTAGCTAAGATCAGTTTAAACCGCTAGTGTTTAATGACACCAAAAGCTTTGACTTTAATTACAGTATTCTAAATATTTTTGCAACGCATAGGCTACACGAGCCAATGGAGTTGAACAGAAATATGTGAAAGGAAGGGAGGAACTACCTCAGAGAATGTCTGTGAAATAAAGTGTTAGTCTTAGAGGAGTGTAAGGAATAAAGTCTCGAACTGTTGAATGGCTTCAGACTTGTTTGCTCTCGGTTTGTGGTGGATGAATGTGTTCATTTGTTCCACTCGACAGGTTCAGGGAACAAACTTATCCAAACTCTTCAGCAATATACCAGTGTGCGGTGGTCCTGGTCTATGTGAGGAAGTCCAGCATTCATGAAATACTTTATTTCTACTGGAATGAACATGGCGGTTTTCATCGTGGAGGTCTATAAGTGTGGGGCGGGTGGATTGATGCATGAACGGCAGTTTGAGAGTTTCATGAGGACATTTTAGAAAGAACATTCAACCCCAAAATATTTTTTTATTTGACATTTGATAATTTCGCAGCTTGACAAAATACTCAATCAGGAAAAGGATGACATGAACACATTTCATATAATTTTTTATTTTATAAATAACTGCAAAATGTTGTATTATAATTTTTTTAAGAAATATATAATTGTTTTTTTTTTAATAAATAAATATTTTTATCACTTATAAAACAAGTACTCCCGCAGGAAAAGGATAACATGAACATATTTCATGTGATTTTTTTATTATATTAATTTTATAAATAAATGTGTAAATACACTTTTTAATAAATATATAATTGTTTTTTTTACTAAATAAATATGTGTATGTATATTTAATATATATTTAATTTAAAGGATAACATGAACATTTTTCATGTGTTTTTTTATTTAAATAATTTTATAAATAAATAGCTTCAACATTTATGTGATATTTATATCTGTAATATATGTTTAAAGATATTGTATTTTAAAATAGCCAGAATATTTAGAGTTGCACACCTCAATTCAACTGAAAATGATGTGGTAAGCGGTGAGAAATAAAATCAATCCCGATTTAATAAACAACACACTTTGTAGTCAGATTATTAAATACCGCACCTACTTTAAAACGTAATTTGATTTAATTTTAATTTAATTTAACTTTAATTTGATTGAAATTACAGTAATATTGTAAACATTTGTGAATTTATAGTAATGTGTAATTTATTCCTGAATGTTCAGCATCATTACTGTTCAGTGTCACATGATCCTATAGAAATCAATCTGATAAGATGATCTGATGCTCGAGAAAGATTTCTTGACACGTTCCCCTTTGTGGAGTTTTGGAGACTGTGAGCCGGACTGTCACCGGCTCCGTCTCTCAGTCACATGCAGGAATAGCTCTGAGGAGGTTCTGTGGGGTTAATGATCTCCAGCATCTGCTACTTCCACAGATTAACCTGAAGGCACCCGGAGCATCCGATCCCACTGAACCGACACAGGGATGAGACCGAGCAAGCGAGAGAGAGAGAGAGAGCGAGAGGCCACACGGCCCATATTCACTCACTCACTCTTTAAAAACAGGGAAGGGGAAGAGGGGACTCGCATTGTACTGGGCATGTAAATGAGACGAGGTGAGAGAGCTTGTGGGAAAAGAAATAGGGCAAGCTGTTTCGGGACAGTTTTGGGACACTCACACACACACACTCACACACAGACGGAGGATTATACTGCAATACTGATTATACTCTCTTCAATACCACTGTAGACTTCTGGGAAGGCATTAGAATGTGTGAGTTTGTGTGAGTGAGTGCGTGAGAATGCGTGTGAGAGAGAGAGAGCAAAAGAGAGTGAGTGTGTGTGTGTGTGTGTGTCTGTGTGTAAGAGTGTGAGTTAGAGAGAGAGAGGGATTGAATGTGTGTGTGAGTGTGTGGTTGTTTGTGTGTGTGCACGCGTGCATCAGAGTGTGAGTATGTGTGTGCAATAGTAAAATGCGGTCCCTCTCTTGACAGTTCGAACAGAAGAAGTCATTATTCTTGATTCTGAGAGAAAAGAACTCATGGAAAACTCTCTCTCTGCTGGCTTGTGTGTTTACTGAAGCATCAGCTGTGAACCAGTGTAACGGATCACGACTGATGAACTTCATAAAGACTTTAACTTCGCCTGGTGTGTGTGCGCGCGTGTTCAATCGTTGGCAGGACCCAGTAAGTAATGCTACGCCCACTGTAATTGGGGATGTGTAACTGTACCCCTAGAGAGAGAGTGTGTGTGTGTGTGTGTGTGGCTCATGCTCAAACTAGGTTTATTTAGAAGGAAGCGAAGGCCGTCCATCTTCCTCGCTCATCTTTTGTGCTCTCTCTTTTTTCCCAAGTTCCCCTCAATTTCTCTCGCTGGGATTCTTCCCTTCTCTTTACCTCACCAATCCCTTGACCCTCTTTCCCCATCTATCCAGGCCAAGTCTTTTACATACACACACACACATGCATTTGCTTATTGGCGCGAGGAGCCAAAGATGCTAATTTGCTCTTCATGCATGGACACTTTTCTCAGTCAAGCATGGAGACAACGCATGCACACTTCTCAGTGCTCTAAACATGTTCACTCCTCTCTCTTCATAACCAGGATCAAGACATGACAGGTCAAAGGTCATGACCTACTTTTCCCAGGACTCATTTTAGGCTAATCCTTGAACCCGTTATATAAATAAATGCTCAATTACAGACTTTATATATATATATAGGGCTGTGAGTTTAACACGTTATTAATGGCGTTAGCGCAAACCCATTTTAACGGCGTTAATTTTTTTATTGTGCGATTAACCGTCTTTTTGGCCTAGCAAACTTTGTGGGGTTTTTTCACTTGCTTTTGCAACAGGATTTGGCATGTGCGGCACTGCGCTATAAAAAACACATTAATTTCAATGGCTACCAAAGCATCCAAAGTTCGTCGACCAAAGCGCAAGCGGATCTAGCTAGACGGGAAACAAAACAGGCGCAACGCAGCACACAATCATTTGGGCTTGCGAGCCGGCCAAATAGTTGGTCAACGTTACGTTTTGAGTGGATGACGAGTGCGAGAAACATTTGCACAATGCAAGCCAATTGTCACAATTGTCACAAAAAAGTTCAGGGGGGATGAAGCAGGGGCGGTCTGAGGGAGGGACGGTGGGCCAGGCCCGTGCAGGGGAACGGGACCAGGAGGTAGCAAAGGCGGGCCTGGGCCGCAGAGCGTGGCCGGAGCAGGACAAGGCAAAG